>CM053608.1:42735379-42797673 GCA_028646535.1 Procyon lotor | reverse complement strand
TTTTTTTTTTAAAGATTTTATTTCTTTGACACAGAGAAACACAGCGAGAGAGGGAACACAAGCAGAGGGAATGGTAGCGGGAAAAGCAGGCTTCCTGCCGAGCAAGGAGCCCGATGTGGGGCTTGATCCCAGAACTCTGGGATCGTGACCTGAGCCGTAGGCAGACGCTTAACGACTGAGCCACCCAGGCGCCCCAGAACCAGTCTATTTTTAACAAAAGTAAAGGAAATATGAGCTCACATATAACTAACTCAGTAAATAACTGCTCATGTGATGGAATTAAATATTTTCTGGGAGGTATTTTCATAAAAACTAAATGATTCATGACATTATCCTTATTGTTTTATTGGTTTATTTCTTTGTTAAAGAAACTAGTTGGAAAAACACCTTGTTTGGGTATTTAAAAATATCTCCATAGGTAGCCGGTGTGATTCCTGGCGGGCAGTATGGACAAGTTACAAAATGAAATGAAGAGCTATCATTTAGTGACTAAGAACACACTTTGCTTATTTAACTAGGACTAAATACTGCTGGAGCAAGTTCAGTGCTAAAATTAGACATTGGGGTTGATCCAATAGCAGCACAAGTTATAATCCTTCAGAAATCATGGTCTGTGGTTCAAATCAGGACACTGCAATGTGAGAATATAATCACTTATGCCATGTTCTTATGAGGCCATTATACCCCACTGTCTCCATTACAGCACAGTAGACTTATCAGAGCTAGAATTACTTCTACCTGAAGGTTGGGTTTTATTTATTCTTTTCTTTTTTGTTTTTCTTTCATAGATGAGAAGACCCTTTGAGAATGATATTTAATTTCCAATTGCTCTGGCCCCATGACCTCTCACCAAATATATATATATTTTTATATACATACATACATACATCTATATACAATTATATATACAAATTATATATATATAATTATATACATTTTATGGTATTATATTATATAATAATATTATAATATAAATATATAAATATAAATACTGGGAAGCATTTGTTTTATATAAATTATATATAAATATATATTTATTTATTTATTAAGAAGATTTTATTTATTTGACAGAGAGAGAGAGAGATCACAAGTAGGCAGAGAGGTAGGCAGAGAGAGAGGAAGCAGGCTCCCTGCTGAGCAGAGAGACTGATGCAGGGCTCGATCCCAGGACCCTGAGATCATGGCCTGAGCAGAAGGCAGAGACTTTAACCCACTGAGCCACCCAGGTGCCCCAATATAAAAAAAATATATAAATTATATATAAAAATAATATATTATTTATATATTATATTTATATGTAATATATATTAATTATATGCAATTATATACATTTTCTATGTATTATATTCTATAATAATTAATATATAATTATAATACAAATATATATATATAAATGTATATATATAAATACTGGAAAGCATAAGCATGTATTAGGTGAGGACTGTGGACAGCATAGAAACTAGAGGTTGTAGAAAATTAATGGGAAAGATAATTGATAGAGTTGGGAGAGAACAGGTCTTAGGGTCAGATATACCTTCCTATGAATCCCGTCTCCACCATACTCTCTATAACCTTGGAAAAATCACTTTCTAAGAGCCTCTCAGCTTTCTTATCTGGATTTAAACACACACACACACAGCAAAAAATGCCAGGTCCTGAGAAAATATCTCCCCTGTTCTGCTAACACCACCATTAAGAGAATTTAAATAGATAGTGAGGTAGAATTTTATTAGCTTAGCCTTTTGTATGTGCCAGGCATTGTGCTACTCATTCTCTCATTTACTCTTACGTGCCCGCGAAGTCCCGGAGCTCACATAGTCCTTACATATGTCTCTAGGTTGCTTGCTTACTGGTATGTGGCCAGAAAGTGGCAGAACCAGGACTAGAGCCCAGTGCTCTTTACCACTATATTTCAGCCTCACAAAAATCAAAATGTCTTAGAGATATCCTACCAATTTCAATTGTAATAACAGACCATTAGTTTCTCACCATATTTAATTTTTTTTAAAACACATTTACTTTTAAATCTTTTTTTTTTTTTTAAAGATTTTATTTATTTGACAGAGAGAAACACAGCGAGAGAGGGAACACAAGCAGAGGGAATGGTAGCGGGAGAGGCAGGCTTCCTGCAGAGCAGAGAGCCCGATGCGGGGCTCGATCCCAGGCCCCTGGGATCTGACCTGGGCCGAAGGCAGACACTCAACGACTGAGCCACCCAGGTGCCCCAAAACACATTTACTTTTGATGCATGTATTATTTTGTTAGGTCTACCATAACAAAATACCACAGACTGGGTGGCTTAAACAACAGGAGATTATTTTCTAACAGTTCTGGAGACTGGAAGTCCAAGATCAAGGTGGTGGCAGGTTGGGTTTCTTCTGAGGCCCCTCTCCTTGGCTTGCAGATGGTTGTCTTCTTTCTGCGTCCTCACATGGTCATCCCTCTCTCTCTCTCTGTTGTTTGTGTCCTAATCCCCATTTCTTAGGAGGACTCTAGTCATTTTGGATTAATTTTAACTTTTAACTTTAAAGGCCCTATGTCCAAATACAGTCACATTTTGAGATCCTGAGGTATTGGGCTTCAACACATGAATTTGAGGAGACACAATTCAGCCCTGTTTGTATTTGTAGCATGAGCCATATGATACCGAATAAAAAGGAAAATAACTCCTATATAGTGTTTACTATGTGTCCAACACTGTGTAAAACACTGCACACGTTCTTTTAATCCATGCAAGCTAGGTACTATTCTTATCCCTATTTGTTACTGAGAGGTTAAGTAGCTGTCCCGAGTCACATGGGTAGTAAGTGGTAGGACAGGATTTGAATCCACATAGTCTGATGCCAGAGTCTGTACTCATCCACTATATTCTACTGCTCCTCTCACAAGAAGCATCTTATTTGGAACAAAGAAACAGAAAACATAGTAATATCAGGGTGCCTGGGTGGCTCAGTGGGTTAAAGCCTCTGCCTTCCGCTCAGGTCATGATGTCAGGGTCCTGGGATCGAGCCCCGCAATGGGCTCTCTGCTCGGTGGGGAGCCTGCTTCCCCTTCTCTCTCTGCCTGCCTCTCTGCCTACTTGTGATCTCTCTTTGTGTCAAATAAATAAATAAATAAAATATTAAAAAAAAACCCACAGTAATACTACCTGAGGTAAAATTATAATTAACTTTAAAAGTCTGTATATGTTTAATTAGCAATTACTAGGCTGTCATATATGAAAAATAATGAAGCAGCTTTCATTTATTCTTTTGTTATGGCAAGAGTAGTAAATCAGAGTCACTTAGAAAATGACAAAGAAAATTCTTTCTAGCATCCTACTCTATGTAATGAAGAATTAGTTAATACGGAGTATTTTTCTTCTAAATCTTCAAAGGCAAATAGTATATACAATGAAGTATCAATATTTGAAGAGCTAGGACACATATGCCTCATGTCTGGTTCTTCTCCTAGGGGCGCATCATTCCTGCTTTAGCCCATTTTACTGAAGCAAAAAAAGGAACTGAGTTCCATAGCTGGAGATATTGGATTCAGAGAGAGCAAAATACTCACTCCAGCCAAGGAACTAAGTCCACAGAAGGTGAGAACTTGGAGCCAGAGGTGACTAGGAAAAGAAATGGTAAACTACCCCCACCCCTTCCCAGAATCCCCAGCGGGAAGGAATGTAGGACTCCCACCACACAAAGGAACGGGATTTGAGCCAATTTAGTTGAGTCTCAAAGGATAGCATTCCTCAGCTCACATCTGGTTTAAACCCAAAGTAAGAAAAAGAATAGATTTGAGGTTAGGAAATGCTGCTATATGGTGCTCCTTTGCCAGTCATTTGAGTATGCCAACAGATGCTTACAGTTTGGCACATGGCAGGATTTCCAAAGATGAGTTAGTGAACGTTTACAAAGCCCTCACGGTCGCGTTCTCAGTTGGACATGATCAAATACGAACACGAGTAGTGGAGATACAGTGATGACTCTTCGGGATTGTGGAGGCCACTGCTGACTGACGTTATCAAGGCAAACTCAATGGAGAAAAGGTGGGCTTCATATGGGCCTTGAGAAGCAGGGTGGGATGTGCCGGGAGGGGCGTAGCGAAGACATTTTGGCCTGAGGATTCCACAGCAGCTGGGGCCTGGAGGCAGGAATGAGGGAAGCATGTGGGAACAGTGAAGAGGCATCCACTCTGGAACAGATGGAGTTGGGGGAGTTACGGGACAGACTTGGGGATCAGACAGGGGATCAGACTAGGACTATGGCTTTATGCTGGAGGTCAGCATTATTATTCTGTTAGCGGAGCTGCTCATCGAAGTTATCTCATTTCTCCAAACATGTTTACAGGAACACATCTCAACAGCACCAAGTGCTTTGCATTTAGGAGCATGTTTGCTTTCTTTGAGGCTGCCCAGACCACAACAATAGACTCGGAGGACCGCTGTCCATCCCGGAGTCATGTCAGGCCTAGCTGAGCTGGGAAATCAGGCAGCTGTTGGCTCTCGGCCTTCAGAGACTCAGGCCTGGCTGGAGACCCTGGAGTTAGCTTGCGTAGTTCTGAGTCCCTGACCGGGGTTGGGAGGAGAGCACCTTGCCTGCGAAGGCAGATAGCCTAAGAAATGGCTTCACCTTTTGGAATCAGACATACGCATTCTCTGTCTGTATGTCATAAACTTTATAAGGAAGAGCTCTACAGAATGTTGAGACACCCCCCACCCCAGCCGCCACCCCTCAGGCATCTTACAGAAACAGACGTTTTGGTGTTTGCAGACCTTTATTTGACTTCTGACCCTCCTGTGTGACTTGAATTACTAAACTTTATGGGACTTTTATTTTTGAATCTGTAAAACAGCCCAGCAACTAAGCAGTTACTATTAACTCTCTTCCTCCTCTTTTGTGACTTCCCTCCGTCCCTGACATTTTTGAGGAGTATCTTTTTCTGATTGTAAGTGCTCTCTGCTATCAAGACGGTGAAAACCCTGTTGTTTAGGAGGCCTGTGGGTCCTGAAGAAAGCATGGGGATTGGATGGAGTTGGCCCGCCCCTGACCTCTCTGTCCCCCAACCAAGTGTTCATTTCCTGAGGATAGGATTTCAAGTCAACCACAGCCAGTCCTATGGATAGTCCAAAGGGTCCAGAGTTCTTGGAAGTCATCTCAGAGTAGGGGGATCAACCACCCTCCTTTGAGTTTAAAACAAGAAATAATGGCTTAAACCCACTATGTGCCCTACGGCATATAAAAATTAAGGTTACACGTGACAAAACATTTTATGAGTTCAGAAACAGGCAGGCAAGTCCATAAACTATCATGTTATTAAATTGCTACCATTTCTAATGTTCAAGGCTCTAGCTACAAAGTTTGTCCTTAGAAATTGCAGCGTAATTTAGGTGTTCCCAATTGTGCTTGCAGCTAAGAAGCACATCGAGTTTGCTGGTTAGTATTTTGCCTATATTTGAATCCCAAAAATAACCACCTCCTGAGAACAGAGTGCACTTTGTGAAGAATACACTCCAGTTGGTTAGAAATGGAAGGTACATTTTCCCTCTCCCCTCTTGCTTTTCATTTCTAAACACATTTGCCTCTATCCTGAAGAAGAGGAGGCTCTTAGAGCAGCTGCAGCAAGCAGCTGTAGAATCTTCTGTGTCATCTGCTCCCCGGCTGTGCAGACTGTCCCGTCCTTTGCTCCCAGTTGTCCTTTCCCGCCTTTCAAAATGGCCCACTGCCCTCTTCCGCCCAGTACCCCACCTGAGTTCTGGCTCTCTCCCTGCCCTGATTTCTGGAGATTCGACCTGGTGTCCCCTTGTCGTTATCATTCTCGATGGTCAAAGAAATCATAAATCAAAACGTTTTTGTCATATGAGGAACAACTAGAAGGAAAAAAACAAAGTCTATCGGCTGCTTGCTCCTGCCCTTCCCAGCATGCTACCGTATTAGCGCCATAAAGCTAGGATTTTATATTTGCGTGTAGAGGCTGCTGACTCTTTGAGGAGAGCCCCTCCGCAGGATTACCTTGAGAAAGATGATTTATTCATCCCATGCCCAGTAAACAGCTATACTAGAGGCCGGTCCCTGTAACTTTGCACAGAGCGCTTAAGGACCGTCTAAGCCTCTGCCAGTGTTGCTCTCAGTGCATAATAAACTGCTCTAATCAGCGGCTACGGGACTTCTATTTTTTCAGTGTGTTAGTCAAGCCAAAGCTTGTCTCTAACGTAGACTATGGAAGCTAGTCTAAGACAAGTTCTTTTGCATTATATGTTAAAGCCATTTCTATTCCCTGGATTATAGGGAAGAGCCAGCTCATTTTGGCTAGTCCGTTTAATGTTGTTTGATTTTGAACACCTAGAAAATGGGCTTGCCTTCCTTTTTCTCTTTTTGAAAAAGCTATTATGTTGTTTTAAAACATACATGTTTTGATCTCAGGTAATATATGATCCAAATACTAATTTAAAAATATTTTTAATATAGTTGATTTATAACACATTACATGCACCAAGCATAGAAAGCAGGTAAAAACAAATTATATGGTTTACTTTACTGTGTTAGCAACAGAGCAGTCTGCCTTGCAAAACAATATAAATCATCTTTTACCACTGCTCTCTGAAAGTAATTCGGGGTTAACAAAATCTAAATTGCACCTGTCAGAACTGCCAGTAATATCTTCAATTTTCACTGACTAGACTCTCCCTTCTCTCTCCATACCTTTAGACTAATGGAGCAGTGGTACAGTTTCCACAAAGCAAAACAAAGGTGGAAGAGAGGAAAGGAAGACTTCATAAAGTTTCCTTTGGGTAGGTAAGGGGGTGAACCCTAGCATATAAGGACACCGGCAAAGTATCCCTGAAATAAGGGAGTGCCCGTGCACCAGACTGGATAGGTCGGTGTGCTTTGTGCCAAAACAGGCCAAACCGCCCCTTTTCTCACAAAAACAGAGCAGTTTCACTACTTAGCAGTAAATATATTACTGCTTTATGAGGGGAAAAATCCCCCAGCTAAATTGCCTTCTTAAATATCACACCACACAGTAAATTTTTCTTTGCTTAGAAATGTAAAAAGCACGTGCCTGCAAATGTTAATTAACTAGAACTGAGAGTAAACGCTTTGTGAAGAATAGGTAAGAAACTAGAACAATTAGACCTCAGTTGGTGAGGGCCAACTGTGAAAATCCAGAAACTGAGCTGGAAGGACTGGATTCGACCTTTAGAAATCAAATCCTATATACCCTTTGTAGCATCCCAGTGAAGTGGGCCCTCTGCCCTTGCTTTAAATACTGTAAGTGTAGGGATACCCATTACTTATGAGCGCCTCCAACCTCAAGTTCTTCTTACATCGGGAAATATACTTATCTGTTCCTATACATTCATTTGAATCTGCTTCTTCCCCTTCACCCCACACAGCATAGATCTAATCCCTCCTACAACCCTTCAAACATCTGAAGACCATCATCATGACTCCCAACTTTTCTGTGACCGGGCCGTCACTAACCAAGACTTGTCTCCTAACCCAGTCACAGCAGGAGCTCAGCTTCTGGAAGAGCCTCATCGCTAGAGTGGGTCGGTGGTGGTGCTTCTCAGTTGATGGGCCTGTGATGTGGTTGTGTTGACGAGTTACTGCTGAAGACCCTGGAGCCAGACAGGGGAGGTCCTAAGCCTAGAGAGCCCAGGAAGAGCCCTGAATCTTAATTAAGTTGGTGGCAGCAAAGGCAGGTGCTACAATACTTCGCCTTTGCCAAAACACCAAACACAGACTATTAATTCCCATCATTGACATTCAACCGAGCCTGTACTTTGGAGGTTAGGGCCTTGAGTGCCAGTTCTGCCACTGGCCAGTTGCATGCCCTTGGGCAATCCTCCCCACCATTTCAGAGCGCCCTCTGTGATATTTAAAGGCCTCTGCTGCATTTCTGCCTAGAAAGGTGGCCCCTTCTCCTGGCCTTAGCTCAGATGTCATTTCTGCAGGAACTCTGGCCTGACTCCCACTCCTTCCCCACCCTGAGACTAAGCCTCTGTCTGCCTTTGTACCCTCTGCTCACTTCTACTGTAGCTGTTTCTTCACTGTGTGTTAATAACCTGCTTACTCGTGTGGAAGGTACTGGGAATTCTTTAAGACTAAGTACTCGGTCCTAGTTTCCAGCACTTGGTGCAGTGCCTGGTACACAGCAGAACTCAGAAAGTATTTCTTGAATTTTAAAAAGAAGAGAGGAAAGAGGAGACAGAGAGGAAGAAGATAAAAGAAGCAAGTTAGAGTACATTATCTAAATAGCCTCGTACAGCTAAAAATCTACAATTTCTGGTTCTTGAGTTCCATCCTTAATGTCAACCCCAAGTTTTTAGAAATTCAGATTTTCTCTAGTAAGGGGATGCTTCAAGTGGTTATACCAAATTAGAAAAACTATAAATATATATTCATACATATAATGCAATTTTAGGACTGATATTTAGAATTCATTTAATGAACCCAAACCTTATTTTATTAGATGAGGAAACTGAGACACAATGAACTTAAGTTCTCTGACTAAACCCACGTGGCTAGTGGGAAGACCAGATTTCAAATCCTGATCTCTCTTGCCCCTGAACCAGGATAGCTGGTCCCTCATCTTCTCCTTTTTTGAAAAAGCTGCTACAAACTTGGCTACAAATGGAAGTGACAGACGTTTTCCCTTTTATGTGACGGTTACATCAATCCACAACTTTCTGGTTATAAATTAAACTTTGAGAAACACCCTTCCCTGCTCCTATACAAACTACTGAAAATTAGTCCTCTTTTCTCCCAGAAATCTCAGAGGGTGCTACAATGCTACACGAGATGACTTCCACAGGTTGTTTGCTAAACAGAGTTGCGGTCACATGAATTGCTTTCAGCTGGGTTGGGTATCGAGGCTCAATGTTCCGGTGTTAAGCCATAGGGTAGTGCTGCCGTGAGAGCAGCTTCTTGGCACAGAGCCCCGAGGTGCAGCTGTAAGGTGACCCAGTGCAGGCTTGAGGCCAGGGCCCAGTGCTCAGTGCCAGAAACCAGAGCCAAACACTGAAACTAATTCCCAGGGCACTGAATTGGTCTCAATTAAATTTTCAGATGAAAAGATTTGTTGTTTATCCCAAAGAACCACTTCAATTTATAAACTCATAGGAAAGCTGGGTGTTTTGCCATTATGCCTGGGATACTTTCTAGAAGCCAAACCTTTAAAAGATGACGGCAAGGGCGGGGGGGTTGTGGGGGGATGGGGAAGGAGACAAACCGTAAGAGACTCCTAAACTCACGAAACCAACTAAGGGTGGCGGGGAGGTCGGGGGGTAGGGATACGGTGGCTGGGTTGTGGACATTGGGGAGGGTACGTGCTGTGGTAAGTGCTGTGAAATGTGTAAGCCTGACGATTCACAGACATGTACCCTGGGGCAAATAATACATTATATGTTAATAAAAAAATTTAAAAAAAAGATGACAACGAAGATGATGATGATGATGACAACTTTAGATGATTTAAGAAGTCATAAAAATATTCTTTGAAAGCAGCGTCTTTTATTAGATATGCTGACTGGAGAAATTTTATTTTTCTCTGTCTTTGAATATGCCAAGTAAGTCGTCTATCTTCAAATGTAAAGTGGCGTTGGAGTGGAAATGGCAGACATAGTGGTTAAGGTGATGGCGGTGACTGAACCAAACTCTGGGCTCACACAGATTTGAATTCAGAACACGACTCCACTACTTACCAGCAGCTGATCTTGGGTAGGTGTGCTATAGTGTAAGCACAGAGACTTGGAAATGGTGTTGGATATTGGGGTTTTCAACCTGCCTGTGGCGAAAACACTCAGATGCCTGTAAGAGGCCTGGGCCCCCACCCAGACCAATTAAATTAGGCTTCTGGTGGGACCCAGCATGAATATTTTTGGAATGCTCCCTGGTAATTCCAATGTTATAGCCCAATGGCATAGTGACCCAAACTTTGGTTCTGGAGTCAAATTGCTTGGCATCAGCCTACCTATAAGCCACATCATGGTATTTGACCTTAGACAATATACGTAACCTGTCTGAGCCTCAATGTTCTCAATTTATAATATTATTAATAGGAGTTTAATGTAGGGACGCCTAGCTGGCTCAGTTGGAAGAACACGTAATTCTGAGTTCGAGCCCCACATTGGGTATAGAGTTTACTAAAAAAATAAATTAATTTAAAAAAAGAGTTTAGGGGCACCTGGGTGGCTCAGTCGTTAAGCGCCTGCCTTCAGCTCAGGTCATGATCCCAGAGTCCTGGGATCGAGCCCCGCATCGGGCTCCCTGCTCTGTGGGAAGCCTGCTTCTCCCGCTACCATTCCCTCTGCTTGTGTTCCCTCTCTCACTGTACTCTCTCGCTATGTTTCTCTCTGTCAAATAAATAAAATCTTAAAAAAAAAAAAAGAGTTTAATATAGGGTGGTTAGAGGATTAAGTTAAGGAAGTCATGTTAAATATAGCACAGTGCCTATGATATAGTGAATGTTCAATTATAGCTGTGATTTTTATTTTTAGTATCCGTGATTCCTTTAATTCACCTTGGGTTTAAGGCCCAATTTGGTCCTGTTCATAGTCCTACAGAGAAGACTAAAAAAAATCAGAAGTAGCTTACCAATGAACATGAAAACAAGTGGAAAATACAAGGATAAATATGTGTAGGTAACCTTGTCAGATTTTGAGGGACAGGATAAGGTTCAGGGTCTTCACTGACTTGAGCCCCAGTGGGACCTACTATTTATCATTTCTCCACCTCACAGAGTCTTGTATAGACAAAAAAAAAAAAAAAAAAAGCCCCAGAAATATGTAAACACAGAGGCAATCAAGGGAAATACATTTTTGAAGGTGGGCAATGGAGGCTGGAGACACCCAACTGGGAAGGTATCTCAGAGCTCAACAGTGTATCTCATTGGCTGCCTGGCTTTAATATCGGAGAATCATCCAGATGCTTGTGAAAACAAAGATTTCTGGGCTGCACTGCCCCCCACCAAAGATTCTGGGAGTAAGTTTGGAACAGGATCTAAGAATCTGCATTTCTTTTGCTTTTTTTTAAGATTTTATTTATTTATTATTATTTTTTAAAGATTTTATTTATTTATTTGACAGAGAGAGAGATCACAAGTAGGCAGAGAGGCAGGCGGGGGGGGGGGGGGGGGGGGGGGAAGCAGGCTCCCCACTGAGCAGAGAGCCCGATGTGAGGCTCGATCCCAGGACCCTGAGATCATGACCTGAGCCAAAGGCAGAGGCTTTAACCCACTGAGCCACCCAGGTGCCCCAAGGATCTGCATTTCTAACAAGTTCCCAAGCACAGAGACTTGGAAATGGTGTTGGATATTGACCCCCAGACCTGCCGCTGGTCTGGGGACCACACTTTGAGAACCCCTGGTGGCTAGACATATAGCTCTCGGTCATCTGGGCGTTCTTAGACCCTTTAGGTTGTTTAGGTTCCTTTCCCATCTGCACCCGTACAGAGTTGGTGGACACCCCCCAGATCTCTCTCTCCGTCACACAGTGTTGGATTTTCTGTTCAGGAGTCTTTTTTCAGCCTGGAGTTTTGAGCTGCACTTTCCTCTGTCCCCTTGGAGATTGCTTGTTGCTAGTCTTAAGCTCTGACAGTAGAGTTCCATGAATGGTTGGGTGTTTGTTTGGCCCCATGAGCAGCCACACACCACCTCATTCCCAATTTCCCCAGGACTCTTGCATATCAAGATAGAGCCCAGAACCAGGAGTACGGAGTGAGCATCCTTCCGTCAGAGACCTCTTATTCCTACCTAGCACAGGCAAACTCAGGAATCCAGGATTTGGGGGTACAGTGTCAGCTTCTTTCATTTAAAGAACATCAGGACATATAGGCAAATTTAAATTTGGTACACGTACAGGCTGAGCTCTGTGGTCATCCTGGGTCACATATGTTACCAGAAACTTGGGATGGTAAAGGACTGTGTGCAACTTGATAGGCTCACACTGAATCCTGCTTCAGAACCATCTTATGCTTCCAATTTCACAGTTTCTTTAATATCACTTTACCATACTTGTCCAGACTCAAAACTTGGGTACAATGATCTCTACTGTTTGTTGAGCACTTCACCCTTGCAACAACCATATGAATGATACTGTCTACTTTATGGCTAAGGAAATGACAGTTCAGCAAAGTTGAGTCATAACTAGAATATCAGCTCCAGGATCTTTGTCCGTTTTATCCTCTGATGGAGCCCAAGTGCCTAGAACAATGCCTGGCTCATACTGGGGCTCAACATTTATTGAATGAGCTGAGAGTCATAAAATAAACACATAGGATCTGGGATTTGAAACCAGATCTGGCGTAACCACTACACCACACTTGCTCTGGCTTCAATTTTGACTTTCCTTTTGTCACCCCATGAACTTATCCCCCAAATCAGTTACGAGTCCTAGCGAGTCTGTATCATGGTGTTTCTTGCATTTGCCTCCCTTTTTCCATTCCTCCTGTCACCGACCTAGTTAAATGATTGCTATTTAGTTCCTGAGTTATTGCTATTCTGTGGCCACTGCAGTCTTTGCAGGACCCTCAGCTGCCTACACAGCTTTGAACAGATAGCTTTTTTTCCCCTTCTTTTTTTTTTTTGAGAAGAAGAGAGAGAATCTTAAGTGGGCTCCAGTGTGGAGCCCGACGTGGGGCTTGATCTCATGACCCTGAGATCATGACCTGAGCCGAAATCAAGAGTCAGACGCTTAACGGACTGAGCCACCCACGTGCCCTGATAGCTTTTTTCTTAAAGCACATTCCATTCACATTGTACTTCTGTTTATAGACAAGGGAGATAGTGCGATATCATGGGAAACTAAGGAACTAAGAAAACCAGGGCTCAGTTCTGTGACTTTGACCAAGTTATGTATCCATGCTAGGCTTCACTCTCACCATTGGTAGCATTAGGAAGTTAGACTGGGTGAGCTCTTCCCACTCTAACATTGTCTGGCGGGGGATGCAAGGACTATTGTACCCGGTCAGTGGAATCCCACCTGGCATCAGGTAGGAGGGGCAGTTGTGCCCACCAGCGGTTTAGAGTAAGATGAATACATACATTTTTATCAAACAAACCAGAGCAGTGTAAGTGCCAGAAAGGAGTAAAATGAGGAATGAAGGGAGAGATCACATCTCTAATTGCTAATGGGGGGCACAGACGGGCGTAGATGCTGCTCTTCCCCTGACATCAGCCCGTCCCTGGTGTGCAGGTCCTCACCTCTCTGATGAGAGGAGAAGCTGCTGAGATCCCAATAGCTTTAAGCTGCAGTGGAAATCCATCATGAACACTAACTCTCTAATTCAGAAGTTGTTGGCTCAAGACACACCAGTTGGTCTAATGCTTAGGGAACTGCTTACAGGGGCAGAGGGAGAATGAAAGTGGTTGTCATGTTTCTGATAAATGCTCCATGTTTTCCTCTGCCACTTATTAGTCAGGGGCTTTGAGCTGATCCCTTATGCTCTCCAAGCCTTGAGGGTACCTCAGTTCCTCAGCTAGAGGTTGGGGATAATAGTATGCCCCCTGCAGGGTGGTGCTGAGGGAACACATCAGACGTCAGATGTTAAGCCCCTAGGGTGATGTCTGGAGCACAACAGGCATTCAGGAAGTCTCATATCCCACCTTGCTGCCTGATCCTCTAAGCAGGTCAGTATTTGGCAACACCTCTTAAAAAACCCTTCATGGGGAGGGATTCCTGGGTGGCTCAGTTGGTTAAGCATCTGCCTTCGGTTCGGGTCATGATCCCAGGGTCCTGGGATCGAGCCCCGCATCAGGCTCCCTGCTCAGTGGGGAGCCTGCTTCCCCCTCTCTCTCTGCCTGCCTCTCTGCCTGTCTGTGATCTCTCTCTAAATAAAATCTTAAAAGAAAAAAAATGTTTAAATAGTGGTCCAAGGAAAGTCTCATACAAGTGTTTTTGAAGTAAACAACAGTTGGAGGTGACAGGTCAGTCATAAGGATGTGTAAGGGACAACTTTCAAGGCAGGGGAAGAGTAACTGCAGAGGTCCTGAGATGGGACGGTGCCTCGAGGGGAGGGTCTGAGGAACAGCCAGGAGACCAGCGGGTGAGCTGAGGGGGGAGCAGTTGGAGATGAGGTCATGGAGAAAACGGGCTGGTTGTGTTGGGGCTTACAGGACACGGGAACGATTTTGGCTTTCAGTCAGAGTAAGAAAAGAAGCCACCCAGGAGTTTGGGCAGAGGAATGATCAAGTATGTTATAACTCATATCTATTGAGTGCTTCCTCTGTCAGATTCTATTTCAGATGCCTTATTTGTAATTTTTACAATAACCTTGTGAGGTAGGACCCACCGACTTCCCCATTTTACAGTTGAGAAAACAGAGGCCCAAAGAGGTTAAGTACCTTGCCTGAGGTCACACAGCTCATAGGGACTTGGCCCAAATTTAGACCCATGTCACTCTTGAGCGCCTCATTGTCCTGACACACAGATGTTTAAGAGATTGAGAACGAGTTCCTTTTTTTTTTCTTCCTTGATACCTATTTCCAGAGCAAACTTGCAACAAAATTACTTCATACTCATTCAGGACTTCTTCACTTAAACTGATAAATATTCCCAGTATTTTGCCTTATGATTACAAGTTTTTTTTAAAAAGCCTTCAGATTAGTTTATTAACAAGCATGTTGACATGTTGCTCTTTAATTATGCAGATAGCTCTTTCTTTTTTGCTCTGAATATAGAGGTTGATTGGGAAAATTTTTATTTTATTGCTTACAACCTTACCCTAGTGCTGCCTAAATCACTACTATATGATTTGGCATCTATAATTTATCATTTCCCTCTGCTATTAGATGAAATGCCCTTTAAAGCATTCCACAGCAAGGTGAACACAAGTCAAGCTTGCAAAGTTAGAGAAAAAAGAATTGCAAAGAGTCATTAAAGGATAATGAAAGTTGGTATATAGCATACAATATCAGGGCTGCCCAGTTTCACAAATACAATTATTCCAAGTCATTTTCAGAAGGCATCTAAATTTCAACACCTCATTTTCATCATCTTTTAAGGAATAACAACAAAAATACCCTATTTTTATAAAGACTCTATAAGCCAAATCTCTGGATTTCACTAAAGCGAAGGCTGAAACAATAGACAATTTTAAATACAGGAAACCCAGATTCCTTTTACCGCTGTGTGGCTTTAACATTCTACTGCTGTAGCCAAGAGTCCTTAGCTTCTGGGACCAACTGCCTTTTGCATGCTGATTTTCCAGGGAGAGTCTCTTAGGAGTTATTACTTTTGAGTACTATCTGCCATGGCTTCAGTCCCTATAGGCAGTGGGGGAAGCAGAGTTTGAGAATGAAGACATGGGGAAAAATCACTACCGGTAGAATCATCAACCCAGTCTCATTTTGCGTTGCAGCCAGAATGCTTAGCTGCCCTCCCAGCTGCTTGCAAACACATAGACCTCTCAGGTGCCCATCGCCAAAGGACTACAACCTGGACCTTAAGCGCAAGGATAAAATTTTCTATCATAGGATTTTTCAGTGAAATAGGTGACGTGTGAGGAGGTGTGTGTATGTGGGCACACAAGGGTGCTAACCACGTGCAAGTACACACATATTCAAGTATTTGTGGCATTCAGAATAAGGGAGATAGTACCAAAGAGTTTCTAGTCTTCATAAACTCTTTTTTTTTAAAGATAGAACGAGAGTGAGAGACAGAGAGAGAGAGAGCACAAGCAGGGGGAGCAGCAGACAGAGGGAGCAGCAGACTCACATCCGGATACGGGGTGTGATCCCAGAACTCCAGGATCATGGCCTGAGCCCAAGGCAGATGCTTAACCTAACCGACTGAGCCACTCAGGTGCTCGATCCCAGGACTCTGGGATCATGACCTGATCCCAAAGCAGATGCTTAACTGACTTAGCCACTCAGGTGCCCCTTCATAAACTCCATTTAATTTTTCCTTCCCACCCTTCAGACGCAAAAGGACTAAAAGTCCTGGCCTCAAGAACTCAGAAGCCCTATTACTGAGTTATGTGAAACAGGAATCCGGGACATTTGTGGTACTGATTTTTACGTGGAAGTTATTTTGATACAGAAACAGCTAAATCAAATCTAACAAAGGTCTTTTGAGAAGGCATGGTTAAAAGGGCGTGCTTTGTGGTCAGGAAAACCACAGCAAAGTATTCCAATTAGGAATAAATTAAAGAGTGCTATACTTTTCTGGAAGGGTCAGGAAGTCAAACTCTTGGCCTTGAGCTGCCTTGCACCCCCACCCTCGCTGACCTCCCGAACAAGTCACTCCCGTCTCTTTGTGAACGCGACACTTGCTGCCAAGTCTTGCCACTCCTCTGCGGAAAAGAGCCAGGGATTTTCACCAGCGGCTGCCAGCCAGCGTCAAAGCCAGCAGGAGGGAGCCGAGGTGCCGGGGGGGCGTTCTCTAGCACCCCAATGCCAGCTTTCTGTCTACAGAGGAAAACTCACTCAACTCACGAAGGCCAAATCTGACATACTTAAAGGTCTCCCAAAGAAGTTTCGTAAGCTGTTTTTCTACTGGAAGAGTAAGCTCTCGTTTCCCGGATTATGTTTTCCATTTTCCTTAAATTCAGCAATGCTTTTAATCCATGACACTCATTGGTATATAAAACGAATCTGCTGTCTTCGTAATCAACTTAAAGCTTACAGCTGTGACATCTTGGTACTTTATGTTGTGACGAATTGCCTTATGCTAACACCAGATGACCATTTGTCTCTAACGGTCCTGAGATAAGCTGCGCAGCTGATGTGAGTGGTTAGTGGGGGAACCGGGGCCGTGAGGGGAGGCGTCCCAGACAGCTGAATACCATCAAGGTGTCACACACTTTTTTTTAAAGATTTTATTTATTTATTTGACACAGAGAGAGATCACAAGTAGGCAGAGAGACGGGCAGAAAGAGAGGGGCTCGATCCCAGGACCCTGAGATCATGACCTGAGCCGAAGGCAGAGGCTTAACCCACTGAGCCACCCAGGCGCCCCGAGATGTCACACACTCTTGACCTCTTTGTCATAGAGGATTTCACTCTTTGGACGGCATCCTCCACCTACCTGTACTTCAAGGTCTAGCTTAGCTCCTGCCTCCAGCCCAAAGCCTTGCCTGACAACTTAAGTCCTCACGGAGATCTTCCTCCATGCCGTGAGGCAGGGTGGTGAACACACATAAATGCTTTGGGGTAGAAGTGAGTTAAACTGGCGCAGCCTTTTTCATCATTTCTTCTCTTATCCTGTCGGAAGCTAGAGTCTTTTTTTTTTTTTTTTTAAGATTTTATTATTTATTTTACAGCGAGAAACACAGCGAGAGAGGGAACAGAAGCAGAGGGAATGGTAGCCAGAGAAGCAGGCTTCCTGCAGAGCAGAGAGCCCGATGTGGGGCTCGATCCCAGGACCCTGGGAAAATGACCTGGGCCGAAGGCAGCCACTTAATGACTGAGCCACCCAGGCGCCCCCGGAAGCTGGAGTCTTAATTCTCCATTCACTAGAGGTCCCTCGGTGACTCAGAAGCATCCAGACTGAGCTGTGAGTTGGATCGCTCCTGGAATAGGCTCATCACTTGTGTTTTTTGGCTTGGACTTCACCTTTCTCTATTGGCCATGGAAAGTGGGAGACCAATTACATCCCTTATGATTCCTTTAGGGAATTACCAGTGAGGATAAAGAGGAAAAAATAAGTAATGAAACAGAGAAAGAAAATAAATATAGACAAGGATGAGAGGAGAAGAGATGGGGGAAGAGGCAAACAAACAAACCCAATCCCCCAATCCTGCTCTCTGATGGAAATAGATTTCCCATTTTAATGATACAACCTGTGTGTTTAATAGATGATGACGTGCACAGCTTAATAATGTCAGCTTGTTAGGGAATTGTATGCGGAAAGAAGTGCCTTTCCTGGGTGAATTAGGAATAAGCTAGAGAGGCAGTGACTTGGGGGGAAAGCACAAGCCACAGCCTAGCAACACTGGTGCATTGTGTGCGACAGTAAGAAATGACAGCTCAGAATGAGGCAGGCTTCGCTCTCATGTGATCAGCTCGCTCTGCCCTCAATGAGTCCACGAGATTTCGCATTTTATAGGTTGAGCTTCCCACTGGCAGCAGCTGAAGCCGTTCATTATGCACATCGGTCACGTGACCCACTTCATCAACCAAATGGAACTGGGAGAATAAGTCACCCTAACAAGATCCTTCAGTGCGCTCTTAAAAACTACTTACAGATGTACTCTTCCTCTGAAGGGATACAGTGAGTTTCCTTGTACCGTGCCACATGATACAGGAAATGCATTATCCCCCTCCAAATTCAGGCAGACCAGGAGGAAGCACGTGAAAAGAAAGCAGCTCACAAAAGCACACACGGCTTTTGCAAAAGTCCTGAGAGGGGCTCATACACCAATTTATGATAACGGCAGATGAAATCCCAGGCCTCTGAAGCTCGGTTCATTACCAATGCTAATGTCCACACAGGGAAAGGAAACCACATCAGTATTCAGCATCGACACAAACACTGCTAATGCTTTTTATTTATAGTTGTCACTGAGTCCCCTCAGCAGTAGGCCAGATCTCCATTTGTGTTGTAACTTCAGCTACTTTATGGGCTTTTGTGACTAGCTCTGTTATGTACCCGAAGGCGATTTGTGCCTTCAGACCGCGGCTGGTGAGATAAGCAGCCGCACTTGGGATCTGGGATCAGGGCGATTTTGTTCACAGACAGAGCAGGTAGAAGGAACGTTTTTGTAAGTAAGTTCAGGATGAGAGTCACTGTCATTGTTACATCTTCTGATCTCTGTTGGTGGGATCAATTTAGCTTTCATTCAGTCAGACGACAGATACTCACTACCTACCTACCATATGCCAGGCACTGTTCCAGGTTCTGGAGACAAAGCAGTGAACAGACAGAGTCCTACTATCATAAAAAAAGTACCTTCTAGAGGGGGAGCAGGGGAAGCAGTAAACTAATAAATATGTACTATGTCAGAGAGTGTGTCAGTCAGGAGAGGCTGGTTATTTTGTGGCAATAAAGAACCCATCGCAATGGCTTAAAAGGACAAAGTTTCTCACTTATGCTGCATGTTCATTGCGTGTCAGCTGGGGGCTCTGTGCACCTTTACTCCGGAACCCAGGCTTGCTTGGAGAACCAGCACCTGGAGTTTGGCGAGTCTCCATGGGAGAGGGAGAAGACAGAATGGTGAGCTGCACGCTGGATCTTCAAGCTCATGCCTGAAATTGACACATGGCCCTTCTACTCACATGTCACTGAACAAAGCAAATCACGTGGCAGCATCCAACTTCAAAAGGTTAGGAGGTGCAGTCATACCACGTGTTTGGGAAAATCAGACTGGGCAGAACTGTCCCAGATGGTAACAGTTGCCATGAAGACAAAAATGCAAGGTAGAGGAGACAGCGTACGGGTACGTGTTCTCTGCCTGATGTGGAGGGTCAGGAAAGGTCTGTCTGATAAGGTGACATTTGAGGAGAGATCCTAAGAGAGAGAGGGCCATTTGGATGGGGGTGGAGACTACTTCCTGCAGAGGATACAGCAAGGGCAAAGTGTGCCTGGCCTGTGTGAGGAATTGCAGATTGAGGTGGCTAGGGTGGAGTGAGCAAGGGGAAAGCTGTAGCAAATTAGGTCAGAGAGGTCAGAGAGTCATAGGACACTAGGTATCACCTTATGACATGGGAGATGGCCATTGCAATTTTTTGTGTAAAGACATGGTCTGAGCTAGGTTTTAAAAAGGTCCTTGTGGCTGCTGTGTGGGCCAAGCAGGGAGCAGTTAAAAGGATTTTTCAATAATCCAGGTGACCTAAGGGGTGGATAGGTCACGGTCAGGTTCTGGGCATAGCCTGAGGGTAGAGCCAACAGAATTTGCCAGTGTATTGCTTAAAAGAGAAAGAGAAGATTCCAGGATAACTTCAAAGGTTTGTTTCTTTTAGTAATCCCTGGATATCTATGAGGATTACCTTGTGTTTTTTTTTAGAATCTTCACATTTGGCAATATCACTGTAGTGTATAACCTCCTCCATAAACAAGTCGAGAGCTGGACAGCCAAGTGGGGATATGGATGCTGGGCAGTCAGCCTGAGTTAGACACCGGCTAAGGGACTTATCTCCCCACATTGGCCTGATATGTGTTGTCCCTTAAGGTTTATGATCCGAGCTCATTTATAAAACCAGAGAAATGAACTTCATAATTACAAGCAAAAAAAGAAGCTTATGACTGAGTCACCCCAACCTTATACCACCTTTCCATTCCTGCGCAAACCTTAGCTATCGCCATACCAAGAAACCCACCTATTACAACAAGAGGTCTATTCTCAGTGGACACTAGTATAGTGATATATTTCTCCAATCCTCCAAGAAATTGTTTGAATAGAAATCTTAATAAAACATGGTGATGTTTTATTCTTCTGAATAGTGTGTCCCCTCTTTCTGCTCACGCTGTCTTCCTGTAACATGGCTCTCTGCATCACTACCACCCAGTAAATAGCACGAGGACTCCCTACCACACTTGGGCCTTCTCGTAGGTCTTCTCCAGCGGAAGAGAGCATAGGTTGAATGCAAAGTTTGCATACTACCATAAGGGAGTGAATAACTAAAGGTCAATGCTATTTTTGAAAACTGTACTTTTGGAGTATTTGGACTCAAAAGCATTTATTCATTCAACCAATCTTCTTGAACTTCTGTATGAGCCACTGTTTCTAAGGTTCTAGGCACTGAAGGCACAACCATGAATAGAATATATTAGGAATTCTTATTGTTGAAAACCGGGAAAGTATAGAAAAGTATTTTTAGGGGAGCCTGGGTGGCTCAGTGGGTTAAAGCCTCTGCCTTCGGCTCAGGTCATGATCTCAGGGTCCTGGGATCAAGCCCCGCATCGGGCTCTCTGCTCGGCAGGGAGCCTGCTTCCCCCTCTCTCTCTCTGCCTGCCTCTCTGCCTACTTGTGATCTCTCTCTCTGTGTCAAATAAATAAATAAAATATTTAAAAAAATAAAAAGAAAAGTATTTTTAAAATATCGAATTTCCACTAAAACATAACTGCTATGAATATTCTGGGGCCCAGTCTTTTTCTAAGCATACATAGCCTTCCTATCCATTCCTTTTCTGAATAAAATTTACAACTTTGGACTTTTATAATACATTAAAAAATTTTTTCTTATAAAAATTCATCAAAGCAGATGTATAGTATTTGTTAGATGAATTGTTTATGGAAACAATAAATTACACAGAAGCAAAAAATTAAAAATGAAAGTCACCGATAATACCACTACTAAAAGATAATATCACCATTAATAGTTTGGGTTATTCAATATGGTTTTGAATAATCAGCACATTTTTTTTTGAACAATCAGCACATTTTTATAACATTCTCCATGATAAATGATTTACTTTTTAAATGAAAACTTTCTCTTTTTTTTTCTAATCGCAAAAGCAACATGCCATTGTAGATATTTTGGAAAATATTGAAAATGACAAAAGGAAAAACTAAAAGTCATTCAGAGTCCCACTGCCCAGTGGCAGTTTGTTTTGAATATTTTCAATTGTCAGGAAGCAAGAATTCCTCCTGCCTTCCATGGTCCTTATAGCTGGACTAAGAATCAAATTGACATAAGGCAGATTGACAAGAGGAAATCAAATTTAATAGCATACATACAGGGAATCCACACAGACATGGAAATTCCAAAGACAGGCAAAATGAGGTCTGTATGTCATTCTGAACTAAGAACAGGGTCGGGCCTAGGACTTCAGAAGAAAGGAATGTACTTCACGGGGTGATAAGAAGAGCAGATGATGATAATTAGGTATCTGCCCTACCATACAGATGGGTCACCCAGATAAAATTTATCTCTGCAATAACCCTTACTCTGGGAAGGACCCCCAGCTTAGATTCTTCTATGTAGTTAAGGAAGGGACAAAGATTTCTCTTGAGACTGTAGGGTCTTGACTGCCTTCAGATCAGAATAATCTTCATGCCAAAGTGGCTCGTCTTGGGTTGGCATGCCCTTAGTCCCTACACAATCTTTTTGGAAACTTTTCCCAGTCTTTTCTCTGAGCAGTACAATAGGTTAGTTACGAACCTGGGCAAGTTACTTAACCTCTCTGAGTCTCAGATTCTTCATCCATAAAACAAAACTAGTAACACCCACTTTGTAAGGTTGAGGTGAAATTTAAATGAGATAAAACATATAAACTAATGCACCCGTATCTGACATGTAATAAATGCTCAATATAGAACTCTATTTTGCAAGATATTTCTACATGGCTGGTTATACTTCATATGTACATTTTTATCATTTTTTATCATTTTGTTATCATTTTTATCATTTGTTTTTTTTATCATTTTGTTAAACTTTATATCATTAAATTTTAAATTTTGAGACAACTTCAAATTTTCAGAAAAGGTGTGAGTAAGGTACAAAGACCTTTCTCCCCCAAACCATTTGAAAGGATGTTGCCAATCTGATTCTCCCATCACCCCTGAATATCATAGTGCACATTTCCTCAAACAGAAACCTTCTCTTCTAGAACTCCAGTCCCAACAGCAAAATTGGGAAATTAACATTGACACACTGAGGTCTAATGTTCAGACGCCTGTCAAGTTTCTCCAGGGCCTTATAATGTACCTTACAGCAAAAGGATTCTAGTTCAGAACCACATGATGCAATGATTTCTCCTATCTCCTTGGTCTCCTTCAGTCTAGAATATTTCCTCTTTCTTTGACTTCTGTATCCCGGACACTTTTAAAGAATAGAGACCAGTTATTTTGTAGAATGTCCCCCCATTTGTGTTTGATGTTTTCTCATGATTAAGTTCTATGTCTTTGTCAAGAACACCACAGAAGTGATGCTATGTTCTTCTTGTTGGATGTTATTAGGTGGTACACCTGCTTTGGCTATAACAACCCATGCTGGACCACCTTCCCCCACGATACCCCTCTCATCCCTCCTGGGCTCTGAGATCCTCTATTGAGTTCCCTCTCTGCAGGGATGCCCTCTTCACCCTGCCTGGACCCAAACACACACACACACACACACACACCCATGAGGCTATCCCCTTGCCCCGTGTGGGCTCTGAAGCCCCGTGCTGGGTTACCCCCCCACCCCCAATTCCCAATCCTCAACCCACCTGGGATCCAGCAACCTGCACTGAGCCATCCCCTCAGTCTGCTTTTTGGTTCTGACACTGAGCCAAGCCAACCGTCTTCAGGAATGCCCCTCTTGTCTTGCTTGGGCCCAACACCCTGCACCAGGCCTCCCTCTCATGCAGATGCCCTCCTCACCCCAATTCTCTGGTGTTCTAATTCTTTAAAGATTTGTTTTTTGTTATTTTTTAAAGATTTTATTTATTTGACAGCGAGAAACACAGCGAGAGAGGGAACACAAGCAGAGGGAATGGTAGCGGGAGAAACAGGCTTCCTGCAGAGCAGAGAGCCCGATGGGGGGCTTGATCCCAGGACCCTGAGATCATGACCTGAGCCGAAGGCAGATGCTTAATGATTGAGCCACCCAGGCGCCCTAATTCTTTAAAGATTTGTATTCTCTCTCTCTATGTCAGTTTTTCCTCAAACTAAAGAAATCTCTGTATATATTATTGACAGTCCATCAAATACTGTTTTTATTTCAACAACAGTCTAAAAACACTTATACAATAAAATATAAGCTTATTTGGGTCAACTGGGATGATTATTTTATAGCCACCTACTCTCAGTGTTGGTGCTTTGTGTTTAAAATTGGGTGGGCCCCACATGATCGTTAATGTAGCAATATTCAACTTTTAATGTGTTGATAATCTTTAGATTGACATTCCTGGCATCAAAATAACAAAAACCATCTTGCTTTCTGTTTGATGAAAATCATACTGAATTATCTTATCAATTAAAAAGTTAAGTTGCTCTTTTCCAGTGATAAGATGCAATTATATTTAGTTTCTTAATGTATTTAATAGTTTTGCTTTTCCATCATAAAAATAGCCATGCTACTTTAATTGTCACAGGCTAATGAGAAAAGCTGACTTAACACACAGATAATGCGTTCATGCAAAGTGAAGGCCAAAGGAATTGTGGCACCAACATAAATGAAGCTTTACAGTAGTTCAAAGAGAGAAAAATGGAGAGAAAATTGAGTCATTACAGGTCTCATGGTAGCACAGGCCGAATTCAAAACAAGCTAGGCAAAGCAGTCACTTAATTCAGATTATAAGCAGATGTGTTGTTTCGATTCTGTGTTTGTTTGACATACCGGCTTGCAAATATCTCCATGAAGAATTTTTTGTTAGGCGCTTTCTAAAAAAAATGATTTATCAATATTATATTTTGAAGTGAACCGTTTTTAAATCAGTTGGACCAATTAAAATAATCAACTGATAGTTTCAAATGAGTAACTTGATGGGAGGAAAAATTATAATGATTGTGAGTCAAAGACTGTCCGTCACTTTCAACATCAAATATTTAAGTCAACAATTGAAAGATAAAATGCAAAAAAGCACCTTCATTTGCTTTTATAATGACATGGATAAATTTAAACCCAGCATTGGCTATTTAGTTTCAGTAAAATGTTACCACTTTTACAGTGAATTATTGTTTTTTATTTGAATTTATCTGCTGATGTCATTTTTATTTAATTTGTAAGTTTGATTTGTTGTTAGTTTATTTTTAAAGATTTTATTTATTTATTTCACAGAGAGCACACACGTGTGAGCGATTGAGAGACAGAGAGAGAGAGAGCACAAGCAGGTGGAACAGCAGAGAGAGAGGGAGAAGCAGACTCCCCACTGAGCAAGGAGCCCGATGTAGGGCTCCATCCCAGGACCCCGGGATCACAACCTGAGCTGACGGCAGACACTTAACTGACTGAGTCACTCAGGCGCCCCATATAGTTTTTTAAATTGCAAAAACCATATAATACCATAAAATTCACCATCTTAACCAATTTTAAGTGTACAGTTCGGTAGTTTTAATTATACATGCACTGTTTTGCAGATCTCTAGAACCTTTACATTTTGTGTTCCTATAGCTTTTAGTGAGCTATGAGTATGAAGCATTTATACTCATCATACATTGGTACATATTTAAGGAATGACATAATCAAAATTACTTAAGCCAACATGGAGGAAGTTTCAAGAAAACTTTTTCCTTTGGGAGAGAAGAAAAGTTTGAGAAACACTTATCAATATGGCAACTGTGTTTCAATTTAAATGTTTGCTTAACCAACCCTCCCCTCTTCTCCTGCTTGGCTACATAGCTTGGAGTGAGTTGTTTTGGAGGTGACAGTGATACCTCATCTCTTGAAAAGGCAGAGCCAGAGGAGAGCATAGCAGTTTTCCCGACCTGAATTCAAAATTTCCTTTTTAATAATAGGTATAATATGAACACAATACTGCCTTTCAAATTACTTTTCAAAATAGTTTCAAATCTATTATCCTATTTTTGAGGCTCCATTGTGAATCTCTAAAGTTAGTTTCCTTTAATGTCAAACATCATTGCCAAGTTTGATATGTTACACTTTTAATCATCGGAGCCGGTACTGCTGAGACTCTTGCTCCTTAGCGACCTGACAGTGGGAAGAAGGCTGTGTCCAGGGGCTGTGATTGTTCTGTGAGTCGGATGTGGTCCAGGACTTAGTAAGAAAACAAACGAATGCTGGTGATCTCTTCTGGGAAACTAGATGGAAGTGTTTTTAGCTTAAAAGCTCATATGTTGACTTTCCCTAAGGCTTCATTTTATTTTTTAATTTTTTTTTTAAGGCTTCATTTTTAAAAGGAAAGATTTTGTTGTTGTTATGATTTGCTATTTTACTTTTCAGAAATAAGAAAATATTCAAAGTCCCCGTAAATAATCATTGGTTATGAGGGAGAAAATAAGAAGGAAAGGGCAAGAAAGGAGCATTTACTGAGAACTTCCTACCTGCTGGGCACTATTCTAGAAGATTTATATCATCCATCTTACCTTATCTTGATGGTCTTCCCGGGAGTTGGTTCTGTCGTCTTCATTTTAGAGCTGTAACCCTGAGAGAGGCGAGCTGAAACTTGCCTAAGGTCACGCAACTTGTAAGTAACTGATCTGAGACCCACACTCAGGTTTGTCTGATTACAAAGCTACTCCATCTGCGCAAGTGAGAAACTTGTTAAGACACTTATTAAACTTGTTAAGACAGACTCAGCGTGGTCAGTGCTCGCTGCCACATATTTTGCTTGGGGAAATTGGACAATGCCAATATTCATCCATGGAGAGAGTTTCCTTGCCCCTTCCATCAAATTATCATTTTCTGCTTTCTCACTTAGTTATTTGTAAATAACGTTTGCCAAATGGCTGACAGGCTCAACTTCCAACATTCCCCACTCCCTATGTAGCAGAGTCTAGAAACCCATTTGCTCTCTCCCAGTGGATCCCAACACCAGCAAGGTCTCTGCCTTCCCAGATCGTTGGAGGGTACAGCACGAATAGCACAACCTTCCCTTCCCCTTCACTACAGGACGGTCTGGCCTTTATTGTGGGATGGATGTGTGTCTTTAGGGAGCTGATTATATTTTGCAGACTATATTGGCATTTATTGGTTTATTTTTTATTTTTATTTTTTTTTAAAGATTTTACTTATTTGAGAGAGTGCGCCAGAGGGAGAGAGAGCACAAATGGGAGGCCGGGAGAGGGAGGAGTAGGCTCCTTACTGAGCAGGGAGCCTGATTTGGGGCTCAATCCCAGGACCCTGGGATCATGACCTAAGCTGAAGGCAGAGGCTTAGCTGACTGAGCCCCCCAGGTGCCCTCATTTATTAGTTTAACACATACCTTCTGCACTGCTTTTCCACACTTTCCCGTTTCTTACATTGTGTTTCCTAATCTTGGATCTCACCCATGTGGTGGTTTATAGGAATGTTGAACATTATAATCTAAAAGGTGTGTGTGGGGAGGAGGAATGAGCAAGTCTTCTGTTAGGAAAATGTCCAGTCATCTGCTTGTTGGAGGATCTGACCTTGAAACGGCATAAATGTGAGCTGAGTCCCGGGTCATGGCGGGGGTCAGGGAAAAGGGAGCAGCTCACTTAGCGTTTACCACGTACTGCCTTGATTTGGTCTTTTCACGTGTCACGTCCTATCCTCGATTTTAAAGAATTTTATCTATGTCCTAGATTTATTTATTCATTTTAGAGAGTGAGCGGGCAGGGAGAGGCACTGAGCACAGAGCCTGATGTAGGCTTCAATCCCACCACCCAAGAGTCAGATGCTCAACTGACTGAGCCACCCAGGCGCCCTCCCCATGTCCTAGATTTTAAATAATTTGAAGGCAAGAGTCATGGATCACTCACCTTTGTGCCAAACATAGGACCTTGTACACAGTAGGCATTTAATAACCAATTGTAGATTGGTTACTCATCTCTAGCTGCTGCTTAGCTCCCACTGGGTGACCCTTCTGGAATGGGCTTTTGAATACTTGTCTCATTGGAAATGGTAGCATGATGAAACCAGAACCTTCGTGCTCACCCTGGGACTTCTGCTTCCTATGCCGTTTCAACGAAGAACTGTATGCTGGTATCCAAAGACCTTAGTTTAGAATCATGAATTTTAAAAACCTGGATGTGGGAAAGCCCTGTCCACCTGGTGTGGAACGCCCCCCTTCAGGTACCTCCCAGCTTGGCTGAGCACCTGAACTTGGTGCTCCTCTTTTGCCTGGGAGGGTTACTGCACGAGACTTTTTCCAGCGCTGACACCACAGTATATTTCTTCAGATATTCATTTTTTATTTATTAGGGTCAAAGGTAAGGTGATGAGTGAACGGGTCACCAGGGCATCGTCTGGGTGGCTGGGGCTTGACAATGGAGCAGGAAACACTAGCGCTGGGCATCCTGTGGGAGGAAAGCAGGGGCTGGGACAGAAGCGGGGAGAGGGTTTGGTGTTGCTGAATAGTAAGCACCACTGGACAGTTGCTCAGGGAGGCGACTGTACAAGTTGTCCCCCAGTGCAGCTCTTTTGCCCCAACTTGGTTTAGAGTTGTGTTGTGTCCTTGTAGTCTGCTGTGAATGAGCATCCTGTTTTGAAAACCAGTGCGAAGCTAGAATGGGAGACACTTTCTTTTAGCCACAAAGTGAGAACAATGAAAATAGGACTATCCTAGTTGATCATTACTTTCAGTGTTGTAACCACAAAAATGGGAAACTTCTCTTTTTAGCTTGGGAGGATTTTATAAAATCTCCACATTTTGTGCACATTTTGAACATGAGACTCTCCCACTGCAGAACCCATCTGAGAGGGATTTAAAGCTCAGGGAAGCGGCCTCTCTCTGAAAGTTTCTGAGTAATTGAACTTTGTAGATAACAGACTGGAAGATAGAATCAGTTAATCCCTGAACTCAAGGAACCCTTGGCCCGTATCCCAGATAACATGGGATGCTGAACATCGGTCCAGTCCCAGCCTTACCTAAACGCATTTCTCCTCTCCTCAGAAGAATGCCACTTTTGACTCCCACCAGCCTGAGAGCCTGGCCTCCCCATTCCACCTCCATGCACGCAGAGACAAGTGGCCTTCTGTGGAGGGCGTCACCCACAAGGTGGCAAAGGCCAGGCAGGTACACGCTGCCCAGCTGCTGCTGAGCAACGAGGCTGAGGCCGGCAGCCAAGCCCCACGCCAGCTTTTCCTAAAGCAGCCCTTTTGATAACACCGATTATGTTTCCCTCACTAGAGCCTTGGGCTGATTGAGCCCCAGCCAACTTCTCCGGGTAACAAAGAGGAGGGGAAAGTAATCCAAACACAGGTTTTATTATAAAAACCAGGGAGTGAGAGAAGTATGTTTATTCTGTAAGATAGCACACCTGCTCGGTGCCCGGGAGGCTCATTTCCATCAGTTGCCATGGCAAACTCGTTATACTTCAAGGCCATGTGGCTTTGTTTCCTTTTGAGGTCTGGTCCTTGTCCTACCTTTTCTAGCAACTCCAACACAATGACATGCAAGCCTGCGACAGCATAATTGATTTCTCCTTGCCTCTATCCATGGTTTACATTTGCGCCTCGCAGGACTGAGGCTCCCCTCTCCTTTGAACTCCCAGCTAACCACGAGGCATGCTTCAGAGAGCCATCCTCATTAACATTCCAGGTCCCCCTTCCCCGTCAGCGATAAACAAGCCCCGCATGGATGGCCTCCTTCCTTCCAGTTTTACAAATGAGTGGCTCGGTTCCATGTTTTGCTGCCGATCCAGGTGCCCAGGCGCTCCGTGCGGGGCGAAGAAGCACTCGGGAGAGGCTAAAAATAGAACAGCAGTTTGGACGCATACCAGAGCCGCTACTTCATTTCAACTTGCTTTGCACACTAAGCCTAATGGGATCCATCAGGCACGAGTTCTCTCTTTCGCCCTCCCCCCTTCAGCTGCCGCCTACCATCAGCGCCTTCCTGGTGAAGGGAGCAAAGGGAGGTCAGGCAAGGGACAAGAAATGTGTGCCCTGGTGGTTTCAGTTGCAAGTGCTGGGAGATCTGGGGGCTGCAATTATTCCTTGCATACGAGTGTTTCTAGAGAAGAGCAGGCAGGCCCGACACAAGGTCACCTTGGCCCAGGTACGCTTTGGTCCAAGAGTCTCTCCTTGTTTTAGCAGAGGCTCACATACCACTTCCCAAGCACCCCGGTGAGTGTGACCCGGACCCACGCTCATATGCTCTTTGAGAGGTGAAGCAAGCTCAGCTACGCCAAGTGTCCCCCTCGCAGCTCCCACCTGTCTGGCTTGAGGCGGAGGACTTGGGAGCAAATGCACAGTCACAGATGGAGGGGCGGGGGCGCACGTGGGTGGGTGAGTTGGCAGTCCGTGAGTGCCCGGGGTCCGTGACAGCTTCCCAGCTCCCACCAAGTATCACGGGGTTCTATCTGAAAGCTTTTTCCAATAGAAAACGGAACAAATCAGTATGGAGTTAGGAACATGCCATCCTGCTGGGCACGAGGCCTCCCCAGATGCCAGCTCTGTTGATTGGGCTTGGCTCTTTGGTGTCGTCCGTGTGCCTCCTGATAAAAGGGACCTTTCCTGCAGCCTCCCTGCCACCCCGCAACTCAAAGGAGAGTGATCAGGACCCATACCTTTCTCGTTTCTTCACCTGAAAGGTAATGCAGGTTTTCCAAACACTTATGCATTATTCCAACAAGGGCCACTCTTGTCGAATGAGAGGTACGGCCGGGAAAGATGACTCTCACAGGATTTAAAAATAAAAGCATTTTTCATTGTTCTTGCTGTGGAGATTGGCCAGATAAAACGCAAAAAAATTGATCAAACGGCATATTTTATCCGTAAGCTGCAGGAAGGTGCCAAGATCTTTTAAATGGTGCTTCGGTTTTATAAAATACTAGTGTGAAATAAATAAATATGCCAAAACGACTTCAAGAGAAGTCACACTCCAACTAATCACAGCAGTAATTAATTCCCCAAAGAATCTCCCCCAGAACAAGTTGCAACACGATCGTTTAATCCTCCAGCCACCAGAGGACACAGGGACGTCTTCCCTCAGGCCTCCTGCGTTCACGAGGCTCAGTTTACCTCCAGGAGATGCTGGGGTATTTGTGGAACAAATCTACCATCAAGAGCCAGAAAGCTTTCTAGGTTTGCCAAATAAATGTTGGCAGACTAGACACCAGGCTATCTGGGTTCCAGTCCTAGGGTGAAGTTAAACAAGCCCTGGTTTCGGTGGGTCCCACTCTTCCCATGCCTAAAACTACACTGCGGAGGTCTGTGGTTTCTAGGGTCCTTTTCAGATTGAAAATTCCAGATGGTTCCAGAAGTAAATGATTTAAGAATTAAATTTATTTCGGTGCTTTCTTTCTTCCTTTCTGGTTCTTGTTTTTGTTTATTTGGTTGGTGGGCTCATACAGGGCTATTTATCTTAAAAAGTTGCGCATAATTCGTCAGCAGGAGAGGCATTTCTTCTTTGTGGTATTTTCCCACAGTCTAACCTTCCTTCTCTTTTCACTTCTCTTTTCACGAGGAGGTGGGGCTCACTGATTCTTCTTGGTTCATTAGGAAGAAACAGAAAGATCCTGTGTTTTGAGAAACCCTTTCTGGATCATTTCCCAATGATCACAGGACATTGCAATCCCTCTGGCAAAGGTGACAGTGACAATGGGGTGTTTGGCAAAGTGGTGGAGGTGGTTAATGAAGTGGCTGAGGTTAAGAAAAATGGTCTTGGCAAAACATCATGAAACAAGGTCTGCAATGCTCAGAGGGGAGGGCTCCCCTCCGTTGCTGAGATGACTGAGGAAAAACTCAATCTTTAAATAGGTGATTTATTTAATAGGAAAAAAGAAGAGTATCAACAAGCGTCATTTTTCTGAGCACTGAACTGAGAAATAGCTAGTCTAATACTTAGATTGTAGCCATGCACCGAGATGTCTCTGGATAATATAGAGGTTAAGTTAAACTAACGAGGCATATGTACATTCGGTCCCTGAAATTAAAAATTACATTTCAAATTCTAAGTTGGTCACTAAATATTAGACAAGAGTCTTACCTTGCATTCGGCACACCTCACCCCTAAAATCAGTTTTGGTCTGAATGAAGCCTTGTGGCCAAGAGGTTATTTTTTACTGAGTCAGCCCTACCCCATATCCACCCCCAAAATATCTGTAGATGAATGCATGAGGACAGGGATAACGTCTAAATAAACCAAGTGTTAATGTTCTTGTTGGTGTTCTAAAATAGTTATTAAAATTCCTTTGATGTCCGTGGTCATCAGATTGCATAGAAACTTCAAGGGTCAAACTTTCATCACCTGGCCAGGCGTGTGTGTACTTGTGTTTTGTCTTTTTTGCTACCAGTGCTACGAGCTGTAACACTTTAATGGTTATTTGTGGGAACACCAGGAACCTTCTACCATCATTCACCTGGGGGGCGGACAGAACTGAGAGCTCAAGGCAGGTCTCTGAAGGGAGGAAGGGTCACAGCCTCACATTATTAGACCCTTGCAAACTAGAACTATTTCAGAGAAATAACTGCTAATGTCATTTTATTTACAGTTGTTGGAATCCTTAATGATGGTTAAGGATTAACCTCCATATCTTACCTCCAAAAAAGATAATACAAAGAGAGAAAGAAGACTTGAAATTTGTGTTTGGGGGGGGGGTTTCTTCAGCATTTTAAGACAATACCACCACTCAAATAAGACAGTACCACCAGGTCTCAGATGCTACAGCACTAAGGATGCTGGTGACTGTCTCACTTCAGGTAATGATGACCTCAGGTGTACTAGCTGTTTTCCTTTTTCCTGTTTTTTTGTTTTTTTAAACAAAAACATTCACCTTACCACCCAGCAGACATCTAGGTAACATAAGTGAACCTGCGTTCTTTGCAATTCATTGGCAAACCTCATTTATAGTGGATATTTGTCTTTTTCCTACGGTGACATACAAGGGTTGAACTATCTCATAGCACGGTTAAGCCTTGTTTCAGAGATTAGGTAGACAGGTGACAGGAAACAGTGACTCTCCCCACCTTCCCCCAACTCAAAGTCTTCAGATTCCTTATTACTTAGGCAGTAACTAAGGTTACCCCACCTTGCTCTATAGCTTATGTAGATTGTATGTATATATCATATACAGATATGTTTGTGTATTCTTGAGATCAGATGAGCAAGATATTATATATGTTTCTAAAATTACTAATGTGAAGGTGTTGTTGAAGAGAACTAGAAAAAGAGGAAAATGTCCCTGTCAAGAAAACATAATTTTATCCTCTGGGCGATATAATTATGAAAACTCAGTCATTCCTCAAAAGAGTATTTAGAACTTGGGTCCCAGACCTTCAACCACGTTAGGCCCTGGAGATACTTTTGTCCATGTCATTTTGGAAGCGCGTCCTCAGGGTTTCAGCAAGTGAAAGGACCTGCTTAAGGTCACACAGCTAGTAAGCGGTAGAAACAAGACAAGAACGCCAACCACGGTGCAGCCTGCCTTCCACCGCCGTCGCCTCCCCTACATGGATATTCTTACGTGGACAGCCAGGCCCTATTTAGAATCTATGTAGAATCATGGCTGTGTGTTGTACAGAGTGGTTTTGTTAAAAAGTTCCACTGCAAGAATAAAGCTTTGAAGATTACGTTAAAAGGGTCTGTTTAACCACTGGGCTCTGATCCTCATACAGACCAGTCGGTGGCGTTTATCGAATATTACATCTAAGCAGCTTTCCCGAAGCGGCTGCCCGTATCACTAGGAATTAACACACCGCCATCTCCTTTGAGATAAGTAAAATACTATCTTACAAAAGAGTAAACATTTTATTATTTGTACACGAGCATCTGGCTAACTCATAAAGTAGCTGTGAGGGGAGGGTGTTTGTGGTATTACCTACCGGCTGAGCTGGGGGAGGCCCAGAACCCACGACGCAGCGCGCAGTTAGGAGCAACGTGCTGGAGGGGGCGGGGGGACCGTCAGAAGTAGGGACTGCAGAGCAGCCACAGCCTCCTTCTGAGAGGCAGGGTCTCTGGAGGTCTCTGCGGGCAGAGTCATCTGCAGGCCAGGTCTTCCAGGGCAGGGAGGGGTCTTCTGAGACGGAGCGCGAGTGGACATCTTGTGGGGACAGGACCCCTCCCCCCCACCGGGCGACCCCAGGGCTGGGGCACGGCGGGGGGAGGGGGTGTCACAGCGGCACCACCTGAAGCGTGGGCAGGGGCCCCCGGGGAGGGGCTATGTACTCTTCTTCCCGGAGCAGCCGCAGCAGGATGTTTTTCTTATTCTTGGGCCAGCTGTAGACGTGAGTGTTCTGGAGCCAGGTGGGCACGTGCTCCTAGGGAAGACAGAGAGGCACAGGGGTGAAGGCCTTCGGAGGGAAACCCAGATCCCAGGCCCCAGGCCCAGCTCGCAAACGTCCAGGGCTTCCCTTCACGGGCGCGTCCTCCTGCAGTCTCCCGGGACTTGTGCTGTTTGGCTCTAGGAAGGGGTTAGCCTGGGAGACGCTCCCGGCCGCGGGTGTAAGCTGTAGATCTCGTTATGGAAACCACATGTGCGCGGCCCTTTCTGTCAGCCTCCCAGGCTACCTGCCCTTTGCATTTCAACGTACTTTTCACCACCCTCACATAAAAGGGGTAGGACAGAGGTCACGCAGAGTGATGGGAATTCCTTTGTGGCTTCAGAAGAAGTACGCCAAGGCTATGGGCTTAATGTAATTCATTATCCTTTCATTGCAGCCACACAGATCTGGCCTGCAGTAGAAGGGGTCCACCGGGTCTGTGATCAGGCAAGAAAGCAGAAACTGTAAGCCAGAGATTGTGAGGGTGCTGTCCCAGACTGCCCTCATGGAGTGGACATTCTGTGGGTGAGACAGACAGTGAATAAGTAAAATATATAGTGGGTTTGATGGTGACGCATACTGTGGGGAAAAATAAGGCAGAGAAAGGGGAGATGGAGTACTGGGCAGGGCTGAAAGGGTTGCAGTTTTAAGTGGAATGTTTCGGAAAAGTCTCACTGAGAAAATGAGCAAAGACCCAAAAGACGGAGGGGGCTAGCTTTGTGGATGTCTGGGTCCAGGCGGTGCAAAGGCCCTGTGGTGGGGGCATGCCTGGCCTGTTCAAGGAGCAACAGGCCAGTGCGGCCAGAGAAGAGTGAGTGAGTGAGTGAGATAGAGTAGAAGAGGTCTGGAAGTAGAGGGGCCTGAGTCAGGGCCTTGTAGGTTTTTCTCTGAGTGGATGGGATCTCTTCAGAGATTGCAGAATAAGCTTAGAAGCAGCACCTGCGACGGGTCAGGTATCATGCTGGGTGCAGATGACACCCAAATGAAAACGCAGTTACTGCCTTGTGGAGTTCACAGCCTAATGATGGAATGCAAATGAAGATGTAAAACTATTTTCTCGGCAATGGTGTACCAAAGGAGGTGGGAGCAGTCTACCTTGAGCACAGGCAACCAGGGAGTTGTCTGAAGAAGTTTCATAAGCATTAATAAAACCAACTAAAAGTCGGTCTCCTTTTCCATCACCACGCTCCCGCCAGCCCTTCCAACCCCAACCGCATCCCATTGGCTCAAGGCACTATAGCTAAGAGCACTCAAAAGAGAAACAATTTAGTATATTGGCAAGGGGGATAAGAGGTCAGCGGAACCTAGAGAGACTGGGTGATATACAGCTAAGTAAGGGTTGACTACACAGAAAAGTCAGGGAAGGGCATTGCAAGCAGGGGGAACAGAAAGCGTGAAGGCATAGAAACATGAAAGAACGTGGCAGGTGTGAGGACACGCTGAGACAGTCCAGTATGACCACAGCATAGAGTCACTGCACATGGTGGGGGGAGAAGACCAAGCAAGTGGGCACAGCCCTCTTTTAAGGGGCCTCATCCGTCAAGCTAAGAAAGGTGGATACGATCCCTCAGTCAGCCGGAATCCACAACACAGTTTCTAAGCTGGAGAGATATCAGATCTACATTTTGGATGTTCCTCTTTGATGGCAGAAGAGAGGGTGACTAGCATAGGGTCAAAGTAGACAGGGAGACCAGCAAGGAGATCCTGCAGTGGGAACAATGAGAGTCTGGGAGAGGGATGGAAATGCATGCTGGGGCCCAGGGTGTGAGCTTTGTAACCCCAGGTCGTCTCAGGAGGCCTCTGGGTCCTGACCTTCAGGGAGCCCCCCAGGTACAGCTGGGCCTGAGCTCAGGGTGCTGTGGTCTGAGTCTCAAGACAGTCATTACACCTCTGCCTGCCCCTTGCCAAGCCTGGAACACGGCTTCAGATGGTTTTTGTCCCCATGCCCCAAACCCGCCAGCATGTTCTTTTGGTGTAAAAACCCTCACATGAACCACAGCAAAGCTCACTTTGGTAACTGTGTAGATTTAATTCCTGTCATCTACAGATTTGAGAGCTGAACTCTGTGCACCAAAATACATCTGTGGACAGTCAGCAAAAAAATTCCATATCTTGACTTTTTATGTATGAGAGATAAGAAGTATCAGATGAACAGTCTTTTTTTCTCTCATGAGTTAAAACACAAACTACTTCTTTGTGTGTAATGGCTGTTTGAACAATTAGGGCAGTGATGGTCCAGCAGATAACACGTAAAACCTTCCTGATTCCTGCTGCTGAGCTGAGTGCTACAACTTGTGGATCTTTCTGGTAACACTGTTATCTCGAAGGTACTGATACAGAGTTCACAAGCTTTTCCACTTAAAATCTCAGATAACAAGCACACCAAAGCTTGAACTGTAAGGTTTTTTGCTGGCTTATTTCTTTGTTTACCTTCTTAGCATTCGGGAAGAGCACAGGGATGAATCTGAAATTCATGCTTCCTTGTTTGATGAACTCAATCTGCATCTGGAATAGAAAGAATTTGAAGGTTTGAGTTTAGGAATGAGGGAGAGTTAATGCACCCAGGGCCCTGCAAGCCCCCCACAGCATTTTTATTCTGATTTCCTTGAGTCCACACCCTGAGACTTTTAAGGTCTCCCCATTACACATGCATGCCACTCACTTGTTCACTAATCATTTATTAAAAGCCTATTAAAAGTCATACTCTGTGCTAGACTTCGGGTTTCAAGGATTAGGACGCCTTCCAGGGTGTGCCAAGCTGGCTTGAACCGGCTCACGAAAGCCAGTCCTATATATCCCTTCCTAATTCTGTGTTCAGTGATTTTACACTGGTAGCTTGAAATTGGCCATAATGAGAGTATTTATACCACGGAAATGGGGAAATGCTACAAATCGGGATTTCTTTCTTTTTTTGGTGGGGGGGGGGCGGGATGTTGGAGACCAGTTTACCAGAACACTGCTGACACAATTCCTATCCTCCCAAAGCCAGCCGATTGGTGAGCAGGAAGAAGGGTAAACTGCCAACCACAGTGCAGTGTGAAAAGCAGAAGCAAATTGCTGTGGAAGCCCAAAATGGGGGCCATCCATTTCTGCATCAGTGATTTGAAGGACAGTTACAAGGGAGGTGTCACTTATATACTGAAAGACAAGAAGAATTTGGTCAGGCAGAGGAAGCAGGGGGAGGGGAAGGGCATTCTCGGTAGAGAGAACAGCACGAGCAAATGTCTGGAGGCGTGAAAGAACGTTGGTGGGGTTGGGACCAGCCAGCAACTCTTCGTGGCTGAGGCACAGGATGGGCTAGAGAGAGAGTGGGAGACAAGGCTGAGGGTCAGCTGTGAGAAGCTCTGCCTGCCACACTGTAGGTTCCCCACACAGTTCCAGTTTGCCCTGACACTGCGGGGGTCCCCAAAGACTTAGCTGCCAAGAACTCCACCAAACCCAGAATTTTCAAAGTGAGGGGAGCTGGAGTCTTCCCAATGCTGTGACCGGCACAAAGCTCTCAGTCATCTGATGACAAGGAGCTGAGGAATTATGTGTTCTCAAGTATTTCATCTTCCAATTGATTTTTATCACTGAGAAGTCTTCATTGTGCAAGGGAATAAAAACAGGACAGAGAAGAAAGTGACGGTGGTGACAGCTGGTTATTGAAGTCACCATAGAAACCCCCTCATAAACACACACACACACTCGTGCGTGCACACACATGGATGTGCCACAATGTTTTTTTCTCTCAGAACCACTGTCTTTTAAAATTGAGAGGCCCAAAAGGGTATTTTAAAATGATCCATGTGCTATGCAACGTGAACATGCCAATTGCCAGGACAAACATGTGAAAGGAAGGGCACAGGGTTTATAAATTACAAGGGAAGAACTGGATTTAGTCTCAGACTTCCATTCAGGTCATGGAATCCGTAAAGTTTTGCTCGTCCACTAATAAGCCGCACTGTATGCTGATTTTCTCTCCTATTTCTAGACACTGGCTTTTTGTGAAGTCGTTGGCCCTATGATACAGTTACTGGTGGCTACCTCTTCATTCCCTCCGTCCTAGAGGCTTCTGCTGCCTGGAGGAGACCTGGAGGTCTTCTAATCTGGCCTCTTCAACCCCCTCCAGTGATAAGGAAGGGCCCAAGACACCGTTGTCCCCAGAAAACTGAGTTGGGAGACACTCTGGTTGCCATTAGACAAGCTCTGGGGGAGCTGTGTTTTACTGCCTGGCATTGCCGCACACCAGCAGAGCTTGACAGGTTTCCTCAGGAACTGGCAGGGACCTGGAGCCCTTCCCACACACCAGCTGTCCGCTCCCAGGACTGGCAGGTTCCTAGAGATGCAGACAGGACATCCAGTGCTTTGGGGCACACAGACATGCAGCAGCCAGCCGAGGGACGGCGGCCCCCGCAGCCAGCCGTGACCCTGTGCTGGGCCCTGCCCGCGGGCTGTCAGACTGGGAGACAGTGAAATGGGGGGACGCTTAGCTCCTGATTCCTCGGCCTTCCTCTCTGACTTCACCACTCGCCTTGGCCTTTACTTTGGGTTGGTTCTAATCTCACATAAGTGGTCAGCACTTGCTAGAAGAGGACACAGATCGGGAAGCCCCATCCGCCCACCCACTCTGCCTTTTTCCTGGGCTCCTGATCCGCAGGGCAGACTCGGACTCAAGTCAGCTTCCCCTGAGGTAAAGCTGCCGGTCTCAGGCCCGCCTGTGTTCTGCCTTGTGCCGCTTACTTATTCTGCCCCATATTCCCATCTTAGTGTCCTGCCTCATATTCCCATCTTAGTCTGTGATCCTTTCTGTCCATTCCAGGTGCTTGTGGAATGTTCCAGTTGGAATGGAGCTTACAAGTTCTAGTCCAGTGGCTGTCAAGCCTTATAAAAAAATCTCAGAATCCCTGGTAAACAAACAAGCCTGAGAAAGGCAAACCAGCTCTGGCCGAGGTGGGGCGGGAGGCCCAGGGCCGCCCTGACCCCCAGCACCTATGGGCACCCAGGAGGGACTCCATAGAACATTTTGAAAGTCACAAGCCTAGTTCAGCGTTCTAGTCAAGCAGAACTGTCTCCACAGCATCTCTGTCGTCCTGGAAAGCAGGGAGATCACTAGCTCACAAAACAGCCAATTCCAAAGCTAGGTGATATTTTCGGTCAGAATGTTCTATCGGATGCCAAGCAAGCCTAACTTCGTATAAGTTTCTCCCACGGGCTTTAGTTTGGCCAGGCCCCATGGTTCAGGTGTGGCAGGGCACTGTTGCTCATCTATCATGAGCTCAGACCATCAAGACCTTGATGGTTCCCTTGATCTGAGCATCGAGATGCACCACACATGTCACAGACATGATTTCATTGAATCTTCACAACAACCCTATAAGTTGCAGTGACCCATTGCATGATTAGGGACACGGAGGCACAGAGAGGTTTAGGCAGGTGACCCAGGGTCCCACAACTATACATGAGGAAGCGAAATTCGAACCAAGTTCCTCTGACACAGCACCGCGCATCCTCTCCCTTCTGCTACTCTGCGTCTGATGGATCAGGGGGCAGAACAGGACAGATGCAGGAGCCCGCTCTCCTCACAGCCCTGGCCCCCGCCCCTCTTGGGACTGCCCATCGGTTGGTGAACAACGGAGCCAGTGGAGCACTGCTTTCCAGATTCATCCAACCGGAAGTTGGAGATCACCAGTGAATCTCCCCTGGCTGGGGACAGGAACGGAGTCCCAGACATGGGGCCACTCGCCCACAGTCCCGAAGGCAGAGGGAAGCAGAAGCGGCATCCCCCTCTCCTGCCGGGGTCCGTCACCCCATCCCGTGCCACCTTCCGTCACTCTCTAGCAGGGGACAGGCCTTCCCAGAAGAAAGCGGCCCCCTCTGAGGGGTGGCGAGGCGCCGCGCTCCCCTCGCCACTCACCATCCGATGGATGTACTTAGTATGTAAGCCATGCTCGTCCTCGTCCAGCTGCGACTCAGCACCTTCCACATCCTGTTTGTATTTGGGGCTGATTGCTACAATTATCATCACTGTCTTCTGTGAATGAGAGAGAAAGCGTGTCTGAGGCAGTGTCGAGTGTGGTCCGCTCGGGGAAGGAGGCTGGAAAGCGGCCAGCAGGGCCCCAAGCCTTCCCACAGACCCCCCGCCCGCAGGGCCTGGCTCCTTGGCTCTCTGTGGAGTGTGAAAGGCACCGGCCCCCCACTCGGGCGGCTCCTGTCTCCCCATCTCCCCTCTGTGTCCCTCCCGGCTCCCTTCAAACGGGGAGCAAACGGCTGTGTGAGGCGCGCTCCTCCAGGAGGCGGCCCGGCCCGCCATTTTGCACAGCCGGCCCTGATACCCGGCTGACGAGAGCCTGACGAGAGCCCGAGAGCCTGAGCGGCGCTGCAGGGCGGAGAGCCCCCTCCCTTCGGCCGCGGATGGAAGCTGTCACTTCCCGCGCTCCCGACCGCCCTGCCTGCCGCGTGTGCGTGTGCGTGTCAGCACAGCCGGGAGGGGCAGCCCCTTCAGCACAAAGCCAGCGTCAGGCTGCAGACAAAAGGAAAAGCTGCAGACCCCAGCCTGCTGAGACTCTGTCCCCCCGCCGCTCCCTCCAAAGGAAGCGGCTGAAGCAGCCGACACGGACACGCTGGCAGCAATCAATTTCTATCTTGTTAAAGCACAAAGTGTCCCGGTGGTCAGTATAGATTCTGTCAGTGGAAAACAAATCACAGGGCTGCGAGTGGGCACCTGGGGGGGGGGGGGGTTGTGCGGCACAGGCAGCCCCCCCTCCCCGGCCCCCCTCCCGTGCCCCAGGAAAGCTCTGGAGCCCGATGGGGCAGAACACTTGTGGTGGCCTCGGATTAAATTGAATTCTGTCGCTCCCTCCCTTCTCCCTGCCTTCATTTCCTCTTTTCCTATTCTGGTCAAAAAAATTGTTTGCTCTGATTGTTATCAACCACCTGTGTCTGGTTTGACCGTTATTTCCTGCCTGTGCATGTCCACGAGGGTGACCCCATCCTTCCTTTCCAGGTCTCTGCACGGCTGCCAACAAGGGAGGCTTTGTTGGGGCTTTCTCAGCTCTGGACTTGGTGGGTTTGCCAGGGCTTCTTTCATAAAATAACTCCACAGGCGAATTGTCTTTTTCACCAGAAAACGAGCTCAGAATTTGAGACTGTACTTACATCTCTAAGGTAGCGTTCCATCCACTTAATGATATCAATGCCTCGGATTCTATCCTCAAATATGTCAATCTACGAGAAAAAGATGTGGGAGGTGGTTCTTAATGGGAAGCTTTCTGTAGATGCAGAGCCAGAGAAGACACAAGAGACTATATGCATTTAAGACTGAAAAAATTACGATTGCTTTTTGCAGGGAGGAACATGTAAGTCTAGAAAACAAAATACAATTTTCTTAAAGTGTTCCCCATTTCAACATTAGTAGGCATTCAAGTATTTAATGTCCATAATTAGGATATAGTAATACACATCAAAATCTATCTTTGGCTACACAATAATTATGTTTTAAAAATCTGAGAGACATAGTAGACCAAGTTGGATATAAGCCAGCGACATATAGATATATATATATATATGTAATTTGAAAGGCTAACGTGATATCATCCTGGAACATTTTAATGAATGTGTGGTGGGCAAGTACTAAGATACAATTCTGGTGCTTTTCTTGCATTAGCCAGGTCATTATTAGGGTATTATGTCCAGTTTCAATCTATGCGTTTAAAAAGGATTGGATGAAACTTGGAGCAAATCCAAGGAACAGTCACAAAAACAATTACTGAGATGGTGGGAAAAGGTTTATGATGAAAGTCAAGAAGCAGATCTCTTGGGCCTTGAAAAGACTGCTATTAAATATCAAGTCTTCGAAGGAATATTTGAGGGGGAGAAAAACCAGTTATTTTCTATTTTTCAGAAGACTAAATAAGGCGGCCTTTCTGGGGCTCCGGCCTGTCCTGCAGCCAGAGAGTAATGTATGTGTGTACAAGGTGCTCCTGCTTACAAGACGGACTATACCCTAGAATGGGCGACTCAGGGACAGTGTCCTCGAGGAGGAGTTACTTGATTCCGCCACACTGCTCTCAGATCAGTTGTCCGAATGTCACTCCGCCATTTAAGAGGGATCAAGTCCTAGCCATTCAGCAAGCTCTCCAGGCCATCTATGACCCAGCCTTACCTCTTTTCCTCACATGCCCTGCCTGCTTTACTCCCCGGCACCCTGAAAGCACAGCACAGGCCTCCCTGCTCTCCTCTCCCACACGCTGACTTCCTCGTCTTCGCCTCACCTGCCTCTGCCCCATTGTGACCAGTGCTACTGGACGGTAAACACATTATTCTAATATCCTCTCATTTACTAAATGTCTCGTTCAAGTTCAGAATATGTTTCTTTACTGACAGGACATCAGAAATGGAATGGCTTTCCTTTTGGGTTGGATGATTCCTACTTTATTTTAAAATAAATAATCAGACGACCAATGACCACATGAGGTGATCTTGGGAAAGCTTGCATGGCTTTCCATGACTGGATCGGTAAGCCACTTCTATCGTATGAGACAGAAGCAATACAATGTTGGGGTTGAGGAGAAACAGACAGCTGGGCTCTACTCTTGGTTCTACTCTTGGCTTCTGCACTTCCCACTTGTATAACTTCAAAAACATCACTGAAATTCTCTACGTCTTATTATCTTTATTTGTAATATGTGGTTAATAAAACCCCTTCCCAGGATGGTTGTAAGGATTAAAACAATTGGACGTGGAAAAGGTATATCATAATGCCAGGCTTGAAGTAAGTACTCAATAAATGGTTATTTTAATTGTTAACCCAGCACCTAAATTATTCCTTGCTACTGAGGTGGGCTCTCCGGGCGGCACGATGTGCTGGATTGTTTCTCCAGATCTCCGCCAAAGTCCACAGCTTCAGTCAGGCCAACTTCTCCACACAGCCACTGTTACAGGCCAAATTGTGTCCCTCCCCTCCAAATTCATTATTTGAAGTCTTCATCCTCCAGTGTCTCAACAGGACTGTATTTGGAGCTACACTTAGGGGCTCTTGAGGTATTAATACAGTAACTTAGCTGTCCAGGGTGGGGCTCTGTGATTCTACCACAAGGCTTCCTAGTGATCAAGATCAAGGACTTAAATTCTGTCTAAGTAGCCTCTGATTGGTAAGGTCATAAAAACTTGTCCCCGATATGCTTATTTGGAAATGACCAAAAGTAAGATCTTTTCTGAAATGTTGGCCTTATGACCTGTAATTTGATTTTATGTCGTGGTTGCCACGGCACTTTCTTATTCCAGAAATGAGAAATTGAAATGTTGGTTCCTATACAGTCACTAATCAGAACATATAAATTGTATGCATCTTAAACTTGCAGACATGCCCATTAAAAAAAATTATAGAAGAAAAAATTCAATAGAAACTGTTAAATAATGCTAAGCAATCATTAAAATGGAGGTTTAGTTACTAAGTAGTTCCTTTTTATCCTTTGACATTGCTATTCATAGATAGTTTCCTTGATTTTTCACCACTTTTTAGAATTCGCTGTCACTAAATACCCCACGGGGGCCTCTGGGGAGGAAAAGACGTGATCTCAGTGTTTGAGGAAAGCCAGCCCTTTCAGTGGCCTCCTGCGGTATTTTATTTATCCTACAGAAGAACGTACATGACTTGAAGCTGTGCTGTTGGAAGGCACTGCAGGGAAACTTGGGGAGTGTGTGCTTCCTGAGATTCCTTGGGCCACAATCACAGTGCATGGCAGGGCTGGGATGTCTACCTCCCCTAGAACTGGACTAGACCAGCTGAGAACCTGGCCATGGATTCCTCGCCCAGGGGCATGACGGCAGCATCAGGGTGTGGGGGGCAGGTGGGCACAGTGGGCCTTGTGCTCTAGGCCTCACAGCCCAGTGCTCAGCAGTAGGACCCGGTACAATAAGCAGGTGGCCCGGGGAAGCCTGCAGCCCCCTGCACCACAGGAATCCCAGTCGAAGCAGGCATAGTTGGTGAAAAAGGGCCAAGGTCCAAAGTGCAGCAGGGGCCCAACATTTCCTTCAGGCCCGGGACCAAGCTGCATTTGCGGTCAGCACCAACGCACGCTGGGCTGTTGCAAGGTACTCGGGGTCGCTCAAAAAGTGTGCAAGAAATAAGTGCCAGAGTCTCTGGATAGCTGAAAATCTAGAAAATAATTACCTACATCCATAAGCATTCAGTTCATAATCATGTAACTCAAATAACACAGTTTAAAACCTCAACCGTTATTCATATTGTTTTTCTCCCTTTGTTTTTCTTTTCCTTGTCCTCACTTTAGTTGTTCAGCCTTCTCTGGGGATAAAATACTTACTGCAGTTTGGAAGCCATTTACCAAGAGGAAGTTCACGAATTTCACCACTTCCACAGCTGTGTCCATAGAATAGGTGATAAAGACTTTCCCTAAGAGAGATTTTTCACATTTATTAGAAATTAGAAACTATTAGAAACATTAATTAGAAACAGATTATTCTATTCTGAACTGCTCGTAAATTGTACACAATATCTTTTGTCTTTCTAGAATAATAAAGTGAAACTTTGGGATGGGGGTGGTCTGAGGGCTTAGGCCCACAGCTGTGTGAATTGCTGTCCTCAGGGCGCAGACGAGCAGGGACCAAGAGACCAAGAGGCAGGGGTTCTGCCTAAGGGGGTGCAGACTGCCCAGTGTGCAGGGAAAGAGGAATGCCGGCAGCCTGAGACAGACCAAGGAGGGCTGCTGAAAACCACGTGATGCATTAACACAATCCATCAGCCAGAACCCACAGGTCCTTGAGATCAGGCCACCTCCTGGTTTCTTGGAGACACTTGGCACTGTGCCTAAGGAATACTCTCACAGCAGGCCAAGAAGCCGAACCTTGCTAAGGGGCTACCCAGCAGTGTCCCCTTTTGATCTCACGATGCTCTCCACTGTCCTCAACTCTTGCTTGACAAGAGCAATTAGGGCAGAGGCAGGAAGTGGTTCCTTACGCCCTCCTGCCCCTTATCTACCCACTGGTGGGAGAAAGGCCAGGCTGCTGGGGTACGCTAAAGCAGAAATGTTAGTAGGACCTTCAAAGGCTTAAAGGACAGAGATGCCATCTCGGGGCACCCAGCGTCACTGACTCCCTTCCTCCTCCCTAGGTCAGCCTGGAGCCACAGATGGCGCTGTGCCCACAAGCCTGACCCAGCCAGGATGCAATCCACTGTTTTCTCAGGCTAAAATCTTGTGGGAAATTATCTGGTTAGCACATTGATGGGACAGATGAATAATCTGTGTGTTGGCTTTTAGTATGGAATGGACAGGCTCAATCTCAGGAAGTCCCTGGGGCAGAGCATGGAGAAGAAAGGAAGGCTAGAGAGAAAATGTAAATGTGCATGCATTCATCTGTGCTTGGGCTCTGGTGTTTGGGAACAGATCTCTCAAATGGAAGTGTCTACAGTGGTCATATTGACTCATTTAAGCAGTCCTACTGATAGCTCTGAACGTATCCTTAACACCTAATATTAAACCAACTCCCGCGTAAGAATTCTAGGACTCCTATAGAGACTATAGTAAGATAAATATGATCTATAGGCTGACATCTGGGTGCTGTCCCATGCAAGGCAGCATCCAGTCCCCAGAAATACTCAGGATTAAAATGTGTGAGATTTTTTTTTTAAAAGATTTTATTTATTTATTTGACAGAGAGAGATCACAAGTAGGCAGAGAGGCAGGTGGAGAGAGAGGAGGAAGCAGGCTCCCCACTGAGCAGAGAGCCCGATGTGGGGCTCGATCCCAGGACCCTGAGATCATGACCTGAGCCGAAGGCAGAGGCTTTAACCCACTGAGCCACCCAGGCGCCCCTAAAATGTGTGAGATTTTAAGAAGATTAAACAATTTTTTGAACCCTGGGGCAAATAATACATTATATGTTAATTAAAAAAAGGAAAAAAAATTTTTTGAATGATAGACTACAGTGGATCCTCGCCATAGAAATCTTCCAGTGTCTTAAATGACTAGCAAGCACAGATTCCCCAGATGGGAGTTAGCCAATGCAAAAGGCTTGATTTCCATGTTTGATTCAAAGAGGAACCTAGATTTGTAAAGGGCTTCTTAGAATTACCTGAGCTTCTCTAGCAAGCACAACAGAATATAACGATTTCACAAGTAGTGGCTGTTTTCATAAGATTTCTGGAACTTACTGTCCTGACTGACCTTAATATGAGAACATTTTGGTGATATTTCAACACTTCTGGTTCTGGCTGCAAAATATGGAAAAAGAATCATCACCTGACACTTAGTCGAATGTTTCTTTAAATAAAAGGCTTAGTTTGCATTTGGTTGTAAAGCAGTATGGAGAATGTGAGACCGCTTTTTCCAAATAAGATTGCTCATTCCTACAGGAAATGACCTCGTTCTTGATGGCTGCTGCTAATTTATGGTGAAATGGTAGGTCCCTGGCCAATACCACATGGACATCCAATCAATTTACCCAGGGACAAGTCCACTCAAGAGCATCATTTAGAAGAGAGAAGCATTGGGGTTACTTGTCATTGGAGTATATGTTTAAGAAAATCTCGTGGTAAGCATTTTATGAGCATTGCTGGTGGTGTCAGAATCACTAAAAACATTCATACAAAATGCTGGTTACTTTTTTTAGCCAAGAGTAAAGAAGTAAAATTTATTTCACTGTGTATATGAGAAAAACCCAAGATTATAGGTGAATAATCATCAAGTATTCTGAAAGGATAAGACCTGACAAAAAAAAGGAAAAACAACTTTGCAAACAACTTACGTAATTCTTCTGGCAAATTGCTTGTTTTCAGAGTTCCTCTGGCTGGAAGATTACTCAGGGGTCTGGGGACAGCAGCTGGGGATGGAGTCTGGGGACCCAGTGGTCTCAACTCTGCGGGACACTCCAAGGACTCCTCGGGAACTCCAGCTCGATGAGGTGGCTGGTTATACAGTTGATCCCTGGAAAAGAATGCATTTATAGTAAAATTTTCATTTTTACAAAGGCCAACCCGGAGGGCCAGAAAGCCTATGAGATACCAGTGAGCTAGCTCTCTCCTCGGCCTCCGTTTCTTTCCTGTGCGAGGGCTGCTTCATTGAATTTGAGTCAATAAGTAATTCAGCGGGCTGCCGCATGGAAGGACCCGTGTTGGGGGTCGAAGAGGGAGCTTGATTCGATTTCTCCATTCGAGGACTGTCTAATTGGGAAGATAAGTGGTACCTACAAGGCAGACACGGTCACCAATAAAAGAAAGTAGTATAATGGGTGATATACAAGGTTGGTGTTATAGGGATTCAGATAAAGGGACAGGACTTTAAACTCATGATAGATAACATTTAATTATGTATCAGAAGGTAGAAAAGGCCTTGTAGGCTTCACGTATTTATGTTGTTGCTAACATATAGATGAGAAATCTGATTCTGAAGGCCCTTTACAGAAGTTTCTACCACATCGTTATATGGCATCTTTATGATTTTTTGGTTGCAGGTGCACTCGTGGGAGATTCGGAAAGCCGAAGGAAATGGCAGCCATGTTTCGGCCACGACTGTGGGTTCTGTTGCAAAGCGCTGCCGTGAGGTGCCGAGCTCCTCAGGAGGCAGCCGCATGGCCTATCACCAGCCTCCCGTGTCAAGGTGAGGGTGTGGGCGTCCATTTTGGGTGGGTGCAGATCTAGCAGGAACAGAGTGGGATCCAGTCATCGCAGCGGCCGTGGCTTCCTGATTTTGGATTGTCCTGTGGCAGCATGGCCTCCAACAGAGCATTGGAGGCTTTCTCATCTTCTGCCTCTCCCCCTGGGACGGAGGAAATGGCTTCTTCGGCGTCCCATTCGGTGGTGCTGCCCTGGGATCTTTGCTGGAAGCCTGGCCTAAAACCTGCTCCAATTCTGTTAGCGCCTGCTCCCCTGTGTCAAGTCCCTTCTGCTGCAAATAGCTAGAGTTGTTTCTGGGTTTCTGACAGGGGGACTAAAACTGCATCTGTAATGTTTTATTTCCTTAAAAAAAACACACACACACACACAAAAAACCTCTGAAGGACGTGTGGTGATATGCTAACATTTTTTAAAAATCTAGGGAGTGGGGAACATGGATGTTATCTGTTGTAGGTTTGAGATGGTTTTATATTCTAAATTTAAAAAACTGTTTTGATGTCAAGATCGATGTGTATCTGCCCAGTTTTTATAGATTATTGCATGTGCTTATACTTTTACCCAAAAGAGTATTAAAAATTTTGAAAGTCTTATGCGACGGGATTTAAAGTAAAATTACACAATCTCAAGCGTACTATATTCCAGAAGTGTGACTGTTTGAGGAAATTATTTTTATTTTAGATTTTTGCTAATATATAGAAGAAAATCCCTATAAAATATGGCCTCACCTAATGGGGACCCAGTTCCAAATCCTTTTTGCATTAAATTCCTTTATACCGAAAGTTCCTTGGTTGTTATAGAAGAAAATTGCTCATTAGATAAAAAAAAAAAAAAAAAGATTAAAGCTTTGGTAATGTTGAAAAACATCCATATGAAAACAATATCACGGATATTAATCAAGGTTCACTTTCAAATTTATCACTAAGAGGAGGACTAGGTTCATTACCAAAACTTATTTTCCATTATCCTAAAATGATAAAATAAATCCAAGGAGACCACAGCAGGCTTAAATTGATGTTACAAAAGCAATTCCTCCGTACTAACTTCGTAATTCTTCTGTAAATCTAACAATATTTTGAAATAAATGTTCATTTAAAAAATTACTATTGCCTTCCCTATCCAATGCCAGCGGACGTGTTTCATAAAGATGCTTAAGTTGTGTTTGTTTTTTTGGACTGGTAAATATTTCTTATGCAAGAGTACTTATCTGGTTATAAAAAATCACATTTTCCTGATGTCATTATTTAAACTCCATGACATTTTTAAAAGTTTATTTATTTATTTTAGTAAACTCTACACCCAACATGGGGCTTGAAGTCACAACCCTAAAATCAAGAATCAAGTGATTCTCCGATGGAGCCAGCCAGGCACCCCAAACTCTCTGCAATTTTGTTCTTAAAATATAAGGGCTCTGCCAGGAAAGAAAATCTGAGAATGTATAGGCTTTTGAGGAGAGGGGAAAGCAGGCATGTGCCTTATCTGCCATTGTAAATAGAATGGGCTTTTCTTCTTTTAAAAAACTTTCTGAGCTAATCACCAACTCCTGCACTTCTGAAAAATTTGCTTTAAAAGGATCTCTGTATCTCCCTTTGTATCTCATTCTATTCTCAAAACAGAATATAATTTTACGTTGAGTGGTATATAAAGATTGTGCTTGAGCAAGAGCAAACATTTCATCTACTCTTCAATTTTTTCCTTAAATTAATAAGTTCCATTTCTAGGAGTTCTTCCTCTGTATTTTAGATCCGTAAATTAAGAGAACAGGAAAATGTGAAGAAGAGTCAAAGGAGAACAATGAGGGAGACATGACTGAAGGTTAGACAGCTGGTCTGGTCAAGCAAAACCAGAAATGTTTTTCTGGAATAAGTATCAGAAAGACCCAATAATGGCACTCCATATGTGTGAGGGCTTAGATTACAAAAGAAAACAATGGGCTTTTTAAAACTGCTACTGAGAGCTAACTGAATTTAAAATTTTCAAAGTAAGACATGGTTTAAACAGGCGTAGAAACTAGGGATATCAGCAAGAATTTCCTAATGGTGGCAGTCCCAGTAAAAATAAAAATCCATCTTGGGCTAAAAGACCAGGTGATTTGACAATAAAAGGAGGGGGTGTCACTTGGCATCTTCAGGGCCTTTCCTTCAAGAGAATTTTTTTTTTTAAGATTTTATTTATTTATTTGACACAGAGAGAGAGAGTAGGCAGAGAGGCAGGGGGAAGCAGGCTCCCCGCTGAGCAGAGAGCCCGATTCGGGGCTTCATCCCAGGACCTTGAGATCATGACCTGAGCTAAAGGCAGAGGGTTTAACCCACTGAGCCACCCAGGTGTCCCACCTTCAAGAGAATTTTGACAAGTCATAGTGGCTTGAATGTGTCTGGTGAAGAGATTTCCGTCCACCAGCTGCCATTTCCTCCTGGCTCAAAGAGTCTGTTCCCCTGTGGGGCTCAGTCACTAGACTGGGTGGCACACCAATGGAGAGTTTTGATACATTTTGATCCCACTGGCATCATTCTTTTCCCACTAAAAAATGTGGGAAAAATGGAAATGGAAAAGGAAAAAAAAGGAAAAAATGACAGAGGCCCTGTCACAGTGATACCTTGGGAGTCCCGGAGAGGAGGGGTCTCTCTGTGTGGGCCTCTGGCCTTGGTCCTGGGGGCTGGGGTAGTTCAGGACGACCTTGTGCACAGGGTGTGGGCCCCTCATGCTGGCTCTAGGGTTGGGCTGCCCGCACACAGCCGGCTGGACCACTTGGTGGTAGGCTGCTCCGGGGTGGTTGTGGCCACCTGTAAGTGAAGACAGCAGAGTGAACAGGGCAGAATGACTCTAGCACCTTTGTGGGAAAGCAGAAGCTCAGGGCCAATTTGTGCGTCCATATCATGGGTTCCAGGTATCACTTACCACCTCTGTAATGCTTGCCATATTTCTGTACTATTATTTACGCGATCGTTTTCATGAAATTGAGTCATTTTTTCATGACTAAATAAAAACATCTGTGAAATCACGAGTTCGGCGTTCTAATTGGAAAGCACAGAGCTCCACACAGGCCTCTATTTTAATAAGACATTTAGGATAATCCAAACGCGAGAAACTCTCACACCACCATTCCGACCATTTCCATGTTTCTAGAACCCAAGGCTAGGAGAAATTGTCTCCATAGAGATTCATAGATATAGAATCGATAGTCTCTTCTTTCCTTCCCCCAAGGGGACACCACACACACACACACACACACACACACACACACACACACACACACGTTCACATACACGTATACCATTCCCTTAGGAAGAAGTAAAGGAATGATGGAAACTTGGCTCCTACCTCTGAGAAGTAGCTAACCGGTTGGCAACACATTCCAACTTTCTCGGTTTTGCTCTTGTTAAAGCCTACATGCACTGGAGGCCCCGGCAGTTCAAAAAGGGCAGGTCTGGAGGGCAGAGCCGGGGCTGGTGGCGACTTGTGTGCGCGCATAACCTAAGAGAAAGTGGGTCCCAGCCAGGCCCAGAAGCAGAAGGGTCCCCAGGGAAGAGGGGCAGCCTGCCTGACAGGGGAGGGATGTAGGGAAACCAGGCAGGGTGAGAGAGGAAGCCCCCGAGGGACCTGCCCAGGCCCCAAGGGGCTCAAGTGGGACATCTAAGCGGTGAGTGTGTGGATGTGCCTTAGGGATGGGTCTAGCCTGGAGAGAACTGAGTGGATAACTGTGCAACCTAGACCACCAGTACCTCCCCCGATCCATGTACCCTGCCACCTCTGCCCAAGAAGGGTGATGCAGGAGGCAGGGCTGGTCACAGCAAGAAGGAACCTTGTTTTTCAAAACAACATTGATTGGTCTTTATTCTTTTTCTGATGATGATAACAATAATGTTTGCTTGCTGTGAAGGTAGGGTACGTGCAGGAAGGTAAAGCGAAATGAAACTAGCAAGCAAGCAAGCAAGCAAGTCACAGGCAAGGTAGGTTGGAACCAGAACGCGGCGGGGGAGGGGGGGGTTAGCGGGTGGGAAGAGGGGTGAGAATGTGCCTGGGAATTTTGTTCTTGGTTTGGCAGTCAGCAGCCATGGACATTTTCAAAGGAACGTTCACAGGAACGATAGTCTCAAGTATAGACAGAAAACAAATAATGTGCATGTTCCCTGCCGGTAGGTCTCCACTGTCTGACTCAGGCAACTTGGCTGGGTGACCCTGGAAATGTGGCCAAGCCAGTCTCTCAAGCATAGTCAGGTTCCCTGGGTTCAAGCTATTGTCTGCTTTGACACAGGACACCAGCCAGGTCCTTCTTGTCACCTCTCCAACCCAGGCTGTCTCCTGGCCCAGCCCCTGATGCCTCCCTGTAATTGCTTAGGGCTGGTTTTGATGTTGGGGGCTTAAGGAAGGGATTGGGGATGAAGGGGAGTTCCTGGATCCATCTCAGCTCCCTGCCTGATAAAGGAGACCGGGACTTGGAGAGCCCATCCACAAGCGGGGACACAGGACTGCACAACGAGATATACCCCACAGATTTTGCTCTTACAGCCGTTCCCTGAAGGGTCAAACACATTCCAAGGGGTCCGGTGGCCAGGTGGAATTTCAGGGCAACAGAGCAATTGCTACTGCTGCTCCTTTTCCCTGGGAAAGGGGAAAAGTGCCACGGCCATCAGGTCCCTGGGCGGGGCCAGCCCTGCTTTTAGATGAGTCTTGTATGAGTGGACCGTTTACAAAACCAGCTGCCGCTACACACCTCTGGAGATCTCCCCTTGCACTTAAAATCCTCCCTGCGTGATTGGATCCCTTCCCTTGACCTTAGCCCCTAGTATGCTCCCCCAAGCTCCCCCAAGCCCAGTCCCTGGTCATCTTTCTTCTTGAACACCCCAAGCTTGTCCCTACCTCTGGGACCATGAGATGGCCGTCCTCTCTGCCTAGCATGTTCTCACACTCCATCTTTACAGACCAGCTTCTTGTTGTTCCAGGCTTGTGTTTGAGTAAGCACGACTCTTACTTGACAACTTTTTCCCCGACTGGCATCTAAGGTCTGTGAAAGCACAGACTGCGTCCGTTGGCTGCCATGTCTCCAAGCACAGAACCTGCACACAGGGATGCTTAACACACAGACGGATGGAGACTGCATGCTTTCAACGCCAACCTCGCTCTTCTCTTGTGGAAGAGAAGCCACAAGACCGGCTACGTAGCTACAGACCACTGTGGTCTTTTTCCTCCAGTGTCTCTCTCTGCAAGTAGGAAGGAGAAAGACAAGGTAAAAGAGGAGAAACCTTGCCAGTGGCCTTGAAAGTTTTTAACATTTGCAGCCATTTTTGCTTCCCTCATCCATTAATAAGTGGCTAATAAGGTTTTATTTGCTTTAAAAGGACTACCAGGCTCTAATCATAGGGTTTGTTTCTTTTCCAGAGAGCGGATGTTAGTGCTCTTAATCAAAAGCCTTTGAATCAAGGTCATATGATTTCTAACAGATTATTTCCCCGCACAACATGTTTTTGTCTCATAGCAACAAATCGTGTCATTAAAATCACTAAGGCATGTGGGCTAAGGTTTGATTAGCTGTAACTTTCATTTCTGAAACAGCCACCTGCGGTAAAAACTTACAGCGGTTTACGTGAGCAGATGAAAACGATCCACCTTACCAATTTTTAAAAACTGACAATAGAGTCCTCAGTGCTGTGCTTCGATTGGTTAAAACAAAGAGATATCGAACACCAGAGGATCCATCAAAAACAAGCTTTCCCTTTTGTGAGTGAAATTTGGTTGGGTGGAGAACTGGCTAAATGAAAATGTTCATCAGGTAAACGAGTATCTTTTCATTGCTCACGTTTTAATCCACAATGTTGACCAAACCTTTCTCGTTTAGTTGGGCTACTCTATAGAGAATTGTGGCTGATATTTATTGAACACTCGCTACATGCCAGATACTGTACTAAGTTCCTTATTTGGGATTATAGAGTTCAATATTCTGTTTTCCTAAAGAAGTTTAACTTAGAATACAATCCAATTCCCTACCCTGGTCCTTGCATCCTTCATCTTCTGGCGTAGCTCACCTTGCTCCAGCCCCACTGGCTTGCTTTTGGTGCCTTCGCTATACCAAGCTCCTTGCTTCCTTCACTTTCTTATCCGTCAGATTTTAGCTCTAATGTGTCCTCTTAAAAGAGGTCTCCTCGAGGGGCGCCTGGCTGGCTCAGTGGGTTAAAGCCTCTGCCTTCGGCTCAGGTCATGATCTCCGGGTCCTGGGATCGAGCCCCGTGTCGGGCTCTCTGCTCAGCGGGGAGCCTGCTTCCCCCTCTCTCTGCCTCCCTCTCTGCCTACTTGTGATTCTCTCTCTTTCTCTCTGTCAAATAAATAAATAAAATATTTAAAAAAAAAAAGAGGTCTCCTCCAGTCATCCTACTAATGTCTGACACCCAGTTTTCTCCTGCAGAGCACCTAGACCTTGTTGTTCCGTTTGCTGATTTCTATTATCTGGCTCTCTGGGAGACTGTGAACTCCATGAAGACAGGACCATGTGTGTTTTATCACCGAACACCCGGTGCCTAGCATAGGACTGGGGAAATATTTGTTGAATAAATTGATAAGTGAATGGACAAGCTCTGTTGCCAAGTCCCATTGACCTCCCTCCTCCCCTCCCCTCTCCTCTTCCACAAGACCATTATAGACAGCCTTTCCAAGGCTTGCTGTCACAAAGGCTGTACTCATGATTAGGGATTACTCCTTTCCCCAGGAGGCAGGGAATAGAAAGAATTTCTTTTTATTCATTCAATAAATATCTGTTGAACTTCTATTGCTAGCCATGCCATGAACACAGATAAATAGGATATGGTTTCTTTGAGTTGCTCAAAATAGATAGAGAAAATCTGTGTTGTCTGTGGGTGTCTATTTTGAAACAAAACCCACACTCGTTAGTATGTGAGAAGGGGAGGCGTGCAAGTCGGCAGCCACCTACTTGGTAGACTTAAGAATTATTGCCCAAAAATATCTCCCCCACTGACTTGTCCTCGGTGCCGAAAATTCCATCAAGAGAATTTATTTGGCAGGGGCTGGAGGACAGAAGGTGGTGGATGGTGGGACAGATAAGTGATTTGTGAGCACGGGAACTCCTCAATTCTGAGGCACAGTTAATCACAGAACAAAAATACAAATCTTGGGGCACCTGGGTGGCTCGGTCGTTAAGCGTCTGCCTTTGGCTCAGGTCGTGATCTCAGGGTCCTGGGATCGAGCCCCGCATCAGGCTCTTTGCTCAGCAGGGAGCCTGCTTCCCCGCCCTCTGCCTGCCTCTCTGCCTGCTTGCAATCTCTCTCTCTGTCAAGTAAATACATACATTTCTTTAAAAAAAACAAAAAACAAAAAACAAATCTCGCACACTCATAAATGGGTGCCCAGAACTGGGTGTTATCAATCTTAGGATCCTCTTGGCCGAGGCACACAGTCTTCATGTTACTAGCCTTTTACCACTTGAAATCTGTAAACCAAATCCTAAATGAGGTTTTCCACTTATCAGTCAAAACATTCAACATTTTTCTTCCTTATTAAGCATGGTATTACAAGAGTACAAGAGAGAAAATAAAATCTGCTTTTCAAGTTGTCAAAAAGCGTGATGATCTAACGCAATCAGTTTGGCCAGGAAACAAAATGGCCAACATAAACTGTGACCGGAACACCCACAGCTGTAAGCAGCTGGGATCCTGAAAGGCAGCTCCTTTCTTTATCATTTCTTCCTTCTGGGTTATTTTTTTTCCCTTACTTTTAACTGTGCAGGCACTCCAGCATACAAATAATCACTTTTTCGGGTTCCTATGAGCAATAGTAGGCATATGCCCACAGCTCTATTTTATTTAGTCTTCTTGGTAGAGAAAGCAAACATTTTGATAGTAAAACAAAGGCTCTCTAGATTTCATTACATTTTTTTTTCCCAAGTGATTTGCATCATGGGTTTTATTGGATGGCACGGCCAGCATTTCCATTTTGGTGACCTTCAGTGGAAGGATCCTGAGACAGTAAGGGGCCAGCTTCTCTGGGGGACTGGTCGGGGTAGGGGAGAAAACACTGGCTTATTCTACTTCTACTTACTCTTACTCATTTTCACTTTGAGCATTTACTTTTTTTTAACATAAAAGGGGTGACCGGTAACCATTTCTCCTTTAGCTTGCAAAGACGAAGGTATGCCATTTGCATGGCGGTCATTATTTATTTATATTTTCATTAATGGATGAGGAAGTAACGCTCTTGGAAAGCCAAGTAGAACCATGTAGCCATGGTTTCCGAGCAACCCTCAGGTGACCAGCTCTTTTGAAGTGGTTTTGTCGGCAATTAAGTGCAGTTATAGTCCTGACATGAAACTAAGCATTCGTACACCTGCTTTGAATGCTTAAAATCTGTGCCAGCTGGAAGGATCTGGAAGGGGAGGGCCACTCTATAGAATCCATGTAAGGAATAACAATAATAACTAAGAACTGCTAGTTGGGGAGGGCTTCTGTTCCCAGCGCCTTCAGTATATTATCTCATTTAATCTTCAGGGTGACCTTCCCCACAGCCATTGGCACCAAAGGCCTCATAAAACTTCCCAGCTTGCAGGGCGCTGAGGAAACACTTCAGCCCTGGGCTTCCCGGACAAAGCCTGCCCAACCCTGACCCTCTCCCCCGTGACTGGATGCTTTGGGGAGCCAGGCCAGGGTTGGCACAGGGAATGAGGCTGCCCTATGCTCTCATTTCCCCGTGTTCTTCTTTCTTCAATGTTTACTTATTTTTATTTTATTTTTTAAAATATTTTATTTATTTGACACAAAGAGAGATCACAAGCAGGCAGAGAGGCAGGCAGAGAGAGAGGGGGAAGCAGGCTCCCCGCTGAGCAGAAAGCCCGTCGATCCCAGGACCCTGGGATCATGACCTGAGCCGAAGGCAGAGGCTTTAACCCACTGAGCCACTCAGGTGCCCTACTTATTTTTAAACATAAAAATAATACCTGTCTGCTGTAACAAATTAAAGTATTTTAATATGCCTGTCTCTTCTGAATTCCCTGCCCCACTCTGCCCCCGATGCTGTGATCACCGGCAACAGTTAAGACAATCCTTCCAGACCTTTCAATGTATGGTTTTTAAACCCATTTAGCTTTTTAAGCTAACACATATGGAATCAGCACTGCACCTTGCTTATCCACCTAATCTCTTTTTTTCTGTCAAAATGTGTATTTTATTCTATGTAACAGTGGCCTAGCAGTCCACTGTATAAATAAACCACAAGTTACTTATCTGTCCCCTTACTGAGTGGCATTTGAGTTGTTTTCCTTTTTGCTCTATGACAATGATGGTTTACTAAACATCCTTGTTCATGTGTTTTCATAGGCTTGTTTGGAGTTTCTATGGGATAGATCTACAAGTGCGACTGTTGGGCCAAGGACGCACATTTAAAATTTGGTAAGTAGTGAGACTGCCTTCCAGAAGCTTGTACCAATTGCCACTTCTGCTAAGAACAGGTGGGAGTGTTCATTTCCCCGTAACCCCATAAGAATGGATGTTGGCTGAGGGTTTTTTCTTTTTGCACACCTACTTAGGAAAAGAGTAGCTTAAAAAGTTTTGCGTATATACATTTTTCTTAAATTTAGTAATGTTAAGCTTGATTTCAAATGCTTATTGTGTGTGTGTGTCTTCTGTGAATTATCCCCCTCTCCTGCCCAAATTCTCTCCACTGCCTTTCATCACCTCTTCTCCCTCCCAGGACCCCCAGCGGCCTTCTCCTCCCTTCTGCAGTGGAAGGAAATAGTGTACTGAGGGAGGGCAAGACAGCTGACGAGAGAAATCTCATCAGCAGGTATTAGAGACCAAGAGTCCTCAGTCAGAGGTGTTTGCATTTTAAAAGAGTCTGCCCAGAGGGGGCAATTTACACGCTTCCGAGACTGGATGGCTTGTTGGTGTCATTTCAGGCTTCAACACAAAAAAACACTTGCAAGTGGGAAGATCTTTCTGGGATCCTCAAATCATACTGAGTTAATGCTTTCTTTGTCTATTAGAGGCTTTCTCCTGTTATCAGATAAAGGCAACTGCCCGGGACTTAGGATCACAAAGCCCTTACAAAGTATTCACACTTCTATACATTAATCTAAGGAATTCATCAGAAATGCAGATAAAAACTTATGTACATGATGTTTACCCTCACATTGCTTATTGCATCAGAAACTGGAAACTCTTTACATTGTCCAATAACAGAGAAGAGCTTAAAAACAATTTGGTAGATCCATCTAAGAAAACACCAAGCAGCATTTTAAAATGATTCTGGAAGAAGTGCACTGAATGTCACTGGGAATTATTTTAACTTTATATTAAATATATATGCTATATACATATATGTGTGTGTGTGTGTGTGTGTGTGTGTGTGTGTGTGTGTAATAAGTCAAAACCCCCAAAAGGAATGATATTTAGGAGATGGAAACATGAATGGGACTTTCAGATATATTTCCATTTCACAAGCAAACGTATATTGCTGTTATGATCAGAAAATTTATCTTTCAGTGCCGAGCAGAATGTTAAAAGTAGCTGATGGCCTTATGCTCACAGAATTATTCCTTTTTAACCTGCAAATCATGGCAAAATAAATGCAACCCCGACACTGCCAAGGTTCAATCCTCAGTGATTCATACTTAAGGAACTCTGCCGCCACACCCGTCCTACTGCGGGCACTTAGAGCAGGCAGTGGTGTCCACAAGCCCAGCCAGTGACTTCCCAGCCTCCAAAACTCAAGGTCCCAGAGGCTCTTCCTCCCCCCCCAGCACTGCTGCTTCCTCAGCTCCTGGCCTCACTCTTAACCTCACAATCGCTTCTACGTTTTTCTTCCCAACATCTTTTAAGTTCCTCTATGGCTTAGCTCAAGGGTCCTTCTGGAAACCTGCCCAGATCAACGCCTCCTTCAGGTGCTGCTCCCTTGTGCTCACGTTAGTGTGGCATCTATTCACGGACTCCCCGTGTCTACCTCTCCCTCCAAAATGTAAGCTTTCATACAGCGGGACAAAAATCTCTCCCTCCCCCCCCCTTTTTTTTTTAAGATTTTATTTATTTATTTGACAGAGAGAGAGATCACAAGCAGGCAGAGAGGCAGGCAGAGAGAGAAGGCGAAGCAGGCTCCCCACCCAGCAGAGAGCCTGCTGTGGGGCTCGATCCCAGGACCCTGGGATCATGACCTGAGCTGAAGGCAGAGGCTTTAACCCACTGAGCCACCCAGGCATCCCCCACTTTTTTTTTTAAATTAGGAATTACTCCATTGCTTCATTCACTTTAGGAGGCCTTATACAAGCCATACATGTACAAATACATAAATTGTGATTGCTTACAACGTTTTTGGTTATTTCTAGAATTTATTTTAAAGCTAGGCATCAGGCTTTTGGTCAGACTCTTTGGTCTAACCATTTGAATGGCTTCTTGTAGAGCATTTACTTGCTAAGAAAAATATCATATCTCACAGCCCTGTTACTTCCCAACAGCTTCAGCTGAGACTTAACACTGAGAATTGTAATGGATCTTTTGTCTCAATCTAAGAATTTATCACTTCCAGAAATGCTTACTGTACTGATACACGTTATTCACCTAGCCACTCATTTTGAAATAATTTACTGAGAGCCTAGTATACGCTGGTCACTGTGCTAAATGCTGGAGCATTATGGATTAAAAATATAACTTTCCAGGGCACCTGGGTGGCTCAGTGGGTTAAGTCTCTGCCTTTAGCTTGGTCATGATCTCAGGGTCCTGGGATCAAGCCCCACATTGGGCTCTCTGCTCAGCGGGGAACCTGCTTCCCCCTCTCCCTCTGCCTGCCTCTCTGCCTACTTGTGATCTTTGTCTCTCTGTCAAATAAATAAAATCTTAAAATATATACACACACACACACAAATATATATATATGTAACTTTCCTGGGGTACTCAAGTGGCTCAGTTAGTTAAGCGCCAGACTCATGATCTCAGAGTCATGAGATCGAGCCTTTCATTGGGCTCCGCACTGGGTGTGGATCCTGCTTAAGATTCTCTCTCTCCCCCTCCCTCTGCACCCTCCTCAACTTTGTGCACATTTGCAGGTGCGCTCTCTCTCTAAAATAAGTAAATAAAAATAATATACCTTTGCTGATGTGCTGGAGGGAGAGCAAGACAAGTCCCTGAGTAGATGTCATACTTCAGGTGTTCTGATGGGCAGAGCCCAAGGAAACTGAGAGCCTTAAGGAAGGATTGATCGAGGAGCTCTCCACAGGGACCCTTGAGCTAAGTCTTACGAGGTGTATATGGTGATGGTTGTGTAAGTCTGCAAACACTACGATTCATTGACTTGTACACCTAAATGCGGAAAAGGGGAACTTTATACTATGTAAATCAGATTGCAATAAAGCTGTTAACAAAAGAGGTGTAGTGCTGGGTTAAATGTGCAAGGAGGGGAAGAACACCCCGGAGAGAGAAGGGAAGCAGTTAGTCTGGTTTAGGGGACTTTGGTCCCTGGGGGTGGCTCAAGTCTCTAAAGGGGTTTGAGCAACAGTGTCCTAGCAGCAACTCAACCTTCAGGTAATGGCCAGAGTCCAGAGTTTTAAGAGCATTCCGGGATTTTTGCCTGAAGGCCCCCTTTCTTTGCCAAATCTAAGATGGGGAAGAAGCATAGAAGCAGAGAAGGTAGAGCCCAGATGCCCGAGAATTCGGTCAACAAAAATATACTCTAGAAGTCATTGGGGTCATGTCCCTGCCTGTAGGCAGATTCCAGTTAAACTAAGTGAGGGGAATGTGTTGCCTCCTTAAAGTTTTACAGAGAAGTAGGTTCCAAGTGGGATAGGCTTTGGGCTAAGGCGCAGGCTTCTTCTGGAGCTCCTGGCAAACCCAGCCACCCACGGGGAGCCCCTCCCTGCATTCTCCCATCCAAGTACTAACCAGGCCCGACCCTGCTTAGCTTCCGAGATCAGACGAGATCGGGCGCGTTCAGGGCGGTATGGCCGTAGACCCCTCCCTGCATTCTGACCAGTCTGTGCCGGTCTAGGTCTAGAGACGCGAGGCCCTGACGCCAGGCCCTTGTTTGCTTAGTTACCCAGCCCAGAACGTCCAGAGGTGAAGTTCACTTACATGGCACCCGGTGATAGGGACCTCCAGGGCAATGGTAATGACCGTTCCACTGAGCGTGTGGGGGAGGGTTGGGAGGCAGCATCTGCGCACACGCTGGGTACCTCAGAGGTTCAAACTGAGGGAACTCCCTGGAGCTGAGCGGCCTGGGGAGGTCCTGGGGGTAACACACGGAGGTGAGGGGCAGGGGCCTTTCCAGCTGCCTGAGGCCCAGGACGTCCAGGGGCTGGGAATCGTACCCCGTGTCTATCGTGGGCAGATCCGGAGCTGCCCGGTGCCTGTGGGGCGGGGGCTGCTGCACCGTCTCTTGGCTACTGCCCGCTGAGTCTGCTGAGGCATTAGATAAACTTTGGTCTGATTTGTCTGAGTCATGGCCAGTGTCAGGAGAAGCTGCTGAAAGCCGAGATCCTAGCCATTGATTCCGTTTTTCCATAAATGAAAACTGATGCCCCGCAGGGAGGCCTCCAACCACAGACTCGGGCTCCTGCTTGCTGGCTTCGGGGCAGCCGGAGGGAAAACCTTTGCCCGGGTCTGGGTGTCTCCTCCAGAAGCTGTCTTCACTCTCCTCCAGGATTTTCGCACGCAGGCAGGTGACCTGCTGGGACACGGGCTGCAGGTGACTGGAAAGTTTCAGGGGCGGCTGAGCCTGAGAAACTAATCCTGAGGAGCAGTGAGGGGTTCTGGGCGCAGACCAGCTGTTGGGCGCCATGTTCCTGAGATTTGGAGCAGGTGGTTCTGATTCCTCCTCCAGGGAATAGTCTGGGATCGGCTTCAGTGACTGACTTGGGTATGGTTCTGATTCATCAACCTCCACAGGAATGCTTCGGTTCATTCTAGTTTCTGGAACAAGAGAAAACATGCCACAGCCTGAGAAGACAGATCATTCCTTGGAGTCCCTGCTTTATGACCTTAAGGGACCTCGTTCAAGATGTGGTTTCAATTAACAGCAGTGTGACACCAACGTGCTTCAGAGCCCCAGTCGCATAAAGTTGTTCTCTTATACTCTGGCAAAAGCTCTAACCCTTGTTAAGATGTTCTTATGTGGAAGACGATTCAAAGGATGTGACTGGACAGGCATGGGGTGGACAGTACCACGAGGGGGCTGCAGATGAAAATCATCAGCTAAGTATTGAGGAAGGAGGAATGATCACGTGGGCTGCTTCCTGTGTGTGTGTAGATTTGTAAGATGTGTGTGCAGGGTAGACACACAAGCCTTTGGTATGTTGGTTGCCTTTGAGGATGGTGTTAAGTAGGACAGAGTTTTTACCTTTTAAACTTTAAAAACTTTGCTGTGTGGCTATTGCCTAATCTCTCTCTCTCTCTCTCTCCCACACACACACACACACACACACACACACACAAAGAAGAAAGCGTGAGTTTTTAAAAAGCATCGGAAAAAGGTCATAGTGACATTTTCCACTTAACAGCTATAGATTGTTTGCAGGACTTAATTCCCTTTGGCCCTATGCCTGCAGTTAAGGTAGCCCTGACCATCTGGTCTGTGAGGTACTAGCTGAACGAGTAAGGCCAGCTAAACTCGCCTTTCGCCCACGGGCCCGGTAATATTGGTTTTATCCATAAAAATAGAACACTTAATCAACATGACATAATGAGAGAAAAAATTAGCCTCCCCTTATCATGAGTTTGGTTGAGATGCTGCCCTGGGACACCCAAACTCCAGGGGAAGGCGGGAGACAGGCAGGGAAAAAGAGCGGAAGAGCGACTGGAGGCCTGTAGAAGGTTCCAGAGCAGGGAGAGGGGGAGGGAGACAGGGAACAAAACATCCCAGAGGTTTGTTCTGTGCGGGCCTTGTACATAATATACTTCACACATCAGAGAATATGGGTGGTACCACTGGTGGGGGATTTTTAAATGCATATTTTGAGTCCATGTAGAATTTCAACCACAAAGCTTTACTGAGGGCTTGCTGGGCCTAAAATCATGAT
>CM053608.1:42672880-42734879 GCA_028646535.1 Procyon lotor | reverse complement strand
AGTTTCTCAGAAAGCTGCTTTTCCCTCTATCATCCCCACCTCCCTTTCTGCACGTCTATTACACCAGACCCCAGCCTGTGTGGCAAACAAGTCCCCGTCAGGGCACACTGGAAGGGATCCAGTGTCCACATGCACGGTTAACTGCGGCTTCTGCTTTCCAGATGGGCTCACCCCGAATCAACACACAGTTCTAGGATGTAGGAAAATACGCAGGATTGAAATGCATGGGCTCTAGATTCAAACTCCCTACGTCTTAATTCTTTCTCTGCCAGCTGCATGATGAGATGTGTGACCTTGAGAAAATTAACTTTACTTCTCTGGGCCTCATTTTTCTGGGATATAAAATGGGGGAAATAACATTTGCTTTACAGGAATATTGTGGGGATAAAAGAAGATATAAATAAAATGCTGACTGTAGGGGCCGCCTGGGTGGCTCAGTCAGTTAAGCATCCAAGCCTTGGTTTGGGCTCCAGTCATGATTTCAGGGTCATGAGACTGGGCCCTACAAGAGGCTCTGCTCGGAGGGGAGTCTGCTTGAGCCTGTCTTCTTCTGCCCCTTCCCCCATTCACACCTGCTCTCTCTTTCAAACAAACAAACAAATAAATAAATCTTACCAAAAAAAAAATGCTGACTATAGGTCCTGGCCCATATCAAGCTTTCAAAAAACAAAACCCATCTTGTTATTATTTTTTTAAATATTTTATTTATTTATTTGAGACAGAGAGACCATGAGTGGAGGGGAGGGACAGAGGGAGAGGGAGAAGCAGACTCCCAACTGAGCAAGAAGCCCAACTCGGGGCTCTATCCCAGGACCCTGAGGTCATGACCTGAGCTGAAGGCAGACAGACACTTAACTCACTGAGCCACCCCCGTGCCCCATCATCTTCTCATTTTTACAAGTGACCTGGCTTTAGAACTTTCTTCTACACTATGTTCACTGGTCTTATACCTGAATGTTAATGCTATTATATGAACCTAATGAATGGACACTGTATCTTTTTAGTCAACATGTGTGTTTCTGGCACATTCAGTACACATTGTCTCTTGTGTTAAAACAAGCTGGGCCACAGAATGGGTATGTGCTAACACTTTCGCATTCCTATTTCACAGAGGCTTCATACATTAAGTAGCTTTTCCAAAGTCACAGCTGAATCTGGCCTATAGCTCTCCTAGTTCTTTCCATGAAACCACATAGATCAGAGGCTTGGCAAACTTTTTCTGTAAAGGTCCAGATAGTAAATAGTTCATGCTTTATGGACCACATATGGTTTCTGTATCCTACTCTGCTTTTTAAAGTGTTTTTAAACAACACTTTAAAAATATAAAAACCATTCTTAGCAATATGCTGTAGTAAAAACAGACCATGGGCCACATTTGGCCCCAGGGTTATAGTTTACCAACCATTCATATAGACTACACTGACAAATCAAAGTATAGAGAACTTTTCAAAGTATAAGGAACCTTCCCCTTTGGGTGCCTGGGTGGCTCAGTTGGTTAAGTGTCCAACTTTTGACTCAGGTCACGAATTTTGGGTCATGAGATTAAGCCCTACATGGAGCTCATGCTGGGCATGGAGCCTGCTTAAGATGCTCTTCTTCTGCTCCCTCACCCCCTACTTACATGCCCTCGATCTCAGAAAGAAAGAAAGAAAGAAAGAAAGAAAGAAAGAAAGAAAGAAAGAAGAGAAAGAAAAACTTCCCTTTATTAGTAGTAATTGTTAGTGTTCATTGAATGTTTACTATATGTCAAATATTGCTCAGTGCTTTACATATATTAACTTATTTCATCCTCAGCTACCCTATTTGACAAGTACTATTGTCAATCTCATCTAACAGATGGGGAAACAGAGGGACAAGGAAGTTAAGTAAGTTTCCCAAGATCATGTAGTCAGTAAGCAGCATAGACAGGATTCAAATCCAAGCAGTTCAGCACCAGAACCCACACACTCAATAATTTGTTGATTGGGAGTCTTGACTTATACAGCTATATGGAGGAGGGAGGAAGGGGCCTGGAGTCACTGAGTAACCCCAGGAAGCTTCTAGAATGAATGTTTCGGAACCATTCACCTTGAAGCTAAGGAGGCGTGGATACAGGCCACCTGTGTTTTATAGAGGATTACCAGGCGGGAAACCTGTGGTGGCTTTCCTTCATGCCATTACAATAAAGGACACAGCTGAGACTGCAGAGGCATCTTGATTTGAGAAAAGCACTTGATTGGATCTCATTAAATTTTAATCATAAACTGAATTCAAAATAAATTGAAAACTGGTTGACAGAGCACAAACAAAGGGTGATGATAAATGGTGATGCATCTAGAGAGGGGATATCTTCCAGGGGACGCCTCTGAGGCAAGGACGGATGGGATTTAATGAAGGTGTTATGTTCCTGGAAGAAGACAAATAGCATAGCAAGAAACAGAGGAAGGGCAAAAGTGAGCAGCCTGAGTAATTAATAAACCACATTACCAGCTCCTAAGTAATCAAGGCTTGCTGTTCACCAACTGCTTGGATTTTTTTTAAAAAGAATTCTTTGGGTCAACAATGGGGCTGAAGAGTCCTAGAGACACACAACATGAATATTTCAGGTGGACATAATAAATAAATATATAAATTTACAGCTAGAAAGATCCTCAGATCCAATTTGGATCAGTTACTTTTTTTCCAAGATTTTATTTATTTATTTCACAGAGAGAGGGAGATCACAAGTAGGCAGAGAGGCAGGCGGGGGGGAGGGGGGGGAAGAAGCAGGCTCCCCAGTGAGCAGAGAGCCCGATGTGGGGCTCGATCCCAGGACCCTGAGATCATGACCTGAGCCAAAGGCAGAGAGAGGCTTTAAGCAGCTGAATCACCCAGACGCCCCTGGATCAGATACTTTCAATTACAGATTCTCAAGGTCTTACTTCACTCCTCAGGGAGGAATTTTTTTTTTAAATAAAAGTCTAAAAGTCACGTATTAAAAAAAACTTTAAAGTCATTAATGTTCTTTGTTTACTGCCCAAATGCGTGCAAACTTTCACAATGTCAGTTTGCTCAGTGGAAGCTGGTTTTGAGTGAACTGTTTGGCTCCCATTCAAATTCCAGTGAATAAATACTTCCAAGTTTACTTGCAGAATTTCCCAGACAGAGTTCTTCCATTTGGTTTGCCAGAGGATTGGAAGCAGGGGTGAGCCCAGGAGACAAGGGAGCATTTACTGGCCCTTTTTCATCCCCTGCACAGTACGACTCACATCAGGTTGAAGGCAGCACAGCATGACTTGACCTGATTTTGAAGTTCGCTCTGGAACTCCTCTGAGCTGCTAAGCAAGGAGACCACGGACTAATGGGAACGGGCTGATTCTGCTCTGTAGTTCGGGGGGATAAATATTTGGAGAACAGCCTCAAACCAGCCCAGGTTTTTGTTTGTTTTGTTTCAGATAAGGTTTCTCTAGGCACATATGTGTAATTCTTAATTTCAGTCTAAGCCCCAGAAGGTGCAGAAAGGAAAAATCAGGACAGAAAGAAGAGGGGATATTAAACAAGAAAGGAGAATGGAAGAGGAGAGACAACACTGAAAGTGGGGAAACCTTGAAGGACGTTTAAAAAATGTGCCCTTTATTGGTGTAGGAGAGAGAGTTATTTGAATTGTGGTTTTTATGTATTACATGAGAAGGGGTAGTTGGAAGGGAAGGGAAAGAATGAATACAGTGAAAGGCAAGAGTGTTGTAGGTCAGCTGGTGAGGCAGGAAGAGCCTAGGCAGACAGCATGGAGGAGGAACACAGATCAGAGACAGGAGGGAGCCCCAGTGACCCTGGGAGGGGAAGAAGGAAAAACACTGGAACCCCCAAGAGCAGGAAAACAACGAGGCAGAAAAGAGCCAAGTTTCCGTCATCACTGAGGAACCTGCCAAGACCCCAGCCAGCCTCAGTCTTCAGGGTGGAAGGAAGGGGGACACGCGGGCTGGTGGAGGCCCCGGCAGTTCCATCACCCCCAAAGGCTCCATTTTAGCTGCCTCATCAGGGACCCAAGCCAAACTGGCACAGCTCTACGGGGTGACCGGGTAGACGAAAGGCCCCCCAGCCTGTTTACAACTCGCAGCACCACCCCGCGCCTGCTGGTGTCTATACTGTGTGTGTACGCACGCGCCCCCGCACCCCACGCGCCCCCGCACGCGCAGAGCGACCCTTGCTGCCAGGCGTCGGAGCACATGTGGGCTTGCAAAGGCCTGCTGGTGACAGGACGCGAAGAATGTATGTTCGGGGGGAGGGGGGGGAGGGACAGCTGGGGTTTCATGAAGTAAAAATATCTTGGTGACAACGCATTGAGAAGAAACCAGAGAGGCCCAGGGGGAGAACTTCTTGATTCCAATCCTCAGATGCTTTCTCACGGAAGGACAGCAGGCTTGTTTTGATAAGGAAATCTGATTAAACATTAGGGGTCATTTCACTGGATCTGAAAGGAATTTAAAGTTTAACCTGCCTCATCTGTGCCCCTTCCCCTCCCCCCTACAAACAGTTGCTCTCAATTCTTATATGTTTTTATGGGCTAATCTAAAATCGCCTGTGGCAGAAAAATGGTGGAATTTGGGGTATTTCTGAGCTTTCCATTCTGTGCTATGTAAAACAGATTTCATTTAGACAAATTACCACATAATCTGTCTTTCTGAATGCCTGTTAAAGAAGGCCGGCAAATATGACTGCTTTCTCCTCCTATTTTCAGAGCATTTGAAAGTCACTAAGTCCTTAATCCTGGGAGAAGCAGGCTTAGACGTTTTCTGTCCTTGCACCCTCCAGAAGTGTGTCTCCGAGTTAGGACTCTTCTCCCCGACCTGTTGGCTTATTCCCCTGACTTCAGTCCTAGGCAGCCCACCCCACACAGCGCTCAGAGCCGTCACCGCACCATTTCACGACCTCCATCATGAAGTGACTCGGGGCTGCAACACCAGATTAAGAATGACTGTGGGTGGTCTTTCTGGGGAAAAGCTGGGCTGGCAGCCGGGCAGCAGTGAGCCCCATTTCAGATAATGGTGCTTCGTTATTTGAAAATTGAATGGGTAACTCATCACAGTTGAAACATTGTGACATTTCCGTCCTCCCATCCCGGGGTCGGGGGAGAAAGCCATCTAAGAACGTGACAGTGACTATACCACGGCCTTTCCACAGAAACAGTTTGGCAATACTTAAAGCCCTGAGTCAGCCCATACCAGTCTGCCAGGGCCTACCGGAGCTGTTTTGACAAAAAATAACTGCCCCTCCCAAAAAACAACAACAACAATAAAGTAGTGGTTTGGAAAAGGTTAAGGATTCTGTGCCTGCCATCTGACGTGTCCAATCACAGTCATCACCCTTACATGGTATCAGGATGTGCTGCTGCTCGGCTTCCTCTCACCTCTCATTAAAGCCCCCCACCCCCACCGCCCCGCACAGTGATTGGTCCAGCCCGGCAGTGGTTTTCAGCTCCCGGTTAAGTCGGTAACGCAGCCTCTTAGAGCCAGGCTGCTCTGCCAGTTCTCGGGCCTGCCTTGACTCTGTGGCAAGTTCACAGGCCAGTTCTCCCTGGGGAACCAAATGGGACATGAACTAATTCAAGAAACCCCCTGTTTTATGTAGCAAGACCAATAAAAACGCCTAAATTCCGGGCAGCCCTCACACAGAGCCACGTGGCCTCCCAGCCACCCCTAGTCTTTGGCCCTGAAAGCTTTTACCTTGTGCCTTGAGAGCAGGTGAGTGAAACAGAAATCAAAGCAGCTTATATGGAAAGAGCCTGTGAGCACCTATGAAGTGTTTGATACCTATACAGGGTTCTAGGGGGTAGAAAAGGAATAAGAAACAAAACCCTTTTCCTCAAGGAACTAACCATCTAGTAGCAGGAGGTAAAATTAATATATTTGAATAGTCAGCAAACAAAACAAATCCTCTAAGACCACCCAGTACGGCTACCCCTGTGGGACTCCCATTATTTTGTTAGAAGGGAATTTAGACAAAATCATGTTAGTTCATCCCCCACGCACATTTTATTGATGAAGAAACCCAGGCCGAGGAAAACCAAAGTGAGTTGCCTAAGTTACAGAGCCAGCAAGAAGCGGAGTAAGGACTTGAAACCAAGTCTCTTGTCCTCTTTTTTATTAGTTATTTGGCCTTTCCCCCCATCCATTAAAAAAAAGTTCCCGTATTCTAAGAGATCATCTTGAACTTGAAAGTTACATGAAGCTTGATTAGCTGCTGAGATCAAGTAATAGCATTTCTCCACCCCCCCACACCCCCCTCCCGTTTTCAGTGCCAGTAAATGTCCCGGCAGCTTGGGAGGGCGTGGGGGGGGGGTGGGGGCGGCTGTCGGGGGAGCTGGCACAGAGCAGAGCTGAACTTCCTGGCCCAAGAACGTGGGGCTGATCTTTCCCCTGCATGAAACAAGGATCAAGAAAACTGGGAGTTTTCCTTCCATCTTTGCCACTGACGTGTCCCGGGGCTGGAAGCCAATTACTTAATTTTTGCCGTCCCCTGCTCCCTCCTTGGAGAAGTGGGGCTGGATTCTTAACTGAAACTTGTGGGGACACTAAGTACTCAAACAAATAAATGGTTCCCAAGCAGCTCCGAAAAAAACACACCCGTGTGTGCACCCTCCGTTGCTCACGGAGTTAATCTCACTCAGTTCGCCCGTTTGAAATCGTAAACCACCAGCACTTTCTCACCGCCAGAAACTTAAGTTTCATTTTCTCAGCCCAGGTCGGTACGCAAACGAGTTAAAGGTGGGGAGTGGAAGGTGGGGGGAAAGGAAGGCAGAACGTTTCAGTAAAGGAGAAAATAGTGTTTGGGAACTGGGTCAGCAGCTAAAAAGTAAGGCGAGGCAGGCGACAGCTCTGAACAACTTACCTTAGCACCACCAAGGACAGACAGACCGGCTGGCAGGGTGGTCCCGCGATCTCCTTCTCACGCTCCAACCTTGGGTGGCTCCCGCCTCCCTCCTCCCTCTCCAGGCCCAGGTAAGTAGTAGAACAGGCTCTGAAGCAGGAAGTGGAAGTTGTATGCAAATTTCTACAGAGGCTAGGAAGCCTCCGCTGAAAAATCTCCCTGTGGGCAGTGAATCAACAGCTGAGAAGTCACTTTATTTCTTAAAACAGAAACCTCCTTCATTCCCTAGAAAAGGCCACTGACTGGCCAATTAGGGTGCATTTTTGTTTTCACTACCCAGCTAAGTTAACTGTGGAGGAATGTCCTCACTGTCCCGATCTCCGTGCTCCCACGGCACCCCAGCCTTAGCCAGAGAGGGTGCCTGGGGGGCAGGGGTGGAGGGGGATTGAACTTGGGTATTAAGATTGGTTATTCATTAGCAGCTCCAAAGGAGACTGAGGGCAGATAGCAGGGTGGAGTATGAGGCAAGAGCTTCTTAACTACCTGCAGCTGCTTAAACATTAGCATTTGCTGCCCTTCACCATTGAAGGACTCCCTGCCTACTCCATGTGAGCGTGCACACACACACACACACACACACGCACGCACAGGCGCGTGTGCACGCATTGCACACAGATGCAACATACACACTGTCCTCTGGCTGCATTTTTCATGACCACAAGTTTATTTCTTCTCCTTTCTCCTTAATCAGAAGCCTACAGAAGTTATGGTCAAAGTAGACGCTGGGCACAGGATGATGGGGGCAGCAGAGTGTGATGGGAGCTGTGGCCGCTAGAGCTCCGGAGTCAGAGCATGAACCCAGTGAGGGCACTGGCCGGCTGGGCACCACGGTGAGGAGCCCTGGCAGGCACACTGCGCCGCAGGTGCTGACCTTGCTGACCTGCTGAAGAGGCCCAAGGCTCAGCCTCGCAGCTAGCCATCTCTCCACCCTCGTGCAGGGGACAGAACCTCAGCATCCCCACCCACACTGCCAGGTTCTGCTCCAAAGGTCCTGTGAAGTGGGTTGCTCTTCATTCTGCAAGCAGAGGAAACACGGCTTGTTTTTAAAATAACATATACAGGGGCACCTGGGTGGCTCAGTCGTTAAGCGTCTGCCTTCGGCCCAGGTCAGATCCCAGGGTCCTGGGATCGAGCCCCGCATCGGGCTCTCTGCGCGGCAGGGAGCCTGCTTCTCCCGCTACCATTCCCTCTGCTTGTGTTCCCTCTCTCGCTGTGTTTCTGTCAAATAAATAAAAAAATCTTTAAAAAAAAAAATAAAATAAAATAACATATACAGGTTGTAGATGTTTGGGTATAGCCTTACAATGGACTACTATGCAGCTGGGGAAAATCATAAATATGTATGTATGTATTTCTACATTCTAACATGAAAAAGTGGCTCTGGGATATTATTTATTGAGACATATGATCTCATTTTTGAAGAAATCACAAATGTCTGGAAAAACGCATGCAGACTGTGAAGTGGTTGTCACCTCCACAGGACGAGGTTGAGGGGGATGGGTGAGAATGGAGGACTTTTATCCTATTCACACATATGGGCTGAGTCTGTTTAACCAGAAGCATAGTTTTTTAAAATAGTATTTATTATCTTGGCCTTGAACTTTCTGTCTCAAAATTATTATAATAATAATTTTTAGTTTTGGGAAAAATAGTATTCTCTGTACATCAGCTAGTCCCAGGATACTTGGAGAACAAAGAAAAGAATGTCAAGGGGAGGAAACAAGGAGAGCCAAGAAAAGGGGTGGTGTGAAAACCATTTTCATTTCTCTTTGATCCCTTAAATGGCTTGGGAAAAGCCTGGAAGATGCTTCTGTCAAGTACTACCTTTGGAATACAACCCATCAGGAAGAACAGGGAGAATCTTCTTTTCCATCTCTCTTCCCAACTGCTTCCCCAGATGGGAGGCCTGAGGGCCCTGTAGGAAGATAACCAGGTGCTAAAGTGGCGCTTGTAATAGCTGTTAGCTGGGCCTTCCTCCTGTCTCCGTTTATCCTGAACAAAAGGGCAGGCACCTGGAGGAATAGGTTAATAGTTCCTACCTAGGGCCTTTGCCGGGGCCCCTACTGAAAAGCAGCCTGAGGATGTAAACTATTTAGAACAGGAGAGTCCTGTCTAAATGTGCCGCAGGCAGCTACAGGGAAATGTGGATGCAGGGAAAGCATCAGGGGGTCTGAGAAATGAGCACGTCTGTCCCCCAGGAGTCTCCACTGGTGTTTTCAGACTAATGCGTATGCCCTTTTAGCTGCCATCACAGGAGAAGGATGCTTCTCCAGGAACCTACCATATGCTACCCATCCGCACATTTAACCCTCCAGCAGTCCCAAGAAAGCCATTGTCATTCCCACTTGGCCTTTGGGGAATCCAAGGCTCAGAGACATTGAGTAACTTCTCCATGTTTACACAGCTAGTCCGTGGAAAAGGATTCCAGAACTGTCTCCCCTCTGGGGGGATGTTACCTCTTGTCCCTTCTTGCTGTGCTGTGTTCTGTCCTTCCTACCCGCTCAGGTGCACATGGGTAACTTGCTTCCTTTGCACAACTCTTGACCATGCTCAAGGAGGAAAAAAAGGTGTAGACAATAAAAGGGTAGTACTGAGCCTGGCAGTCATATGGTGCCATGTGTATATGGTGCTGGCTGCTGTAGACATGATAGGCAGAGTAGCCAAGACGAGGGTCAGCCCTCTCCCCACAGCTGAAAGTCTAGGAAGGGAGGGTTTGTGTTTGCCAACTTCAAGAAGCCCACCAGCTTCTTGCAAAAGACATCATTAGATGAAAGTCAGCTCTTCCCACCTCTATAAACCAAACCAAACAAAGCCATTGGGACCTGATGTTCAGAAACTCTCCATTTTACGGTATGAATCCATGAAAAGAAAGGAAAAAGGGAAAGACTCATTCCTTGGACAAGCCTTGAGTTTCCATTTTTAAATGATATGATTTCAAATGCTGAAAGGGCAGAGTGAAACTATGGCACACCAGAAGGAATTTCCCCAAGGATGGCCCTTGTTCAGTGGGTCTGCTGTCCCAACACACTGTGGGCTAACAGCTCTGTGGCATGGCTGAAGGGACAATGGCAGGACGAGAAGAAACACACAGGCTCCCAGGATCCAGTCCTGTTCTGGGTATTCCAGTCCCCAGACCTTCAGTGAGTGCCTGCCTTACTCCAGACATACCCTAGGTGCTAGGCATGCAAATTGAAACATTCTCAATGTGTTCTTTTGTGTCTTTCAGAAGCAAAAACTGTGTAAGGTACATTTAATAATTAGGATGGTTACAAGAAGGAGAAAGATGAGGAGGAGAAGAGAAATTAAGTGTTGGCGAGGATGTGGAGCAAAGGGAATCCCTGGACACTGTTGGTGGGAATATTCGTTAAGTGGTGCAGCCACTGTGGAAAACAATATGGCGGTTCCTCAAAAAAAATACAATTGCCATATGATCTAAGCAATTCCATTTCTGGGTATATACCCAAAAGAATTAAAAACAGGGTCTTGAAGCAATATTTGTACCTCCCTGTTCATAAGAGCACTATTCACAATAGCCAAAAGATGGAAACAACACAGCAGTCCATCCGTGGATGAGCGGATAGGCAAAGTGGGATCTATCTGTACAATGGAATACTATTCAGCCTTAAAAAGGAAGGAAATCCTGACAGGTGCTACAACATTGCTGTACCTGGAAGACATTATGGTAAGTGACATAAACCAGTCATAAAAGGACAAATACTATGTAATTCCACTTATATAAGCTACCCAAAATAGTCAGATCCATAGGATGGAAATTGGAATGGTGATTGCTAGGGGCTGAGCAGAGGGAGGAAAGGGGAGTCATTGTTTCATGCATACAGATTTTCAGTTTTGCAAGACGAAAAGAGTTCTGGAGAGGGATGGCAGGGATGGTTGCACCAAATGTGAATGTACTAAATGCCACTGAACTGTACATTTAAAAATGGCTAAGATAGTAAATGCTATGTGCATGTCACCACAGTAAAATAGAAAATAAAATAAATAAAATCCCCAAAGCAGTCCTGCCCAATGGGTTTTATTCACCTCATTTTCCAGGCGAGGAAAGCAAGGTGCAGAGAAGTTAAGTAGCTTGTGAGGGCCACACAGCTGGGTTTCAAAGCAAAGCAGACTCTTGAGGAAGGCCCCCCTGTCCCCCTCCCCCGAGCTGTCTGGTACCCACTGCGGGGCCAAGGATGCCACACATATATATGCCGAAGCCACACGGATTCATCACCTCTCTGTGCCCTTTTCTTTCTCTAGACCACCATCCTGCTAACACTGCCTTTCCTAGTGTCCTTATTCTTTCCGCTGCCTTCCCTTCATCAAAAGGTGCTCTCAGGAAAAAAAACCTGAGCACTCATTTATACCTAAGTTACATGGTGTGAATTTAAATCAGTATGCCACCTCTCTGAGGGGTGCTTGCATTTTAAGCCTCATCACCCTGTATGAAATGAAAGCCTTTGTTCCATATTAAAGGAATTTCAGGTTTCAGGGAGCAGGGAGCGGGCCGGGAGGATCCGGAGGGTGGCGGTGGCAGGCATGGTAACGCAAACCCAGAGAAATGCAGTAAATGGGAGGAAACCTAAGGCACACGGTTAGGAGGGAGATCTATCTCATGGGCAGACTGATCTTTCAGGGGTCCATCAAGATGTGGGGTGTGGATACGAGGGAGGCAGGTGGACGCTGCATGTTAAACCCTCCCCTTCAAGCAGACTTGGTAACCTGACTGCTAGACCCCAGTCTTGCTTGGCCTCAGAACCGTGGGCATTCTCAAGAGAATCTAGAGGGTTGATTAGCTTGGGGCATCGCTTGCCTGACAGTTCTCCATGCCTCTTCTCTTCTTGTTTTTTTTTCCAAAGATTTTATTTATTTATTTGACAGAGAGAGAGATCACAAGTAGGCAGAGAGAGGGAGGGAAGCAGGCTTCCCGCTGAGCAGAGAGCCCGACGCAGGGCTCCATCCCAGGACCTTGAGATCATGACCTGAGCCGAAGGCAGAGGCTTTAACCTACTGAGCCACCCAGGCGCCCCTCTTCTCTTCTTGTTATATCATGAAATTCTAGTTCCGAGCCACCAGGTGCTGTAGGTGGAGATCTCTCTGTCCAGAGAATCTGAGCATTCACACCTTTAATGTCGAGAAGGCACTTTATGCACAACATTAACTGGTATGTTGTGTAGACTTGAAGGCAAATTATTGGGATGCAAATGCCTGTCTTCTGGGCATTCACAACCTAAGACCGGGAATTCCCAGGCAGTGGAACAGACATTATACCAATAGAATCCAGGTTAAGAGCCTGAGCTCTGAGTCGGGCGTCTGGTCTGGTCTGTATTCCTATTCCTTCGCCTGCCAGTTGTGTGACCTTCAGGAAGTTTCATTGCTTCTTTGTCCCTTAGTTTCTTAACCTCTGTAATGGGAATAGTAAGGCATCTCTCTCCAGGTGAGTGAGGCTCCAAACGTAGCAGTTCTGGCTGCTGTCTTTGTGTGAAGAACACATTTTTGTTCCAAGGGGATTGAAGCCTCTACCTCAGCACAGCCCTTGGTGGGTGAGGACGAGGGTAGACTTTAGCCGCACCTACCTCCCCAGGCGGACACAGACAACACAACTAACAACACAACTATACTCTGCAGCCCTGTGGGATGAGTATGCAGAGCAGAATACACGATCTGTGTGCAGTGTCTGGCCTTGTGCTCAATAAATGCCAGCTGCTATTATAATAATAAATATGAACTCTCAAACAAAGGCATAACTCAATTAGAATCAATTATCAGTCAATACTGTAAGGAGAAAAACAAAAAAAAGTAGTAGATACTACAAATATTCGTATGTGGCACTAAGATGTACTTTCATGCTACGAACTGACTAAGGGAGTGTTGGATGTCAGAGAACTTACGACAGATCGGAGCATCCAACCCCATGTGAGGACCCAGCTGGGGAAAAACCGAAGGTTGAAGCACGTACCTGGTGAGGGTTTTTGCCTGCCCTGCTCTGTATTCCGGTCTGGGGACAGACGGACTACATCACCTCCAGGCCACCTGAAAGCAGAATTGTCTTCTCTTGGTAAGCATCTGCCTTGGTGATCACACCTTCCTGGCAGAGAGAAAATTATGGATTCTTTTCATGCGAGCTTTACCTACTTGGCAGCGCATGTATAGAAGTAAGAGTAAACAGAAGTAGTGATGATATCTGTAAGAAAGATGTTCTCAGAATTGCATCTTAAAAACAATAAGGTCAGGAAATTTTGTGTGTGTGTGTGTGTGTGTGTGTGTGTGTGTGAGAGAGAGAGAGAGAGAGAGAGAGAGAGAGATTTCATTAGTAGATTAAGCCAGAACACGAAACAAAAACCCTATAGCCCTTTTTTTCTAGGATTTAGTCAGTCCTCATGAGCTCCCATCCCACTAAAGAGTAAGAGAAACACCTCATGCTTCCAGGCAGAGTAGTTCAGTCTCGATTCACTCTCTCCTTGGCAATTATTCAGTCTTTTGGCATTTTCCCGTCTTTCTCTTCAAGATAGGGTCTAGCTGTAGAGGAAAGACTGTGTGTCTTCACAGGAGTGACACGGGGCCTCAGGCCTGTGTTGGGCTTTCCTGTTCTCTGTTGAAATGGTCTTTGTCTCACTGAGCACCTTGCTTTTATCTGAAGATGATGACAATGCATGACAAGCAAGTCCCCTTTTAATGCTCACCTTGTTTTCCTGGAGGGGTAGGCTGACTTGTTCTTCCCCTTCTCTAGGAGACCCTCTTAAGGAAATGGACCCAATTTCAGCTCAACCTAATTTGGGTTGTTGATGTTTGCAGCAGTGGCTGAGAGTGAACCCCAATATCCACTCTCTTCTTCTGCCACAGTAATAGAATCTTTATTTGGGCAAATGGCTGCCCAGAATAAAAACTACACTACCCAGCCTTTCCTGAGGATAGCTACAGCCATATGGACTAAGTTCTGATCAAGAAGATAGGAAAGTATTATGCCCTTAAGGGAAGAGGCACACTTTCTTCTTTTTTTCCCCCTTATCATTGGCTAGACTGAATTTAGTTGTGGATGTAAGTTTTTGGGGACCATGTGGTTGAAAGTAACACCCCAAGAATGGTAGAGCAGCAAGATGGAAGTAGTCTGGGTTCCTGATGACACCAAAACCTATATTCTAGGTATAAAATAATGTATGACTCATATTTGACTTTGATTTGCCTTATTGGAATTTTCCCAATTTTCTCAACCCCCATCCCCTCCAACAGATGCAGGCAGGAGACAGATTTTCCTTGAGAAATGTGGGCATTTCCATTATTAATAATCCCAAGAAGAGTTCAACCATGGGAAGGATTTGAGGACTAAGATAGGCCTTGGACCAGAATGGGGGAATTAGCCCTTCTTCTCTTGAGGCCCCCTGAATAGGGCCGAGACCCTGGATAGAGGGCATGTTTTCTGTGGGGAGGTAAGCTAGTCTATGGGAGGAAGTTGCAGACCAGGACTCTGAATATGGATGGTTCTAAGTTGGAAATAGACAAGCAAAGGGAGTCCTGCAGCTGAGTGGCACCTGAAATCGACAAGGGAGCTGGAGCCACAAGCCCTTGACAACCCATGAGACATCCTCTCTCTCTCTCTCTCTCTCTCTCTCTCTCTCTCCCTGTGTCACACATATACACATGCATATGCACACACACGGTAGAGATGTCAGCATTCCGGGAAACTCATAAGCTTCCTTTGAGGAAGCTTAATTTCTAGTCATCGATGCTGTTCAAGCCCTCACACTTTGAATCTTTTTTTTTTTTTTTTTTTTTTTTAGCAGGCTCCCTGCTGAGCAGAGAGCCTGATGTGGGGCTTGATCCCAGGACCCTGAGATCATGACCTGAGCCGAAGGCAGAGGCTTAAACCACTGAGCCACCCAGGTGCCTCCACACTTTGAATCTTTTAAAAGAAGTTTTACCAGGGCACCTGGCTGGCTCAGTCAGTACAGCACATGACTCTTGATCTCAGGGTTTTAAGTTCGAGCCCCACCTTGCAGAAATTACTTAAAAATAAAATCTTTAAAAATAAATAAATAGGGGCGCCTGCGTGGTTCAGTGGGTTGAGCCTCTGCCTTCAGCCAAGGTCTTGATCTCAGGGTCCTGGGATCGAGCCCCACATCGGGTTCTCTGCTCAGAGGGGAGCCTGCTTCCCCCACCCCCTCTCCTGCCTCTCTGCCTACTTGTGATCTCTCGCTTTCTGTCAAATAAACAAATAAAATCTTATAACTAACTAACTAACTAACTAACTAAATAAATAAATAAAAGTATTACATTTAGATGAGAGGCCGAAGGCTGGAGCTAATAACAGCTAGGAAGGAGGGGATGTTTGTCTTCAACCTCTTTTCACTAATCAATTCCCTCCATTGGTTCCAGGTGCCCTGCTTTCAGAGCACCATGTTCCCAAGAAACTCCTTTCACAGAGAGCTGGTGCCCCTTCTGTCGCATCTCCTCCAGCCTTCTAGTGTTATTGCCACAAGGCCCTTTGCTCTCCTTTCCTGCCCCAGATCTGGCCAATTACCTGCCTTCCAGTGCACCCCAGGTTCATGAGGAAGATACGCAGTAGGGAGTGGAAGGAAGCTTAGGCCACTTGCCCAAGGCCACAAGGCTAGTGAGTGGTGGGCTGGGATTTGAATTCACGCAGTCTAACTCCAGGCTCCGAGCTCTCTGCCGTAAGTCCTCCAGACTTCTGAGATTATCTTTCCTTCAACAAACAAACACGGTGACGTAAATCTATCTCCCACATCCTGTGGGAGGTCCAGCGCCTCCCCATCATTTCCAAGGCTTCCCGGGCAGTGGGAGTTGAGTTGTATTCTCCTGCTCATTCCCACTTAAATTCCCTCCAAGTCCTCGCCAGCATCTGCTGGCCTCTCTTCCTGTCCCTTGCCCAGAGCAAGAGCGCTGTCTCTCTCCTTCCTTCCCTGAAACACACCTCCCTGAAGCCCCAGACCGGCAAGTTAAACCCGCTCTTAAGGACTGGGAAAAGTTCGGTCATAACAGAGGGTTCCCATACCACAGCAGAGCTCCCCAAAGAGCTGTAAATTCAAAATGGGGCATGACCGACCGCAGGCTCATTCCTGCGCTCACAGGGGTGAGGTGGGAGCCCTGCTCTCACCCCGCTCCCATGCTCTTCCTGGTGCCAGCTCCTCCGAGGGGCCCATGTTTACACTCTGTACCATCCCCTTGGAGAAGAGGCCTGCACAGGATCAGGGAATTCTATGGTCCCCAGGGGAGGGCAGAGGCTCACTGCGGACACACCCCATTGGCCCCAAGCTCGGGTCCCGGCTGGCACAGGAGCCTGAGAGCTGAGTCATCTCTCCGTGCCTCTGCCCCCTTGCTACGGCACTTGTAGCCTGAATGCAGCTGTGGTGGGGTAGGAATAGGTACACGAGGAGAACTGGCAAACTTTCAACTTTCGAACTTCATAGGTCAGTTGTTTGGTTTTCGTTTTTTTCCTGGAAAGCCTGTTCGTCAGTACACACTCACCTTTGGGCCCCTCCCCCAAGCACAGGGGCGCAGGCGGAAGAGGCCAGAGAGGAACTCTCTAGAGCAGTGGTCCTCAGGTTTTGCTACATATTGGAATCACCTGAGAGCTCTGACGGGTGCTGTCAAAACTTTAAGAAATTGCCAAGGTTGCAGAGCAATCCGCTAAAACATGTCTTCTCACAGTGTAGGGTACAAATTGGGAAACAGTTTGCGGATTCCTCAAAAAGAAACCCACCGAAAGAATCGAAAGCAGGGACTCGGACAGATATCACAAATGTTCATAGCAGCACTATTCATAGTAATCAAAGAGTGGAAACAACTCACATGTCCATCAACAGATGAATGGATAGGGGCACGTGCGGGGCTCAGTTGGTTAAGTGTCTGACTCTTCATCTCTTCATCCCAGGCATCTAAATCGCCTGGGCGTGTTTTTAGTGACATTCTAGTTCAGAAGGTCTGGGGTGAGGCCTGGGATCTGGATTTCTAATGAGCTCTCCCGTGCCACCCATGCTGCTATTCTGTGGACCACATTCTGAACAGCAAGGATCAAGCACAGGGCCCAAGGACTGCGGTTCCGAGGAAACTTCGCTTTGCCTGCCATGGAGAATTTCTCACCGGAGTTACTTTCTCTGTAAGCCTTGACCGTAGCCATTTTGCGGAGCCTATTCTGACCCCTTTCAACATATTTTGGGTCACGGGGCCACGGTCTCCCTTTGGTGGCTGCCAAATTCCTGCCATTTCATGACGTGGTCCAAGTGCTGATGCCCGTGGTGGCCGTATGGAGGCCCATGGTCCTTTACAAGGCCCGGTCACAGTGCAGGGTGGGTTCTGTCTGGGCGAGTTCACATTTCAAGGCCAGTCCCTGGAACGGCTTGCTTAGGGCTGTTCCTCATGGAGATGGGAAGTGAGACCTCATCTAAGCTGCCCCAGCGTTTCCACAAAGTTCTGTTTAACAGACGGTGCATTTCGACAAAACTTGCCACAGACAGGGTGAGTCTCGGTGTCGGGTCCCGACAGAACATTCACTGAGCAGGACTTGCTGGCTCGCCTCTGATGCTGGGGCTCTGCTGAGGGATGGCTCTGGTTTTCCTGCTCAGAGGCACAGGATCCTCAGGATACCCTGGAAAGCCCCACATCTTCCATTGTCTGCAACTGCCTTCTCCTTCAGTATCTATTCCAAGGGCTATTGGATCCCTACCTCATCTCCTGTAGGGTTTCTGACGTGCCTCATAGCCACTGGCCCTCTGATTTCCTGCTGGCACTGAATAGGGGTACAGTTCAACCTCCCGCAGTGAGAGCCCCTCACCCCCTTCCTTGTCCCTCTCATGCTCCTGATCTGCTCACAGGGCCACTATCTAGCTGAAGGTTTAGGGACCACAGGGAGAATGACAGCCCGGGGCAGACCAAGTCCTCAATCTGCAAAGGACTCTGAGGCCTTCTAGCTTCATCGGCCATTTTTCACCTTAAGATCCCTGACGTCGGTGTGGCTCCCTCTCTCCAGAGACCTCCTCTCCTTCCTTGTAGGGCCCTTGTCTGGGCACCACCTACCACCACCCACGGAAGACAATAGTTTTGCATCTTTATCAAGGCTGTACCTTCTACTTCTTTTTCTTGGTGCCAACCTTCTCCTTCTGGACCGTTGTTAAAGGATCTCACTTTTTACACCCAAACATGTCCTGTGAGGGTCATTGCATAAACAGCTATCTCCCACTGAGATCAATACTGAATGCCAAAAGCAGCCATTAGTTGCTTTTGTAATGATTTTTTTCTTTCTGTTGTATCCGAAATTCTAGGAATATTACAAACAAATTGGGAAACAGTTTGCGGATTCCTCAAAAAGAAACACACCCCAAAGAATCGAAAGCAGGGACTTGGACAGATATCACAAACGTTCATAGCAGCACTATTCATAGTAATCAAAGAGTGGAAACAACTCACATGTCCATCAACAGATGAATGGATAGAGGCACGTGGGGGGCTCAGTTGGTTAAGTGTCTGACTCTTCATCTCAACTCAAGTCTTGATCTCAGGGTGATGAGTTCAGGCCCCACGTTTAGCTCCATGCTGGGCATGCCCCCTACTTAAATAAAAAACCCCAAAACCAAAGAGATGAATGGATAAATGAAATGTGGTATATCCATAAAATGGAATATTTTTAGCTTTTTAAAAAATATTTATTTATTTGGCAGAGAGAGAGATCACAAGTAGGCAGAGAGGCAGGCAGAGAGAGGGGGAAGCAGGCTCCCTGCTGAGCAGAGAGCCCGATGTGGGGCTCGATCCCAGGACCCTGAGATCATGACCTGAGCTGAAGGCAGAGGCTTAACTCACTGAGCCACCCAGGCGCCCCAGGAATATTATTTAGCCTTAAAACGTAATGAAGTACTGATACACGTTACAACATGGATGAACCTTGAAAACGTTATGCTAAATGGGACAAGGCAGATGTAAGAGAATGAATATTATTAGATTTCACTTACATGAGATACCTAAAGTAGTCATGTTCATAGAGAGGGAAGATAGAAGAAAGCTTACCAGAAAAGGGGACAACGAGGAGCTGCTGTTTAATGGGTGCAGAGTTTCTGTTTGGGATGGTGAAAAAAATTCTGGAAATTGGGAGTGGTGATGGTTGCACAACACAGTGAATGTACTCAGGGCTGCTGAATTGCACGCTTGGAAATTTTGGGGCACCTGGATGACTCAGATGGTTAAGCGTCTGCCTTCAGCTCAGGTCATGATCTCCAAGTCCTGGGACCGAGCCCCACGTCAGGCTCCCAGCTCCTTGGGGAGTCTGCTTCTCCCTCTGCCTCTGCCTCTCTCCCTGCTTGTGCTCTCTCTCACAAATAGATAAAGTCTTTAAAAAAAATGGTAAATTTTGTTATGTATATTTTACCACAATAATCAGGAAAAGCCAAATTAGGAGTCTTGGCTCCTTTATCTTCCATCTTCCACACCCTCAGGTAAGACTCTTCCCCGTAAGTCCCGGGAGAGCCCCCGGGGGGGACAGGTGCAGGCTGAGGGCAGGGTGAGCCGGCTCCCACAGCACAGCTGTGCCTACAGAGCAGGAGGGGCTGCTTGTCAGTTTCTGCTTCTCATTGGGACTCATCATCAATGCTTGGCTAACAGGTAAGCCTTCCCTCTAAAGATCCCAAACGTTTTGCTGTTTTCAGTTTTCACCTGTCTTTTGATTGGGTTGAAGCCAGCTCCCTCCCTGGGATTAATATTCACAACAAGCAGTGAGCGATTAATTTAACCAGTTGAAATTTATTGTGCACTCGCCTTAACTCAAAGCCAGCCTCTGCTGGGTGTTTATTTTTCACCGTTGATGCATGGCACATGACAGCCCCTAAGCATCTGGATTTAAAGCACACCATTGTACTGAATGCCTGCCGCACCCCCCCCTTCTTCTTGCCCGACCCCCTGAAATCTACAGAGCCCTGATTTCCGCACCACGACTCGGAGAAGGTAATTCTCATCGCTGGCCTAGGGGAACAGTTGGGAGGCTTGAAGCAGTTTAAGATTCGGATTTCATGCCTGGTGCATTGAGCTGGTGACTCGTTTCATTTCAGGGGACTTCAGTCAATAAATTCTGACTCGAACTTACAAGCACATTCCCACCCCACCCCCACAGCCATCACAGAAACAACTAGACTCTGAGCTTGTCTCTCAGAGCATGAAACCCTCTCTGCTGGATCCATCCTCACTCAGGGCTGCTCACGTGCCATGGGGCATCACGCAACTCAGCCAGCCCCAAGCCCCTCTCCTCCTGCCCCACTTGCTTTGCTTCAGCCCACCGGCCCTCCTTGCAAAGTGACGGTCTGGTGAGGACTGGAACTGCGGGTGCCTAACAAGGCGGAACAAAGGCCCGCGTGCACGCAGAGTTCCATTTGGAGTGCACGACAATTTCAGAGCACAAATGGAAAAAGAAAAAAAGAAGGTTTGAAATCTATAGCTGGCTTTTATCAAACCAGAACTTGTAGCTCTCGGCTGACAATCAGCCAGCAGCTAAAACCCACGAGGGATGGTTCTTTCTCGCGGCTTCTGGCTGGCTATTAGCTACCAGCAGCCTTCTGACCCTTTTTTCCAGGGAAGTAACAGCTGGCAGCTGACAAAGGCGGTAGCAGAGCGGGCAACTTTTGCTTCTCTGGAAGCAAATGTAAGATTGGCAGGAAACAAGGCATTTAAAAAATGACGATTAGAGGCGTTTTCACTTGCTTTGCTTTATGATGCTTTTGGGTTCTGGCTCCGATTGCTAAAATGTATTATGTGCTAAGGAGCTTTGATGGCTTTTTTTTTTTTTTTAAAGTAGATGTCTTTTCTTTTTTTTTCCCTGTTCACGAACACTAACCCAGATAAAGGTGCATTCTGTTAGCATTGTCTACTTAACCCTCTTCAAAGCAGTAGTTAATAAACAAAGGTCATAGACCGATGGCCATGGGATAGTAGGAGCTTAGCGTGGTGTTGCTCCCTAATGGAAACGTGGCTTTGGTTTAGCTGGTCCTTTCGGGCAGGGCCCTCTGCGGTGTGTAGCGATTGGGGAGAAGTGAAATCAGGATGAAGTAAAGTACAGGTGGATTAACCGGCAATGGTGGAGGATAGAGAGGGATTTAGTCTAATTTTTCTATGCTCTGCCTGGCTCTCCATTTTGCTGTCAAAAAGCGCAGAAATGGTAGGGATAGCAGGGGGAGCCGGCCAAGGAGTGAGCCATGGGATGGATAACAATCCCTGGGGGAGTGGAAGGCCATGGTGTGAGGATCCCACACTTCCGCCACTTTGGTTCTAGTTGCTTTGCCACTCACGTGTCTCCCTTCCTAGGGCACAGCACTTTGGAACTGTAGCTAATGCATTATTTGCGACCTTGCTGTTTTTATTCTGATAATCATATTATAATCTGCTATGGTAACAACTGACCTATATCGCAAGTTTTAATTAAAATGTAGATGTTCAAGGTAATGTTTGTCCAAAGAGCACCAAATGGATGAGAGCAAACAGCCTGGATCCTGAACCCGTGCAGGCGACAGGAGAGAGAAATATCTAGAAGGTCAAAAGGACTAGACTAGATGGAAGAAGTATGTTTCCATCACAGGCTTAAATGACACACATGGGTATGCGTTTTGACTCTGTAAGCAGAGAATTTTCAAGACTGCTTGAAATGGATTCTGCTTTTTATATTCTTGCTCAAGGGAAAAAAAATTAGTCAATGTTGAGAGGAAGGCTTGTTTTTCGAGATGGGCACATGGGTTTCTATATGCTCCCTTCCAAGGACCCATTAAAATGATAATGAAGGAATATGAAAAAGGTATAACCCCACAACATGAAGAAAATGGAGAGGCAGGAATCTGTGGACAGTGGGAGAAGGAAGGTGAGAGGACAGTTGGTTTACTGAAGAATTCCTCTCTACCATTTGTTTTTTAAATTGTGTAGATATATCACTTTTATATGTATATAAAATATATACATATTTTTAAGTTAGAAGGGATCTTTGTTGGCTAGTTCCTATTTTTTTTAATTGAAGTATAATTGATATACAGTTTCTTGTTAGTTTAGGTATAGATCTTAGTGATTTGATATTTTATACATTATGAAATGATCCCCATGCTAAGTCTCATTACCGTCTGTCACCATACAAAGTTATTACAATATTATTGACTAGATTCCCTATGCTGTACATTACATCCCCATGATGTATTTAGTTTATAACTGGAAGTTTGCACCCCTTAATCCCCTTCACCTATTTTGCCCACCACAACGCCTCCCCCTCTGGTAACCAACAGTTCGTTTCTTGTATCTATCAGTCTGTTTCTATTGTTGGTTTTTCTAGATTTTACATATAAGGAAATCATATGGTATTTGTCTTTCTCTTTCTGACTTATTTCACTGACCATAACACCTTCTAGTTCCATTTATGTTACAAACGGCAAATTTTCATTCTTTTTTATGTCTAATATTCCATCGTGCATGTGTGTGTGTGTGTGTGTGTGTGTGTGTACACATGCATACGTACGTACATACCACATCTTTATCCATTCATCTATCAGTGGACACTTACATTGCTTCCGTATCTTGGCTACTGTAAATAATGCTGCAATGAACATGGGGGTGCATATATCTTTTCAAGTTGTGTTTTCATATTCTTCAGGTAAATATCCAGAAGTGCAATTGCTGGATCACATGGAAGTTGTATTAATTCTTTGAGAAGACTCCATACTGTTTTCCATAGTGTCTGCACCAATTTATGCTCCCACAACAGTGTGCAAAGTTTCCAATTTCTCCACCTCCTCACCAATACTTGCTACTTTTTGTCTTTTTGATAATAGCCAACCTGACAGCTGAGGTGATATCTTATTGTGGTTTTGATTTGCATTTCCCTGCTGATTAGTGGTGTTGAGCATCTTTTCATGTTCCTCTTGGCCACCTGTATATTTTTTCTGGGAAAATGTCTATTTAAATCCTCTATTTTTAAATTGGTTTATTTGTTTTATTGATATTAAATTGTGTAAATTCTTATTTATTTTGGATATTAATCCCTTATTCTATTTATGGTTTGCAAATATCTTCTCCCATTTAGTAGGTTGCCTATTCATTTTGTTGATGGTTTCCTTTGCTTTGTAGATGCTTTTCAGTTTGAAGTGGTCTCATTTGTTTATTTTATCTTCTGTTGCCCTTTCCTGAGGAGATTGGTCCAAAAAATACTGCTAAAAATGGTGTTAAGGAGTTGACTGCCTGGGTTTCTTCTAGGAGTTTTATGGTTTCGGATCTTACATTCACATCTGTAATCCATTTTGAGTTTATTTTTGTGTATGGTGTAAGATGGTGGTCAGGTTTTATTCTATTGAATATACTTGTCCAGCTTTCCCACACTAGTTATTGAAGAGGCTGTCTTTTCCCCACTGTATATTCTTGCCTCCTTTGTCATAGATTAATTGATGGTAGATGTATGGATTTATGTCTGGATTTTCTATTCTGTTTGATTGATCTAGGGGTCTGTTTTCCAGCCGGTACGATACGTTTTGATTACTATGGATTTGTAGTATAGTTTGAAATCAGGAAGTGTAATACCTTCAGCTTTGTTCTTCTTTCTCAAGATTGCTTTGGTTATTTGGGGTATTTAGTGGTTCCAAACAAATTTTAGGATTTTTTTTTTTCTTCTAGTTCTGTGGAAAATCGCTTCTCGGCCTTTTGGCTAAGATCAAGTGTAGTTCTGTGGAAAATGCCTTAGTATTTTTTTAAATCAAGTATTTAATTTTAATTAATTAATTAATTTCAAGTAAGCTCTATGCTCAATGTAGGGCCTACACTCATGACCCTGCGATTAAGAGTTGCATGCTCCCTGGACTGAGCCAGCCAGGTACCTCGCCATTAGTATTTTGATGGGGATTACACTGAATCTGTAGATTGCTTTGGGTAGTATGGACATTTAAAAATGTTAATTCTTCTAGTCCATGAGCACGGTGTATCTTCCCATTTATTTGCGTTGTCTTCAGCTTCTTTCATTAATGTCTTGCGGTTTTCAGTGTACAGGCTTCATCTTCTTGGTTAAATAGATTCCTAGGTATTTTATTATTTTTGATGCAATTGTAAGTGGGATTTTAAAAAAATTTCTGGGGCGCCTGGGTGGCTCAGTGGGTTAAAGCCTCTGCCTTCAGCTCAGGTCATTATCTCAGGGTCCTGGGATCAAGCCCTGCATCAGGTTCTCTGCTCAGCAAGGAGCCTGCTTTCCCTTCTCTCTCTGCCTGCTTCTCTGCCTGCTTGTGATCTCTCTCTGTCAAATAAATAAATAAAATCTTTTAAAAAATTTCTGATAGCTCGTTATTAGTATACAGAAATGCAACCAATTTCTGTATGTTAATGTTATATTCTATGACTTTACTGAATTCATTTATTAGTTGTAGTAGTTTTTTGGTGGGATCTTGAGGGTTTTCTGTATATAGTATCATGTCATCTGCAAATAGAGTTTCCTTCTTCCCTTCTAATTTGGATGCCTTTTCCCCCCTTTTTCTTGCCTAATTGCTGTGGCTAGGACTTGTAATATTATGTTGAATAAAAATAGCACAGGCATCCTTGTCTTGTTCTTGATCTTAGAGAAAAAGCTTTCAGCTTTTCAGTATTGAGTATGGTATTATCTGTGGATTTGTCATGTATGGCCTTTCTTATGTTGAGGTACATTCCTTCTATACCCACTTGGTTGAGGGCTTTTTACATAAATAGGTGTTGAATCTTGTCAAATGCTTTTCCCACCTCTGTGGAGATAATTATATGACTTCTATCCTTCCTTTTGTGTGCTTTGATTGATTTGTTGAAGTTGAATCATCCTTGCATCCCTGGAATAAACTCCACTTGATTGTAGTGTATGATCCTTTTAATGTATTGTTGAATTTGTTTTGCTAATATTTGACTGAGAAATTTTGCATCTATGTTCATCAGGGATATTGGCCTGTAATTTTCTTTTTTGTGTCATGTTTTTTTCTGATTTTGATAACAGGGCAATGCTGGCCTTATAAAATGAGTTTGGAAGTGTTCTTCTCTCTTCAATTTTTGGGAATAATTTGAGATGGATAGGTTCTTAATTTTCTTTAAATGTTTGGTAGAATTCCCCTATGAAGATGTGTGGTTTTGGACTTTGGGGTTTTTTGGGAATTTTTAAATTACTGATTCAATTTCATCACTTGTAATTGGCCTATCCTGATTTTCTGTTGCTTTTTGATTCAGTCTTGGAAAGTTGTGTCTTTCTAAGAATTTGTGCATTTCTTCTAGGTTTTCTAAGTTATTGGTATGTAGTTGTTTGCCATAGTCTCTAACGATCCTTAGTATTTCTGTGGTGTCAGTTGCAACTTCTTCTCTTTCATTTCTGATTTTGTTTATTTGGACCCTCTTTTGTTATTGATGAGTCTAGCTAGAGGTTTATCAACTCAATTTTACCTTTTCAAAGAACCAGTGTTTAGTTTAGTCATCTTTCTTTTTGTTTCGTTCTGTTTTAACCTCTTATTTATTTCTGCTCTGATCTTTATTGTTTCCTTACTTCTACTAACTTTAAGCTTTGTTTGTTCTTCTTTTTCTAGTTCATTTAGTTATAAAGTTACTTGGGAGTCTTCTCGTTTTTTTTCTTTTTTTAAAGATTTTATTTATTTATTTGACAGAGAGAAAGAGATCACAAGTAGGCAGAGAGGCAGGCAGAGAGGGAGAGGGGAAAACAGGCAGAGAGCCTGATGTGGGCTCGATCCCAGGACCCTGAAATCATGACCTGAGCCGAAGGCAGAGGCTTTAACCCACTGAGCCACCCAGGTGCCCGAGTCTTCTTTTTTCCTGAGGAAGGTTGGATTGCTGTGAACTTTCCTCTTATGTTGCTTTTGCTGTGTCCCATAGATTTTGGCAAGTTGTGTTTTCATTTTTATTTGTGTTGAGATTTTTTATTTTGTCTTTGACTCCTTCACCCATTGGTTCTTTAGTGGCATGTTGTTGAGTCTCCATGTGTTTGTATTTTTCCAGTTTTCTTCTTAGAATTGATTTCTAGTTTCATACCGTTGTGTTCAGAAAAGATGCTTAATATGATTTCAATCATCTTGCATTTATTGAGACTTGTTTTGTGGCCTTACATGTGATCTATACTGGAGAATGTTCCATGAGCACTTCAAAAAGAATGTGAACTCTGCAGTTTTCTGATGAACCGTTCTCCATATATCTCTTAAGTCACCTGGTCTAATGTGTCATTTAAGGCCAACATTTCCTTATTGATTTTCTGCCTGGATGATCTATCCATTGATGTAAGTGGGGTATTAAAATTCCCCATTATAACTGTATTACTTTCATTTCTCTCTTTATGTCTGTTAATATTTGTTTTATATATTTAGGTACTCTTACGTTGGGTGCATAAGTATTTACAAATGTTATATCTTCTTCTCAGATTGATGCATTTATCATTATTTAATGTCCTTCTTTGTCTTTTGTTACAGTCTTTGTTTTATGGTCTATTTTGTCCAGTATGAGTATTGCTACCCTGGCTTTCTTTTCATTTCCACTTGCATGGAGTATCTTTCTCCATCCCTTCACTTTCAGTTTATGTGTGTCTTCAGATCTGAAGTGAGACTCTTACAGGCAGCATACAGGTGGGTCTTGTTTTTCTTTTAATCCATTCAGCAACTCTGTATCTTTTGAATGGAGCATTTAATCCATTTACATTTAAAGTAATTATTTACAGATAGGTACTGATTGCCATTTTGTCAATTGTTTTCTGCTTGTTTTTTGGTTCTCTGTTCCCTATTTCAGTTTTTAATCAAGACCACACTTACACCATCTGAAAAATATAAAGTGCCACCCTATTTTAAATAATTCCTAGAGAAAGGCAACACTAGGCTCTCCTTAAGGAAGTCAATTCATTATCTGACAATCTTCATGGTTTGATTCATATTTTCCTTGCTGCCTGAAGGTGATAATGTCCTGTCTGAAGGAGCTCATGTGCACTCAGGGAGTAGCCCATCTTTGTTCAATGAAGTAAAATATCCAGAGCTGTTCACTTTGTTTACTATAGCAACATAGTTTTGTACATGATTTTTTTTTTAAAGATTTTTACTTATTTCACAGAGAGGAGAAAGATCACAAGTAGGCAGAGGCAGGCAGGGGGATGGGGGGGAAGAGGGGGAGGGAAGCAGGCTCCCTGCTGAGCAGACAGCCCGATGCGGGGCTCGTTCCCAAGACCCTGAGATCATCACCTGAGCCGAAGGCAGAGGCTTAAGCCCACTAAGCCACCTAGGCACCCCATTTTTGTACATGATTAAGAAACAAAACAACAGTGGCTCAGTGGGTTAAAGCTTCTGCCTTCGGCTCAGGTCATGATCTCAGGGTCCTGGGATCGAGTCCCGCATCGGGCTCTCTGCTCAATGGAGAGCCTGCTTCCCTCTCTCTCTGTCTGCCTCTCTGCCTACTTGTGATCTCTTGCTCCTGTCAAATAGATAAATGAAATCTTAAAAAAAAAGAAAAAAGAAACAAAACAACAAAGGGAAGAAGATACCAAGCTTATTAAAGTCCAATAGTTGCTGCTTCACTAGAAAAACTGGTTTTCATTCTATTTCTGGTGCTGTTAGGCTGACCTTGGGGAACCAAAGATGTTTTGCACTGAAATGAAGATTAACACTTAACAGCTCTAATCAGCTCATGGCAAAACTGTCAAATAGGCAAAGTTTGTCATTAGGATTTTTCTATCTGCCCTTGCTGGGTCTTTCTTCTGTCCCCTCTCTTAGCTCCAAGGCACCTACTGCTCTCTAGGTGCCTGGAAAACAAAACCAACTATTTTACACTAAAGTGTCATTGACTTTTTGTGAATTTTGCCCTAAGGACATTTGCATTTTACATCACTCTGGATCCAATAAAGAGAGAGAATCTACACAGTCGTTTGGACAAGGAAAGTATATTACAAAGAATTATTAACTATAACAGGGGATTAAAGTAACAGAGAGTTAGTAGGAAGTAAAGAGAAGTCTAAAAAAATACAAGAATGGCAGATGAGGAGTAACAGCTACGCTCAGGGTTGAGATAGAGCACTCCAGCCAGAGCCCTCCAGAGTCAGGATTCCAATCTTACCCAAGAGGTCACGGCTGGGGCTCCCAGGAGGGTAGAGAAGACTTGGGGAGGCTGCACTGGTAGAACTTTCTGGAAATCTACTTTCTAGGGTGTTAAGAGAAGGTGATCATAGGCAGCTATCTCACTGCTGCCAAACCACCTGAAGCAAGGGAAGCTGCCAGCTACTGGGGGCTGAGGGCCACTGAGCACTGGTAAACTGCAGGAGTCTGCACAATAAGCATAAGGAAACTGGGGCAGAAAAGCCCTTCCTCCTACAGTGTCTCTCCAAGTATCCTTATCGACAAAGCTTAACCTTGCGCCTGCTGCAAAGGAAAACTTTATTTATTTGAAAGAGAAAGAATGAGAGAGAGAGAGCATGAGGTGGGGAGGGTCAGAGGGAGAAGCAGACCCCTTGCTGAGCAGGGAACCTGACGTGGGATTCGATCTCCAGACTCCAGGATCATGACCTGAACCAAAGGCACTTGCTTAACCGACTGAGCCACCCAGGTGCCCCAGGGGAAAACTACTTAAAGGGTGCATGTCTATTTGAATAGCAGGCAATGAAGGATCAATTTCGAGTTAAGAAGCAATAAATTGATCACTGGCACATATTTTAGAAGAGATAGAAGATCAGGGTAATATTGTACCCCATGGGATCCTCTAGTGTTACTTTTCCAGAAGAGGCAGGCTAGAGAATGTATGTTGGAGTAGGAGAGACTTCTGACAGTCCAGAAATTACATCAGGTAGTTGACAGAACTGTATACCCACATTAGGTGGGATTATTACATGCTGCTTCTAGGTGGACAGGGAGGCTGTCAGATCTTGAACTCTCAGTTAGCCTCCATTCCTAGATGTAGATGAAAACTGGCTACTCGCCCACTAATTTCACTTCCTCTTGCAAGCACATGAGGAGACAACACTCCTCAGACTCCTGGCTTCTAGGTGAAGCCTTCAACAAGTTCTGAAAATAGAATGGGAGAAGCAGTAATAAACCCTACTTCCAGATCTGGTCCCTAAAATGTCCCTTTAGAATATGTGTTCCTTATCCCTTCACTGAGGACAAACGAAGGCAGAAGATTGAGCAGAGGGAGAAGAGGGAGAAGCAGGCTCCAGAGAAGGCTTCAGAGAGGCCTGAGGGTCTGGAAGTATCATGAGATAGACAGAGCCTGAGTCATAGCTCCCAGGAGAGATACGCAGGAGAGCTGCTCAACTCACACTAAACCAGAATATGACAATATTGTGTTAAGTCTCTGAGACTTAGGGGTTTTTGTTATCGAAGATAGTATTAATTTCCCTGACTGATACACCAGGTTAATTAAGACCCCCCCCTCCCCAGGACAGCCTGTCTAAAACTGAGATAGAGAGATAGTATCCATTATTACTTTCCCCCCACACCACCCCCCGAGCTTGTAAAAATGAAAAAGCTAGATCTTGAATAGTTAGTTGTTGATACAAATAGGTTTGACACAGAGACCCACACTCGGCCTCAGAGTGCACAGAGAACGTGTGCTGGGGCAAGAAGGGAGCACTTCTCGGCCGGAACTCAGCCTCAGCTGCATCAGGGAGCCCCATTCCTGGCCCACGCCACCTTGCCCCAGGAAGAGGCCCAAGGTCGGGACTCGATTCTCCCCATTATTCACCAAAGAGCAGAGGCAGGTTCAGTGCTCTCTATAAATATTTAGAAAATGTATTGTCTTCCATATTTAAATATACATCTATAATTCCGTAGGTAACATGTGAATATACATTCTCCCCCTTAGTTTTTCCCCTTTCAATATATTGAGATCTTCTCTGGGTACCTATAGGTAAGAAAGGAAAGATACGGCCCTGGCTTTGCTGCCATCCACGAAAATAAGTGAGGCCTCCTCTGTTTTACAGCTGTCAGGCTTCCAAGCCAGACGGGAGGCCCCCTCAGTCCCCTCAGCCCCCCTTGGCCCGGGGAAGGGGGGGTGTTCGGCCCAGACCTCTGATTTTCCTGAAGAGAATGGCTCTGACCCGTGGGCGGTGTCTTTACGTGACATGGGCGGGGTGAGCCCACATCTCCCCGAGGGTGGCCTCCCGTGAGCCAGCACCTGTGAATAAATCACTTTTGGCCAAGGACAGGCACTGCATGAAGTTTAGGTAGGATGGACATAAATTGGGGCCTGGAAAGAGCACAGTTTCCTGTGGTGACAGGCAGCAAGGCTGGGGTGCTTTAACAGCGCTCGCCCCTTTATTGGCTTGCAAACTGTATCAGCTGGAGGCTTTTGAAGCAGACCAGAACCCCAACCTGGGGGCTGCAGGGGGGCCAGCCAGTCAAACGCAGGCACTCAGCCTCCATCCCAGTCTAAACTCGCAATAGCCTTTTATGCCATGAGTTGTGCTTGGTGGAGGAGATCTGTGATCCTCAAAGGCAGCAGCTGCGAACCCTAGAGGAGGCGGCTGCACAGAGATTGGGACAGAGGAGCCTGGCACCAGGCAGTGTGCACTTGGTTCCTGGCTTCCCCTGCTTAGTAGCTGTGTGACTTTGGGCAAGTTACTGAGTCCCCCTGTTTTTCAGTGCTTTCCACGGCGGAATTGGCTAATAGCCTTATTACATGCAATTAACAGAGAACATAGCGGCTCAGGGGCTAATCTGGAGTAGTAGGAATCAGTCTAAGCATGTACAAGGGAAGAAAAGGAGATATGAGCCCTTCCCCACCTCCATGCTGGAGGCCACACTGTTCTTCATGAACCCAGAGGCTTTTTCAGCAGACAAGAGGGCCAGGCATATAAAAATCAACGCAGAATTAATACTTTCCTGGTGCTTCTCTCTCTCTCTTTTTTCCAGGCAGGGGGTAAAAAGACCTTGGCAGGGAGTCAAGGGACCTGCTTTTCCATCTCAGCCCTGTCACAGGAGGTATGGACCATACACCCGGGCTTCCTGGCTTTCATTGATGGATAGATGGATGCCTACAGCGGCTGACTGGGGCCTTGAAGTAAATCTGGTCCATATTCATAACATCAACAATAGCGACAACTGCTACTCTCAATAATGAAAGACTCCTGTGTCACTGTTCTTTTATTTTTTTTTTTAAGATTTTAATTTTAAGTAATCTGTACGCCCAATGTGGGGCTTGAAGTCACAACCCTGAGATCAAAAGTCACATGCTCTACTGACTGAGCCAGCCAGATGCCCCCCCATCACTGTTCTTACTGCTTTATGTGAATTGGCTCAGAATTACCTTCTGAGAGGAGGTAGTTACCACTTTTAAACCCATTTTACAGGTGGGAAAACTAAGAAAAAGTGATTAAATGACACATTTTATGTACATTACCTCATCGGACTAACGTATATGGAGTAGGTGTGATCTCTATTGCAGACGACTAACTGAGGCTCAGAGAAGGTAAACATTCCACCTGCTCCCCAAAGAGCATGGACTTAAAATTAAGTCCTTACCACATTTCTTTTAAGATGAGCAGTTTTTGTCAATTATTTTATTTTTTATTTTATTTATTTTTTAAAGATTTTGTTTATTTATTTGACACAGAGAGAGAGACAGGGAGAGAGGGAACACAGCAGGGGGAGTGGGAGAGGGAGAAGCAGGCTTCCCACTGAGCAGAGAGCTGGATGTGGGGCTTGATCCCAGGACCCGGCCGAAGGCAGACACTTAACTACTGAGCGACCCAGGTGCCCCAATTAATCTATTTTTTATTAAGGAACAATTTACATTTAGTAATGTGCACTAGTATGAAGTGAACGGCTCGGTGGATTTTCACTTATGCATAGACTAAGGTAACCACCAACCTGATCAAGATTCAGAACATTTCCTTTGCTCCAGAAGGTTCCTCTGTGCCCTCTCTCAGTTAATACCCCTCAACCCCTAGAAAATCACAAGGCCAACTTCTATTACCATTGATTAGTTCTGTTTGTTTTCGAACCTTGTATAAATGGAATCCTATGGAATGTACTCTTTTTATAAGTATTATAATTTTGAGATCATGTTATGGCTTGTATCCATACTTTCTTTTTTATTGCTGTGTAATATGTGCCACTGTATGAATTTATCCACAACTCACCAATCCCTTCTTGTGTTGAGGAACTTGTGGATTGTTTCCAGTTTGGGGCTGTGATGAATAAAGTTGCTGTGAATACTCATGTACAAGTCTTTTTGTACGTGCATGTACTGATTTCTCTTTAATATACATCTAAGGATGAAAGTGCTTGAACATAGTGTTCAAACAGGCATACGCTTAACCTTACTGCCAGTTTTCCAAAGCAGTGGAATGAATTTATATTCTTACCAGCAATGAATGACCTTTCAATTGTTCCTCACCCCACTTTGGTATTGTCAGTTCTTCTGTTGTTGGCTGGTCAGTGCTATCCCACTGTGATTTTAATCTGTGTTTCCTTGATGAATAATGTTAAATACCTTTTCCTATGCTTATTGGCCATCTAGATATCCTCATTTATGAAAGGCCTGTTCAAGTCTTGTGCCCATTTTTAAAATGAGTTTTTTTCTTATAGATTTATAGTTCTTGATATATTTTGGGTATGAGTACTTTGTAAAAAATAGATGTTGGGGTGGTCTGGGTGGCTCAGTCAGTTAAATGTCTGACACTTGATTTCTGCTCAGGTCATGCTCTTTGTTGTGAGATTGAGCTCGGAGTTGAGTTGAGTCCTCATGCAGTGGGTAGTCCGCTTGAGATTTTCTTTCCCTCCATACTTCTCTTGATTGTGCCTTGCCCACAAATGCCTGTGCTCTCACTCTAAAATAAAATAAATAAATCTTTTAAAAAATAGATGTGTTGGGGCACCTGGGTGGCTCAGTGGGTTAAAGCCTCTGCCTTTGGCCCAGGTTATGATCTCAGGGTCCTGGGATCGAGCCCCGGCATCGGGCTCTCTGCTCAGCAGAAAGCCTGCTTCCCCTCCTTCTCTCTGCCTGCCTCTCTGCCTACTTGTGATCTCTCTGTCAAATAAATAAATAAAATCTTAAAAAAAAAATAGATGTTGTAAATATCTGCTTCAAGTCTGGGAACTTGCATATTCACTTACGTAATGTTGTTTCTGATGAATATAAGTTCTTACGTTTGATAAGATCCGCACTTATCATGTTTTACTTTAAACAGCTGAAATCTTTCATTTATTATTATTATTTTAATAGTTCAAATCTTTTAAATAAATCTCTGCCCACTCCAAGATCATGAAGATATTCTACTACGTTTTCCTCTAAAGAACTATTATTTTACTTTTCATATTTAGGAATATGATCAACCCTCAAATTAATTTTTACATATGGCATAAGTGTAAAAGTTCATTTTTTCCCACATGGACATGCAAATAATTTGGCCCATTATACTGAAAAGACCATCTTTTTCCTATTAGATTACAATTGTGCCTTTGTTGCAAATTAAATGACTATATATATGTATGGGTCTATTTTTGGAGTCTATTCTGTTCCATTGGTCTATTTGTTTATCCTTGCCCCAACACCAATACTCTTATAGTTTTATAGTATGCCTTCACATCTGGTAGTGTAAGTCCTCCAACTTTGTTATTCTTATCAGAATGGTTTTAGCTGTTCTAAGTGTTTTGCATTTCTTATAAATTTTAGACTTTTGTCACTTTCCATAAAATTGTTTTGCTGGGATTTTAACTGGGATAGCCTTGACCTGATAGATCAATATAGAGAAAACTGACATCTTAATAGCATTAAATGTTTTAATCCATGAAAATGGAATATCTCTTCTCAATTATTTGGCTTGAATAAGAATAATTTGAGTAAAACAGTATTTTCAAATGGATAGGGATAAAGTTACCATACAATCTAGTAACTCCACTCCTAGACATATATTGAAGAGAATTGAAAACATGTGTGTAAGGGGCACCTGCGTGGCTCATTTGGTTAAGTGTCTGACTTTGGTTTGGGTTGTGATCTAGGGGTCCTGGGGTCAAGTCCAGACTCGAGCCCTGGGTAGAACCCCAGGGTAGGTCCCATTCAATGGTCAGTGGGGAGTCTGCTTGTCCCTCTCCCTTTGGCCTTCTCCTTGCTCGTGCTCTCTCTCAAATAAATAAATAAATAGATAAATAAAAATCTTAAAAAAAAACACATGTGTACACAGAAACTTGTACATGAATGTTCATAGCAGTATTATTCACAATAGGCAAAAAGTAGAAACAACTCAAATGTCTATCAACTGATGAATGGATAAAATGTGGTATGGGATGAGATATTATTTGGAAATAAAATGAGATATTATTTGGAAATAAAAAAGGTACGGATAGGAGTGCCTGGCTGGCTCAGTCAGAAGAGTTCGTGACTCTTGATCTCAGGGTCGTGGGTTCGAGCCCCACGTTGGGGGTAGAGATTACTTAAATAAACTTTAAAAAAAAGCATCAATAAATGCTACAACACGGATGAACCTAGAAAACATTATGCCAAGTGAAAGAAGCCAGTCACAAATGAACACATATTGTATGATTCCATTTAAATACAAAATCCAGAATAGGCTGATGTGTAGAAACAGAAAGTTAACCAGTGCTTGCCTAGGACTAGGGCGATGGGAAGGGATGGTGGGAGTGCTGGTAAGGGGCGTGGCTTCTTTTGGGGTAATGAAAACATTCTAAAATTGGTTGTGGTCATGGTTATAAAACTGTGTGACTACCCAAAAAGCCATTAAATTGGACATTTTAAATGAGTGGATTGTACGGTATATGGGTTACGTCTCAGTAAAGCTGTTTAAAGATTTTTAAAAAGTTATTTTGGGGGTGCCTGGGTGGCTCAGTGGGTTAAAACCTCTGCCTTCGGCTCGGGGAGCCTGCTTCCCCCTCCCCTCCGCCTGCCTCTCTGCCTGCTTGTGATCTCTCTCTGTCAAATAAATAAATAATCTTTAAAAACAAAAATGTTATTTTGCCCAGGGGCACCTGGGTGGCTCAGTCGTTAAGTGTCTGCTGCTCAGTCATGATCCCAGGGTCCTGGGATCAGAGCCCCACAGCCGGCTCTCTCCTCGCCTGGGGGGTGCGGGGGGGAAGCCTGCTTCTCCCTCTCCCACTCCCCCTACTTGTGCACCCTCTCGCTGTGTCTCTCTCTTTCAAATAAATAAATAAAATCTTAAAAAAAAGGTTATTTTGCCCATAATCTGTTGTTATAGGTTTAGACACGTTCTAATACATGTTACGTTTGACCCATGACAGTCTCATTCTGAGGTACTGGGGGTTAGGGCTTCAACATATGAATCTGTGCCATTAAAAAGAGAAATTGTATGTATTTTAAAAATGTAGGGGTGCCTGAGTGGCTCAGTGGGTTAAGCCTCTGCCTTTGGCTCGGGTCATGATCTCAGGGTCCTGGGATCGAGCCCCGCATCGGGCTCTTTGCTCAGCAGGGAGCCTGCTTCCCCCTCTCTCTGCCTGCCTCTCTGTCTACTTGTGATCTCTCTCCCTGTCAAATAAATTAAAAAAAAAAAAAAAAGTAGATTTCTGGGTCTTGCCGACTCGCCCCAGGATCAGTAGAGCACCGTAATCTACATTTAACTAAAATTTCAGACCCTGTTTGTTCCGAGTTGGCAGTGATCTCACAAGGAGGTAGCCAGCCTGGATAAGAGCTTAAGAGCTTGAGTAGCCAGGGCCAAAGATGAACTGTAGGATTTTCCCAGCGCGTGGGAGGTAGAAGACAACTTTGCCTAAGGGTGTTTCAGTTTTAAGAAAGCCAAATGGGGTGTGGAAGCCTTAGCGTCATTCAGCTTCTGGAGAAAGTTCCTCTTAACCGCCACAGTCCCTCTCCTAGTTGGTGCTTCTCCATCCCACTCTGGTGGTGGGGGTGGGGATGGGAGGCATATTTGAATCTCTGAAGGGTAAGGGGAGACTCTTGAGATAGTTACATCAATCAAAAGTGGGTATAAGGAGTAAGGTAGAGCATCCCTTAAATAGGCCAGGCCAGGCCAGGCCTTTCCACATGGAGACATTCTTGTTGGGCAAAGGATGAGGCAGGGGTCAGCAATAAAGCTGACAGGAGATTTCAATGTTTTTTTTTTCTTTTTTTAAAATCAGTTTCATCTATAAATCCAGGGCCATTCCCTCAAAAACAGGCTTCTGGGCCCTGGAAGTTTGTGATGTTCTGGGCCTCCGTACCGCAGGCCGGTTCATCACACCCAGGAGGGCACCGCGCCTTGGAAGTGCTGGGCTAGAGGGCCCGGCCGAGGCTCCGCCCTGCAGCCCCAGATCCTGTGGGGGAAGAGCTGTGAGCCGTGCTCACCCTGGTGTGCTGGGAGTCAGGCTCCTCTGCTCCCCAGATCTCAGTCCGACTTGATTTCACGACTGCTCTCGGGAGGACCGGCCACAGGTCATGTGGCCTTAACACAGCAAGGACTTGCTTTCTGAGGAGTTGAGTCAGGCCAACCCCAGCCGGCCTGACCTGGGGGACTGCTCTAAAAGTGGACAGCCCCGTGTCTGGCACTGCCCTGCTGCCCTGCCCGGAGGCGTGCACCCACAACTGCGCCCTGGGGTGCTCCAGTCACCAGCCTTTGGTGTCCCTCCTTGCTAGCAGGGGGGCACCATGACGTGGTTGCCAGGGCTGCCCAGACCAGAAATGAGGCAAGTGGGACTTAAAATGAGACTTAAAAGGAGAAGTGTGTCATGAATCAGCTGCTGCTGTGACTGGTGGGGGGGTGGTGTGGGTGGTGGAGGGTAGGGTGGGGTAGGGGGGTGGAGGGTAGGGGTAGAGGGGTGGCATTGCAGGTGAGAGGAGAAAGGGGCACTTTCCTGGGCCTCCTGCTAGAGAAAGCCTGATTCAGCAAGTCTGGGAGGGGCCCAGAAACCTGCATTTTAATGGATTTTCTGAGGACCTTCACAGACAGATTGGCGAGTGTGGGTTTTAGGTCACCCTGGTGGGGCTTTGTGCAGAAAGCTTGAGGTAAGGGTCAGAGGTCAGAGTTTGAAAGTGGACTTCGCTTCAGGTGTTGGGAGCCTCCCTCCAGCTGGCTGAGTGGCAAGGTCTTGGCTCATCCCATAACCTAGAAGCCAGCCCTCTCCCCATCCCAGTCATACAGGGGAGCCTGGGCCGGGCAGGTCAGGCGGGGAGAAGCCTGGGGAGGGGAGGGTAGCGGGAGAGCCAGACTGAGGGCCTAGACTAAGGAGCTGTGGGGCCGCAGCTGCGGGGAAGATTGCCATCGGGAGACGCTCACATGTTTGCAAAAGGCAGCTGTGGTGTCAGGCACTGTCTCCAGGAGCAGCTGCTTTCTATTCTCAACATGGGTCCGCGAGGCCTCGAACCTGAGTGGACGCGTGTCCCCGGGCAGCACGAGGCTGCATGTGCCTGTTACTCCAGCCAAGGGCAGGGCCCGCAGGTCACTTGTCTACATGGAACGCTCTTCTACGTCAGGCTCCCAGGTTTACCAGCGCATCTCAGCTGCTGGCCTGGGCTCTCGAATTTTAGACAAGAGCAATCCCAACACTTACAGTCAAGAGGCGACAGACTTTTTGCCAGGCTAAAAGTTTCAGAAAGTTTTATATTACAGCACCAAATCCAGTGTTATGGTTCCAATCAATTCAGGAAATAAAATGTCTACAATTTATTTGGGTCTCTAAGACTCAGAACTCCTGGCCAAGAATGTGCCCTTTGATCTTCATCCCCTTAATCTGTAGCATTCCCTAAATGCATTTCCATTTTAAGGAACAATGTCTTATATTGGCATAGTACTCTTGATTGAAGAAACTCAGATTGTGTTTTAGGATTCCAACCCTTGGATTAAATTCAATGCAACATCCGAGTGCCTGATGTGTGCCAAGTTCCTACCCTCACTGAGCAGAGGCAAGGGGGGGAAACGAGGGGGAAATGTGCAGGGGGAGCCACCGAGACGCGGGAAGCCAAGAGCAGCGAGTTCTTAGGACGGAGTGATCATGTGTGACTGGGGCATCACAGAAGGCTTCACGAGGGGGGGAGGGTTTGAGTGTGGCCTCAAAGGACAGAGAGACTGCTAAGATGAGGAGAGAAGGCAAAAGAACATTCCAGGCTAGGGGAAGAGACTGGAGCAGGACAGGGCATGCTTGGGGGAATCGTAGGCAGTTGAGTGTAGCCAGGAGCTAGGGTGGGGGTGATGGAGAGAGAAAGGGAGAGACAGGTTGGCAAAACAGTGGAGCTGGACTACGGGGGCCCAAACACCCTTGAATTTGGTCAAGTGACAAGATGGAGCACTGCAAGGGTTTGAGGAATCTCATGGAGATGGTGCTCAGGAAGTGCAACTGACCTCCAGATAAGGAGTGTGGAAAGCAGCTACTCCCAGCCACTCTCTCTGGTGGTCTGGGAGGTCCAACCACCGCTTCCCTCTGCTGACTGTGGCCTCTGCTCCCCAACGGGGTCAACCTAACCTGCAGGCCAAGTGTCTATCACCACAGCCCCTTGATTCTTGGTTCCAACTCCAAGGCAACCATTCCATTAGCTAGTGACCACTCAATGAATTGGTTCCTCCTGGTCAGGCACCTGCCTCTTAGTATCACCAAGCCATTCTAATGGGGGAGCAGATGGAGCAACCAACAAGAAATGAAGCAGCCAGTGCCATGGAGGGGTAACTGTTGATCTAAGCATAAGCCAAGTCCACCTCTCATCCTGCATCCCAAATATTCAGATTTAGCAGCTTTCTATCTCTGAGGCTTCCTAAAGTGTGGGAAGGGGTTTATCTACCCATCAGTATTGCTGCCTGGGGGCTCTTTCTCTCTTCCAGAAACTGCCCCTCAGCAATCCGTGATTGTGACTGAAAGACTTAGATTTTGAAATTGCAACCTGTCATAAAAAGGCAAGACTGACTTATTGGGGCTTTGATTTTCAGACAGGCTACCGGGATAGTTCAGGTTATTTCCAACTGTAGGGTCATCACCTACAGCTGAGCCAGTTGTGTACTACACAATTTGGGGGCAGGGCACACCACCCCCATGATCTCTTGGTGTATTTACTACAGATGGTTTTCTAGCAGATGGCAGCAGTGTCTGGACGTAGGGTAGCTTTTTCTAATTTGCAAAAAGGTAACTTATAGCTAGTGGCAGGAGGCATAGGAATCAAACTAGTGTCCAATAAATCTTGGGCCACTGGCAGGGAGGGGTTGGTGGGAGAGAAGGCAGGAGGAAGGCCCCTTTGGCTAACCAAAATGGGCACCGAAGAGCTAAGTAGTGTTGGTCTTTGTGGGGTTCAAGATTCAGCACTGTGGGGCCATCAGGGTCATCAAGGAGGCAAGACAGGCCAACAAGGAGAAACCGAAGCAGCCACAGATTTGCCCTGACAGGTGGAGAAATGGGGGTGACTGGAACGTGAGAGTGTCTAAATAAAAATGCTATGGTTCTAGCAGGGAGGGGGAGCATGGGAGGAGAATGGGAGCGGAAGGGGAGGAGGGAGAGGGCCCAGGGCTTGCTATGGGAGTGCACAGCCAAGTTCAGGGCACCCACCCCACTTCTGAGCACTCTGGTTCCCAACACCTCCATCAGTCGTGCCCAGAAATCAGCATTCACAGCTGCAGCACGGCTTCTGAGGGGCTGGGTGCATTACACGAGGACTTTTTATTTCAAATACTGTAGATTGCAAAAATCTTTACCATAGGAACAATGTTCTCCATTTTGCATTTGACTCAGAGGCAGAATCCCAGCCAAGCACGCCTTTTTGTTTTATCTGTTTATCTTGCAAGGTCTCCTCTGGCTGCGTGCAAGTTGCTTTTGTTCTTGGCTTGCTGTTTTAAGTACAGCTTTGCTACATTTCCATTTTCTCTACTATTAAAAACCAAGTGCTGCCTCGAATTAGAGCAGAAAAACACTGACTAGAGCGAAGCACCTCTTCCCCTCTGAAGCGTGGTGAGGCCGTGGCTTAGTGATCGCTCTGACAATGATTAATGCCCTGCGCTCTCCCTTCCAGACCTTCAGGAGCATACAAACAAATATTTTCTGGAATTTGCAGGTGAAAGGAGGGAGGTGAAGTGGTGCACACAGGATTGTGCTGATTACTGTCTGATTCCTCTCCCCTTCCCAATTAGCTCACAAATTACGCTCTGCTGAACAGTGCGGGAGCTGTTCATATTTTAAATCAAACTAAAGTCCACTGAAGTAGGAAAATTATGCATTTTCCATAAATGATGTGGGCAAATTATTATTCAATTTTTTTAACAGGGCTTTTCCATCACTTTACTGTGCACAATGTAATATGGTTAATTTACCAGAAAGCATTGTTATTCATTCCCTAATTCTCAAGGCAACTGCTGCTATTTCCTTACCATTTCCTCGCGTTCTCTGGGAACCGGCAGCCTCCCTGGCAGCTCCATTGTGGTGGTTTGGGCTCCTGGGCCATCTCCAGAGGCTGTTTCCTGGTGTCTTCTGGGGCTCGCCCCTCGGGAAGCATCTGAGAGCAAAAGGATTCACATACCTGGGTTGAGTTTGTGAGTGGCTTTAAAGGAATCCTTTTGTAAAGACACATCAAAAATAATAATAATAATAAAAAAAGATGAAACCTCTTGTGATTTGGTAATATTTCCCCACAATATTACATGTGCGGTTTTCATTAAAAACACTATCTGCCTAATAACCATTTCATTCTCTCCTGCTTCTAATTAGCTACTCATTGATTCCTACACTGCAAGCGCTCGATAATTAACCAAAGGGAAAAAATTCCAAAACAAAGCAACCAGAGAACATCCCACAACTGCCCCCTATATCTTCTTTCATGAGTTTACATGTTGTATGGGGATTCAAGCAAAACAGCCCAGTAAAGGGAAGGACAGGAAAGAATGGCAAAGAGTTCACAAATGGGAGAACAGCCCCTCCACTCTGCTCATTGTTAGTAAGAGTGGGGAGGAGCTATGATAAGCCTCTTCCCCTGCCACTTTTTTATTCTCATATTCTGTGAATAGATTTCAAACTACTGTACCATTCCTGCTGGGATACTAGAGCCAACAACCTGCCTAAAACCTTTCTCTCTGTCCTTTTATGGTATTATCTACCATCCTCTTCGTTAGAAGCTCAGTAATCAGAATAACTGATAGACCTATATGGTTGTGTGTGTGTGTGTGTGTGTGAGAGAGAGAGAGAGAGAGAGAGAGAGAGAGAGAGAGATTGACTTAGATTTTTTTTTTTTTTTGGTTTGTTTTTTCTTCATTTAGATGCATTTGCTGAACGCCTTCTATATTTAAAACATGAATCAGAAGGAAACACATCCAAATGCAAAAAACACCAGGCCTACCATTAAACAGTACATAATCTATTTCCATCTGTCCTTTAAGATCGAGTTCAGGTATCACCTCCTCCACGAAGCCTTTCCGACACTCCCCATTCTGGGCTGGACAGCATTCCTTTACTACCATCTAGCAAAGAGCGTACTTTTTTTTACTCTTTTTTTTTTTTTTTTAAAGTAAATGCTAGGGCGCCTGGGTGGCTCAGTCGATAAGTGTCTGCCTTTTGCTCAGGTCAGATCCCAGGTTCTGGGATTGAGCCCCACATCAGGCTCCCTGCTCCCTGCTCGCCTGTTTCTCTCTCTCTCCCACTCCCCCTGCTTATGTTCTTGCCCTTGCTGTCTCTCTCTGTGTCAAACAAATAAATAAAATCTTTTTTTTTTAAAGATTTTTTATTTATTTATTTGACAGAGAGAGAGATCACAAGTAGACGGAGAGGCAGCAGAGAGAGAGAAGGAAGCAGGATCCCCGCTGAGCAGAGAGCCCGATGTGGGGCTCCATCCCAGGACCCTGAGATCATGACCTGAGCCGAAGGCAGAGGCTTTAACCCACTGAGCCACCCAGGTGCCCCAAATAAATAAAATCTTTAAAAAAAAATAAAGTAGGGGTGCCTACTTTGTTTTTCTGACTTTCCAGCGCTAGCACAAGGGCCAGCCCGTAATAAGCACTCAACAGATGTGTGGAGAAGGAATGAATGTTGAGTCCTTGTATATATATCCATAGTCATATCTACCATTATCTCACTACCTTGAACAGCCTTGGCAAAGGACTCCTCTCATCCCAGCTCTGTTTCTTCCTCCTTATCCAACGTCTCCATCCTGTTTACTCCTATTGGCTGCCATCTTGGACCAGCAGGTTGACCTGACCAGACTTTGACTTCTGGGTGGCTCTGGATGGTTTTCTTCTTCCCACTATTAAACCCTCCTATCTTCTGTCCCATTCTCAGTCAGAGCGCTGTGCTTTGCTGGGTGAAAAAAGGGAATCAGATAAGAGAATCTATTTTAATGGGGGTTAATGTCACCTCTCCCAAATACTTTTTTTTATGTTAATAGTAATATTTTGTGGACAACATCTTCATGCTGTGATTCTCAATCAGGGCACAGGTACTCCCTGGGTCATGCAAGAGTATGCCAGGAATCCTATAAGCTGTGGTCTGCTTAACAATGCACAACCTGAAAGTCTGGGAAAATAACTTTATGTGAAGATGAAAAAGGGATATCCTAGGGAGAATATCAAATTTTCATAAAAGTACAAAGTTAGAATGAGACCTCGAAAGCCCTGTCTTGGGTCGGACAATTTTATTCCCATTAGTGTTGGGGTAAATTCTGGGCAAAGATTTGGGAAGCACTAATGGGGCTCCCTTCAGGCTCCAGACTGGGACTTTAAATCACATACTGAAGTTTGGCGACTACACATTTGCAAGTGGGCAGGGTGAGTGTGTGGGGCAGCTCACAGCAAATCCCAGGGTGCTCGGCCCTGGCCTAGGTCAGTGCATCATTTGCAGGTCAATTATATGCCCCACTGGGCGGCCATCACCCATTCAGCCACCATCCATCCATCCAATGTCTACCATCATTGCTCTCGGTGGGGAGAGAAGGCTGGTGAACCAGTTAGGCAGTTACCGTGCCCAAGGAACTCACAGTCCAGCAGGGAAGATGCATTAAAAGAAGAGTGATATCATTAAACACAGTATTACAAGAGTAGTAAGAATTCCGAAAAAATGCATGGTGTTCTGACGGCTGGAGGAGTAGTTATTTGTCACTGATCACATTCTCCTTGGATTAGTCCCTGCCATGCTGGGAAAATGCTCATTTTTATTTTCAGTCCTGAGAATTTTGAGAATAAAGGTGTCTCCCCCACCCCCACCCCCATGGGATTCTGGATATTTTGCACGTTTGAAAAGAATGAGGCATGATTTAGGAACTTATTATGAGAGGTTTCTGGGAAGATAGGTACAGATACATTATGAAGGTCTGTTTGAGATTTCAAAGATATTAAAGATACTAATATTTCATTATTTTCTTCACTGTAGTTGTCATCTATTTTTGAGAATTAAATAAACATACATTACCGATACTCGCTTGTTAAATCTGTACACAATATCATTTTTAGAATAAAATATTTTTGAGCTCCCTTCTCCCTGCCCCCGGATTATTTTTTTTTTTCCTACCTCCCCCCCACCCCTTTCTTCCTTCCAGCAAATATTTTGGACAGCCTAACTGCATCCCCACAGTATAGTATCTTGTGATAAGAAAACCAACAAAAGTTATCTAAACCTATTATATGACATTTCAGGAACAAATGGACCAAACACCATTTTATCCAAATATAACTTGTTAGGAAATGCCTCTTCTGTCAAGCGAGGCTCCCCTGTCCTGAGCACTGACACAAGGACAGATGATTTCCCTCCGGTGGTAGGATCCCAAGTAGTTCCCCTCTGCATACCGCCGGAAACCTCACCTTCTTTCAAGACTCATCAAAGAACCATTCCAATTAGTGCAGTATACACTGTTCAGGTCCCGGAGGAAATTTCAGATAAAAATTTCGCAATGCTCCTAGAAAAATCCTCTGGTGCCAAGATTTAGCCACAGGAGGATTCCTGTCTTTCTCCAGGCGGGTAAACACCCTCTGGCACTTGTCAGAAAATCTTCAGTAGTGTGACTGTATTTGAGGGTTTATGAATACCCTTCACTTTTCTGGGGGAGCTGCCTGGCTCCCCATACACCTTCGTTTGCCACGACCAAGTCAGAGCCAAATGCATCATTAGCTCGGCTCTGCACCCCGGGGCCGGAACCCACGGGAAGCCCCGCAGCCCCTCTTGGCTCGAGGGTCCTGCCAGGCCATCAAGGCACCGCAAACGAAGCGCCTGGGAGATGGTGAGCTGCGGGTGAATGCGAATCGTGTTGTCACATTTTCAACGTCTGAGCTTTGTCAAGTGCTCTTCTCCAGTCACTCTATTATTTGATTTTAAGAAAGTAAAAAGAAATCGTGGTTTAAGAATCCCCCTCTGCAATGCAGCAATGCCAGATGCCCGCTCTCCTAAGGCAGCAGAGAGAGTACTTACTCACTACCGGGCTCCAAAAGACAAACATTTCACCATCACTTATGGCTAAGGTCACAGGCATACCTCGTTACATGGTGCTTCGCAGATACTGTTTCTTACACATGGAAGGTTTGTGGCATCCATCCCCGCGCCCAGCAAGTCTCTTGGCGCGTTTCCAACAGCAGGGGCTCCCTCCGCCGCGTGTCTCCCTCCGCGAGTCTCCGTCATATCGCTAATTCTCGCGATATTTCACCCTCCATCATTTTATTTGTTATGGTGAGCTGTGATCAGCTCACTGAGACCTCAGAGGCAAATCAGCATTTTTAAGGAATATTTTAAAATTAAGTTCATGTATTTTTTTTTTTAGACATGCTCTTGCACACACACTTACTAAACTACGGTATCGTGTAAAATCACTTTTATATGCACTGGGAAACCAAAGCATTCATTTGACTTGCTTCATTGAGGTGGTCTGGATTGGAACCTGCGCTGTCTCTGAGGTATGCCTGTGTTTTTCTTTCTTAGCCAGAAAACTTTCTGGCCAGTGAATTCAGTTTCCTCACTCCACATTTCTACAGCCTGGGGTGAGGGAGGCTTCTTGGAGGTGTTGGGAACCCCCAGCGTGGTTTCATTTGCCTGGACTGGTCTACCTCAGGAAAATCTCTGGGCAGCACAGTAGCTTCTGGAAGAAAAACCCTGAAAACGTCTGTGATATCTCTGTAGCCGCAGCTACGCTCTCATCCTACAGCCCCACACTGTTTCAGAGCATTTTCTCAGACTGCCCTCGAGTTAACCCAAGTCCTTAGTTCTGCTTCATAGGAGAGAATCCACAACAAACTCAAATGTATTAAAGGCTACACTTTGGTTTGAAGAAACCAAGTTTTGTCTTAAAGAATCTCTGTTTAAAGCAGGTTGTAACTTTTTCAGATTTTTTTTTTTTTTTGAATGACCGAGTCAGAAACATAACTAACAAACCTCTGGAGAATATCTGCAAATTATCCAACCTAGTGGGATGTGAAGATGAAAAACAAAGTTATCTTTAAAAATATCTAGAGCATGTTAATAAATTGCCTGGTCATGTGACAGTAATTGTCAAAGATGTTTTTATCAATTTAGCTGTTGCATTAATACCAAAAACAATACCAGAAAGACTTGGTTAACCAGAAAATCCCTTTGTTTCATTTTTTAAAAAATGTTGGAAACCCTTTCTAAATATAAAGGTTATTTCAGCAAGAAAACTCTTCTGCTTATACAACTCCACATGACAGCAATGATCTCTGAATTACAGGATCTTAGATCTGTAGGAATCTGTGGCAAATCTCATCCAACCCCCTCATCTCTACAGACGGGACAGATGGCTGCTGAGGGTCCCACAGCTGGATGAGTTCACAGCCAGGCACCTGGACAGGTTGTGCAGTCTACCCACTGCCCCTTCTACCACACACGGTTGTTTCCCTGCCTAGCGACGGAGATAGAGGACCACAGGAAATACATATACTGACTCTAGGGCAATAAAAATTCTTCTTGTGACTGTCTTTCTGCTACGGGTCCGATACAGAACATTCCTATTAGAGACGATGTCTGATAGATTGAAATGTGAAAGTATGCTTAATCTTGCTTTAATAATCCTCTGGAATAGCTCGACAATGGTCTAGCCTTTCTAGGGAGGAAGAACCCACTCCCAGTGTTCTTAATGTTTCTGTCACTTGGAAGTCACTGCACAATGGTTAAACGGACCAGAGAACTCCTTATCACCTGGTGTGGGACAGATATGTCACTACTAAAGTACCTTCCATGCTTTAAACAAATGAGCAAAAAAAATTCAAATGTAAAATGCTCTCTTTTTAATTACTAAATTAAGAAAGTTAAACAATTTAAAAATGTAAACTCACAAAGAAATCATAACAAAAAAGGAATTAAGATTTCAGAGTTGCTACCCAGTATTAAAAACTTAATAGAAATAGGCTTTTCGATTTGTTGTTGTTAAACATGTAATTCAAGGTTGGTACAAACAGCAACTAAAAATGTAATACTTTTTTTTTCTTTTTTTTCTTTTTTTGGTGCATCCCCATGAAATGTAAAGTAGTGCATAGTTATTCCACTGGAGACTTCTTGGACATAGAGAAAGTCATTTCATTAGCAGTACAGGACGTTTAAAACACTTTACAATGGGAAATGTCCAACCCCCACCCTCAGAAGTTTTAGTTGCATGAGAAAGTTTAGCAGGTCGCCATGATTCTAATGCTATGGGTTTTAGACCATTTAAATGTGGTTACAAGGTTTATTAAATAAAAAAAAGTTTGAAACATTTCAGCATTCATATTTTTATACAAGAAGTATGTGTGGTATCCATCTTCCAGTTCCCCTGGCAGTTATTGGCCATTTGCTTGCTTCAATATGCTTTTAGGCTTCAAGAACAGATCGCAGTTAAGTCAAAGGAAATACTGGAAACAGAACTTGTGAATTCAGCTCTGGGGCTGTTTGGAAAGAGTCCAAGAACAGCCATCTACAGGTACAATCGTGAACCAAAAAAGTGCAATCCAAATTAAAAAAAAAAAAGAAAAAAGAAAAAAGGATCATGCTTTGCAAAAGCCAAAAAGGAGGCCACTGGTTTGCAGAATGACACCAGTGCTTTTATGCTGATTTGGCAGTAAAATCCTCACTCTGGGTCCCGAGGCTTTATGGCCCAGGTCGGCCATGGTCTCCACGTTAGCACCCACATGGTGTATGTACAGGGACATATATATTATATATATTCATATTATAAAAAAGAAAAAAAAACCAAACACCTGTCCTGATTGGTTTTTGTTAAAACATGAAAAAAAATTTTATTGTTTTAGACAAAGAGGCCACTTTTGGAAAATAATACTTTTTTTTTTAGTTGAATCAGGTGAAGACAGTTAAAATCACATAGGATTTGCATTTTAAAAAAAGGAAAGCACTAGGATCGTTGGCACTGGAGTAACTATTTACACTGAACAGAGGTTTGGCCTTTTACATCACATCGATACAATGCATTTTCCAAAAGTCTGAGAAATAACAAGGTTCTGTCTCGTATGCTTCACAGAGGAGGTTCGGATTTGGGGACAAGTGTCATTAATGAGGGCCATGGAAGTTCGTCAGCTTCAGAGTCACATGCAATCTGATCCGGGACGGCTCGCACTGCTCGCGCAGCTGGCTACGGAACTGAAAGCTAATGGGGAGGGGGCGGGGAGGCCTCGCCGACAAGGCCTCTCTCTGCGGACCCCGGCCTCACAGGTTTTCACCGGGCTGGTACTGGGGCTCTGTGGCGGTGAAGTAGTCTTCCAGGAAGCCCTGCAAGTACTCGAAAGTGGGCCGTTCTTCCGGGTCCTTTTTCCAGCAGTGGATCATGAGCTCGTGGAGAGAGATGGGGCAGTCCTGCGGGCAGGGCATCCGGTAGCCGCGTTCCACCTGCTCCAGCACCTCCCGGTTGTTCATGCCTGCAAGACAAGCCAGTGAGAGCGCCGCGCCGCCGCGCCCCTCTCTTCGGCGCGCGGAGCCGGCGCCCGAGGGTCCCGCCTCGCCCGGGGCAGGGGCGGGGGCGGGGGCGGGTAGGTGGGGCGGGGGAGGTCGGCCCTTGGGGGACGCCGCCCGCTCACAGAGGAGCAGGGACTCTGCAGCGGCTGTATGTGGAAAGCTGCGTGATGAATCTGGAAAGCGTCGTCAGTGAAAGGAGCCAGACACAAAAGGCAACGTAGTGTATGATTTCATTTATGAGAAGTTCTAGAAAAAGCAAAGCCACAGTGACAGAAAGCAGATGAGTCGTTGCCAGGGCGAGGGGGGAGGGGAGTGGCTGCCAAAGGGCTGCGGATCTCAGAGCTGATGGAAACATTGTGTGTGTCAGGGGTCAGCAGCCTACGCTGTAAAGGCCAGATAGCAAATATTTGAGGCTTTGTGGGCTGCATACGATCTGTCGCATATTATTATTTTGAATAACCCTTAAAAAATACACAGAACAAAAACAGGTGGGAGTTGGATTTGGCCCATGGAAGGGAATCTGCCAGCTCCTGTCCTGTATCCTGTATGTGGTGGTGGGGCTATTTATGCTGTCAAAACTCACTGTGTTCTTAAAATGGTTGAATTCTGTTGTATGTAAATTACAATTCAATTACACCGATCAAAAACTATGAATGAGGCAGATTAAAAAAAAAAAAAGGAAAGAAAAAAGAAAAATCCCTGGAATGAAAAATACACTATCCCGTGTTTATAGCATCTATAAACTCCAACTCTGAACTTCATAAATTCGTTTGGCTTCTGCCCGGGCCAGCTTTGGGTGCCCCACCAGCTGAGATCTGCCATCAGGTCCCCATGGCTGGGCACCATCTTGCCCAGCGACCCCGAGGTGCCCTGGGGTTTGGTGACTTTAATGGGGAGACAGGGCGCCTCCAGGGCCCCTGTTTACTGATGACCTTAGACAGGCCATTTATCATTTGAGACCTTTGTGACCCTCTGGGGGAGTTGCCTCATGTTGAAACCTCAGGCTGCACTGCACAAACAGGAGACCTCGGGGGGGAGAAGGCGGCCTCCTTGCACGCTGGCCTTCCTGACACGGCAGGAAATACCGTAGGTGGGGTGAGATGAATGTCCTGACCCCTCTTGCAATCACTGTCAGACACCCTTCTCTACTTCTCCTTCCTTTTCCGGCGCTGTCGCCTTCTGCCACTGCCCGCCCAGCACTTGTATGTTTTGGCTGCTCCTTGGCCCCAAGCTTGTAATCTGGAATCCTCCCCAACTTCTGCCCTGGTTTATTTACAAAATCAAGAACCTGATTTCAAGCCATGCAGAAACCTAGATGTCCTCCCCTAGGTCTCAGGGATATCAGCAGGAGACCACAGCATGTGCTCATAGCAGTTCCCTTCAACTCTGGAGGAGCTGGGCCCAGAGCACAATCCTGTCCTGACTTTTGGGGTCTGTTGCCATTCTCTCTGTTTTGTTATTACTTTTGGAACTGGGTTTGTCCTGGTTCCCGGGGCTGCCAGCCACAGCCCTGTCAGTCGTGTGTGTATACGAGCCTTTTTGGGATGCTTATTCTCTGCCACTGTAACTTCCTGTGATAAAATCCATGTATTATTATTCCTGCTGGGTTGAAGTTGGCCTTCGATGTAATTATTCTAACATAACCTTGGTTATGTTTTGGGAGTGACCCTTAGTTTAGTGAGAGGGATTTAGTGAACCAGCGTGGGACCGTGCCTCCACACCCTGCCTGACTTCACGGTGCCCCCTTCAGTTGGGTGTTGGGTCAGCTCTGAGGCTAATTAGCTTAAATCCTCCTCCAACTGCTGAAAACTCATTTTGAAAACTTGGATGGGGTGGGGAACTGGGAGCAAGCGGAAGAACATGCTGCTGCTAGGAGAATGTCCTGGGTGCCCTGGACCACCTGGGTGAGGGGCAGGGACCAGCGTTTCCTACCTACCATCCCAAAACCCGACAGGCTCTGGAAACCCAAAGTTCTGGTAACTCACCCAGCAGCAAAACGGGTCTGAACTGACCTCATCTGGCTATAAAAACCTGAGGTTGTTTACTGTTTTTATGTATTCATACATACTGCTATCGAAGTGAGAACATCTTATTTAAATATGGAGTGTGGCCTGAGATTCTCGAGGACGTTACCTGATGGATGGTCTATGCACAGTACCGATATTCTTTAAAAAAAATTCTGATTTGTGGGCACATCTGGGCCCAAGAGTTTTGGCTGGGAGGCTCTGGCCTGAGTGATGGCAGCGACCACATCCCCCTGGCCCAGAAAGGTTAGGAAGCCAGTGTCATCACGTATGAGGACCAGCACTCTCTAAAGACTTTGCTTTGTGTTTGACTACAGGCCTTGGTTTCGTATCTCAGAAGCCATATGACCTGAACCTGCAGAAATCCTCCATGTCCCACCCCTGCCAGGAGCCTGTAGGAACTAGGAGGAAAGATGGGCATAAGGTCTGAACCTTGGAAGGCCCGATGGGCTCTTCTGGAAGGGGTTTCACCTCCCCCAATCCTACCCCCTGGGGCCCCAAACGCCATCTATTGCTTTATTCTGGTATTGAGACTGTCCAAAATGGCACCGCGGAGTTTAATTAATCATTCTCCTATTGCTCTGTGGAGCTTATGTCAGTAAATGTTTCATTTCATTAAAAAACAAACTACTCAAATGGAAAGACTTCATGTATTTTTTTTCAACTTAGTTCAATCTCTGCCAATGGAAAGTTTAATTGGCCACTTGGGTCAGGCCTGTTTTTCCAGTGCTCTGCCCAAGTCCCAGACCCAGCAGATAGAGCAACTTGACCCTATTATGTGGCATCCCCCCGAGAAAGCCCCCTTCCTGGGCGGAGGAAGCCAGGGGACCCACACGTGGCCAGCAGGCCTGCACCATCAGTCACAGGCCCACTCCTGTCTCGCTCCGCCTCCTTTCCTGCCTCTTTCCTCTGGCTCCTCCTCTTCCTCCTCTTCTCTTGCCTTCTCCCTCCAGACTTCCTCAAAGCAGGTGGACCACATGTAACCAATTCCACACCCTGGGCCAAACTGAAACATACCAATGACAGCTTTGCCAGAAAAGTGGGAAAAGAGACAATGCACATTCGGCTGACAATGACAATGTGAGGGGGATCAGCTCTCTGTCCTCCGTTTGTAAGCCCGAGCCCGCACAGCCGAGCCTCGGGCCTCGCTTTCCCCCACCCTGCCCGTCAGGAGAGGGCTGCCAAGTGGCTCACTTAGGCTAGTTTTGACTCTACAAACAATAGTCAGATTAAGTGGATTGTGTTCTTATTTAAAGAGATAGTATTCTCAGCCATAAGAATTTTGATAAATCACTCCAAAGAAATTTTTTTTTTTTAGCAAAATGGGTCTTACTCTATACATTCCTATCAAGATGAGCTTTTTCATTTTCCTTTTTAGATGATTTCCTATTTTTGTTACCAAAAGAACTTGTTCCTCTCTTATAGCTGCTTTTCCCAACACGCTGGCTTTACCTAGTACGTGGGAGGTGATCGCCAGGGATGGGGGATGGGCTACACAGGAGCCTGAGTGCGGGGTGGTCAGAGGACAGTCTGGAGGGAAAACGGGGCTGCCCAGTGCCCAGCAGTGTCTGGAAATTCCAGACAGGAATTTCATTACCATACTTCCAATCGAGGAAGCAGACAAAGAGGGAAGAGGGCGCTTGTGAATGTTTTTCCCTTTTCTCCCTTTTCATGGGGGGTAATGCTAACAGAGAAACAGAAAAGACAGAAGCTTGAAAACATGGTATATGGGCACATTTTAGGGAAGCACTGTCATCAACAGTTTGGGGCTCCAGGTTTCCTAGTGGGAGCTGCACTAGAGACCATTTGTCAGCAGGAGGGGGTCTCTCTGCCACCAGGAGTGCCCGACTGTGGGGGGTGTCCCAGTCACGAAGCACAGCTGGGTGTGTGCCCTGGCTTCCAACCTCCACGATGGAGGAGGCCCGTGGGGGCTTGGCAGCCAGTGCCGCCCCAACCTTGTCGTCTTCCATCCCCACTGTGCAGCCCCTGGCTCTCTGCTCTCTCACTAGATTCGGAAAATGGGCCATTTCCACGGGTCACTCCCACAGGGCACAACTGACTGGTCCTCAGGCCACAGAAAACCCATGGGGCCTGCTGTGCTGGGGTTTGCTTTCCAATTCCTCTTCCCTAGATCCTCCACGGGGCCTCCCGTCACCATGAATTTCTGGCTTTCGAACACGGTTGCGAAGAGAGCATCACTTCCAACGGGTCTGCCCAATGGCCCTGCAGCTGAGACTCTTCAGCCGAGGGACTGTACTCCCTTCCTGTCATTAGGGCCACACTATCCTTTCTAAATCATTTTGCTGCCTTCCTCGTGGTTTCTGAATTAGGGTCCAGCGTCTGACACTCACCACATGCGGTGCCCACAATGTCGATTTTTCACGTGCGTCTGTTTTCTTTCCCTCTCCCCTACTTTTAGATTTTCCCATTCCTCTCCTTTGAGCTACCTACTTAGTCCACAAGGCCTCCCTCCCTCTTTTCTGTCAGATTCTTTGCAGAACGGAAAGAAAGCTCATTTCCCCTGGCAGTGCCACCCCACTACTTCCCACTCTGCCCCTCTCACTGAAGACTCGACCTCCCCTGGCCTCAGTTTCTTCATTTATCAACAGAAGACCTCCAGAGTCACTGTGCTTTCAGCTCTTTTGAAAACAAAACAAACAAAAACGGTCTTCTGTGAAAGAGGAGGGTTCGGCTTTCCGGCTTCCCATGTGTGCAGCTTCCTAATATGGATCCCGGAGGGGCCAGCTCTGCGCCATCAGGCATTTTCACTGGTAGCGGATCAAGGCTGCATCTGGATTTGACTATGCGTTGCAAGAACCTGGATTTTTGTGCCACGGGAAAATTAAGCACTTTCACAATGGGAATGATGTGAGGTTATCAGACATTGAGATTACTTTTGCAAATGGAGCTTTCCGTTCAAAGGAAATTAAGCTCTAGTGTGCATCAGGCTTTCGTCAGGGGCTCCCCCTTGCTTCTCTGCATAAACCCTGTGAAAAGCTCCATGTGTTTACTTGTCTGTGTCTGTTGGGCAGCGGCCGGGCTAACACCAGGGGAAGGAGGGCCGGGCTGACGGCGCTTGCTCAGCGTGACCCTGTGCTGCAGACCATCACATGCTCCAGTCGGCTTACAAGGCAACAGTCGGGAGGTGGCACATTAGGTCTGGTGAAGGATCAAAGTAGAAATTTAGGGCAGATAGATACTGATCAAAGAGTGCAGGCGAAAATAAAGGAGTGACTCCGAGAAGGCCCACTAATGTCTAGTTTTCTTTCTCTGGCCTCATTTGACCAGATAACCTCGGGGCAGCCGTTTTTTTAAATGCCCACCGTATTAACAAACACAGAAATGACCGCGACTCAGGGGCCATCACACAGAAAGATTATTTGAAGTTAGTCATGCAGTATCATGAAGAACTCCCTTGTCCCAGAAAAGAAGTGAGGAAGAGCGTAAGGGTGTCCACTGGGAAGGCTGTGGAAACACTGAGCTGAGAATGAAGGGCAGCAGAACGCAGGACTCAGTATAGTGGAAAGTTCCTCTCTGGCTGCCCTCTCCACTTGCCTTCTCCTCCCCTGCTCTTACCTCTCATCAGCTACGCTGGCCAAGAGAAACCTTGTAGGGAAAGGTGGCAGCATGACTTCTGGGCACCCCCAGCAGGCTTCCCTCCCTGGGGGAACTCAGGAGCTCAAAAGAGAAGCCCTGGGCGCTGTGGGCGGGGGCAGGGAGGGCAGAGGACAAAGCATCCTTGGCTGAGGGTAGACGGTCCATTCTGCTTCCCATTTTCCTGGCCAGAGAGGCTAATCTTTCCCTACCCCAGGCAAAATCTGCTCTATTGGCACTCTGAGCGTAGCAGGAATAGTAAGACTGCAGGTGAGAAAAATGGGTCACCGAACACAGAAGAATACAGGCTGTAGGGTATCCGAGTGGGGCAGAGGGAGGGGAAGGGTGGGACTTCTAATTCTCTAAGGAAGGTGGCTTCCAGCTTCACTAATTTCCCTTGCCTCTTTAAGTCACGGTCAGGTGATGGGATATAGTCACGAAAGCCAGGCAGCTGTCACTTACTAAAAGATTTCAAAGTGCTCCAAATGCATGGATAAATGTGATGTGCTTAAGAGAAGGCTCTTGCTTTGCTAGATCCTGCCAAATTCACAAAGCAGATGTTCAGCTTCGAGCCAGGGCACGGGATGGCCGGGACAGTCTACTTAGAACGGTACTAGAACACGGTGTTTCAGCCGACCACAGTGTCAATTTCCCAGAACAACTCTGAGGACAGAGGCTCTCTCGTGGCTGGGACAATCCATGCTATATTTATGTGTGGAGATGATGGAATGGAATTAAGAAGCTTTGCAGGTTATCAAACTAAAAAAAAAAAAATCTTGTTTTAAAAACCTCATAGGCATCTTATTTTTTTTTTCTCCCTGCCATCCCGTCCGTCCTTCCTTCCTTCCTTCCTTCCTTCCTTCCTTCCATCCATCCATCCATGTGCTTACACTTCTTGCAAGTCTACTATGGGGCAGACGCTGCTGGGCACTGGGAATATCTAAGGAGCTCCTGTCCCCGCAGAGATGCTGGGAATTACAGACACAGGGCTTTAACAGAGAGGTACTGGGTGTCGTGGGAAAAGCAGGCAGGGCAAGTCATTTGGTATGGACATGAAGAAAGGTACACAAAAGAGGTGATGTCTGGGTTGGGCTTTGAAGGATTCTGAGGCAGACAGTGAAGCCCAGAAGAGGAACTCATCAGAGAGATAGATCAGTGTGAGGGCTGGGGGTGGCTAGGGAGAAACCGTGTCAGATCATGTCACTCTCCCACCCAAGCCCTCAGTGACTCCCATCTCACTAACAATGAAAGCTAAAGTCCTCACAATGACCTAGGAAGGTCCTATCTGATCTCCCTGGGGCCCCTCAGACCCCCTGATCCCTCTGTTCCAGCCACGCTGGCCTCCCTGCTGTTTTCTGGGCCCAGCTTCCTCCAGGTCACCCTCCTAGTAAGGTCCTCCCTTGCCGCTTTCTATCCTCTTCCTTGTTTTACTCTTCTCCCTGTTACCACCAGCTAATACAGAATGGAGTTTGCTTATTATCTTTGTTTATTGTCTGTCTCTTCCAAGAAGAGTAAACGCTCATGAGGGCACCAGTTTTTGTCTGTTGGTTCAGTGCAGTACTCCCGGTGCTTGAACAATACCTGGCATACAGCAGGTGCTCAATAAATATTTGTGGAATGACTCAAGGCGTCCCCCCCTCAAGGAGAGAGTTACTAAGGGCCATGCATACTTAAGACTTCCGGAGTTTATCTGGAAGGAGAGGGGAAGCCACAGACATTTTTAACTAGGAGAGCAAGATAACTGGGTCTCTGTTTTCTGGGATAACAACCCTGGTGGTGACAGAGAAAGAGTGGGCGAGGGGGCAGGAGAAACCGAAGCAGGAAGTCCCATGAAGAGGTCACTGCAGAGTGGATGGCAGCCTGACACAGGGCAGTGGAGGCAAAGAGCAGAAGAAGGATGTAAGGGCGGGTTTGGAGGTGCCTAACTCTGTAGGCATCAAGCCCAGAGTACTCCTTTCACGTAAGTGTTGTCCTTGCTCCCGTTCAGTGGTCCATCAGTACAGAATCTGTTCTAATCTCCATGCAAAGAATGGTTCTGCACCTCGGCTCGCGGAAAAGCAAGGCCTAGAATGCGTTCGAGTCTGGCTGCTCCTGGGGAGTCGGTAAAGTGGAGCTGTGTGCATCTCTGTGACACATCTTGGAAGCAACCTTTGTCCAGGAGGGCGTGGTGCAAGGGACTCCCTTCCGCCACCTCCCTGTTAATCTCAGTGTCACGTTTCAGTAATTTTTTCTTTGGCTCTAAGGCTGTCATTCAGTTCGAGATGGTCCTTTTTCCCTTCCTTTTAATCCATTTCTTTTACAGAGCTCGCTAACTAACCGGCCGGCCCATGTTTCATTGTCTCCTCAACCCTTCTGCTCTTCATGTGGTCACACATCACATCCTCCACTCTAAGCTCCTTCTCTGATTCTTCCTTTTGGAACTCCTTTCATGCTGCGCAGAAACGCCTGGAAAGCTTTACGAACCCATGGATAAGTCACCTCTCTTCCCCTGACCTCCGTCCTCATCTACCAGCCAAAGTCCCTTTCCTCTGTGTGAAGGTGACAGAAGGTCATGCTCAGGTATGACAGAATTCAGAAAAACACCGCCACCTACTGTTCTTGAAAAAAGAATTTCTTAAAAGTACAGTCTAGCCAACTGCGAGATTCTTGCATGGGCACCAGGACGGAAGGCACGATGGACGGGGACTGGGAGTCCGTCCCGGGGTACCCCCAACAGGCACAAGGATTCAGTGCGGCAGAGAAGAACCGCCTGGGGACAGGCTGACTGACGGGGCCACACCAACAGTAAGAACGCGGAGAGGAAGGTCCTTCTTTTCACAGTGACGGCTGTGGAGCTTAATGACACTGTGCCTTAGCAACCGTTATCCTTCAATAAGGTAATCGTCCTGTAATTGGAATTCCTCTGAAAAAGCCTCTCCCTCAAGAAGAGTTTCCTGTGAGATCCAGAAGTCCAATGAAATAGGATTATAACTATGTTAAAAAATAAAAACAAGAAGCCCCCATGGCTAGGAACAGGCCTGGGAACAATTTTCAGTGGCTGTTCGTGGCTGAGACGCTGCTCACGTGGCCCGCCCCCTGACACAGCCCCCTGGCCACTGCTGCGGACCCGCCTGGCCTCAGAGCCTCCCTGTGGCAGCGCATGAGGCCCCTGACCACGAAGATGAGGACGATGATGATGGGGACGATGGGGATGGGCTCTGGCCAGCCTTTCCAGCTGCATATCCAGGCTTCACGCCACGGCCCTCAAATTCCTTCTCCTGTAGCTCCTTGAATAAGCTCTGTCCTCCTAGGCTTTGGTGCCTTCCCACAGGCCAGTCTGTACCCAGGACCTTCTTCCCTCTTCCTTGACTTGAGGAAGAAACTCTGCCAGCCTTTTCCATGAAGCTTCCCAGACACAACCCGCCCTGTTACCTCAGAGAAGCAGGATGGCTCTCCAGCCTCCGGCACATCAGCAGCCGCTCAGAGTATGTAACTCTGCACAAGCCAGGGGACTTAGTTCTCACTGCAAACTCCCCGCCACCCTCACACGACTCTGGGGGAGAGGCCCCTCTGCAGACACCCGAATCACGTGTCCCTGACCCCATTATCAGAATTAAGATTCGAGGCCCATAGGGAGTAAATTCAAGTAATTCATCCCATGAGGATGATTCCCTCTAATAATAAATAAGTATCAGAAAAGACTGATTTCTTCCTGGACCTGGTGCATATTTTATCTATCTGACTGTAAATTCTATGAGTGTAGGAACTACATTTATTTATGTGCTCATTGTTCTATATCCCCAGCAACCAAAACAGTGCCTAGCTCCAGGAAGGTTTTTTTTTTTTTTTTTTTTTTAAAGATTCTATTTATTTGACAGAGAGAAACACAGCGAGAGAGGGAACACAAGCAGAGGGACTGGTAGCGGGAGAAGCAGGCTTCCCGCAGAGCAGAGAGCCCGATGCGGGGCTCGATCCCAGGCCCTGGGATCTGACCTGGGCCGAAGGCAGACGCTTAACGACTGAGCCACCCAGGTGCCCCTCCAGGAAGGTTTTAATCGGTCTCCTCAGAGTGTGAATGTCTTACTTGTACTTATTTCCCAGGTAGAGCAAAACGCCTGGCACAGTTCACACTCACGGACACTATGCTGAATGAATCTTATTCTGAGTTATAAAATGAGGCTGTTTTCCTTATGCTAAATCCAAACTTGGGCAAAGCCTCCCCCTCAGAAGCACACACCTGCCTGCCTTCTCTGGGGCCCCAGCTTCTGCCCCTTTGTCTTGGTTTCTGTGTGCAACCCTGAGAGACAAAAAGGGGCTTTGTGTCACTGAAAGGAAAGCCTTTACAGAAACGCAAAACAACATTAACCTTTTCCCCTCCATGGCATTCCACACACCAGCTGTCTGTAAACCTGGGGAATTCAGGGAGAAATTCGCTCAAAATTCAGGCCAAAAAAAAAAAAAAAGAAAAAAAGAAAAAAGTGTCTTCCTGTCTTCAAAATCCCCAGACCTGCACATTTACCCCCTCAAGAAGCAACTCAAAAATGCCCACGCTGCTCTCCAGGCCCCCCGTGGGCAGCCCTTCCTGCCACGCTGGCTGGCGGCTCACAGCGCGTCTGCCCACCCGTGCGTGCGGGGAGCCAACGCATCAATAAAACCGACTTCCACCCGAGCCGCCAAATGCCCTGTGCTGGCGCTTCAGAGACAGGGAATTTTGTTCATTTTGTCTCGGTGCCAACCTGGCTCTCTAAGGAGTCTCAAGGCCACGCCAACCTGAAAAGAGATCCTCTCTCCTTCTCTGCATTCTCCGAAGATGACCAGAAATAATCATAAAAAACGAACAAAGGGATTACACATTAATCTGCCCTTGCTGTCTCCTCTGACTGCAAAGATAGAATTACAAACCCAGGATTTGCAAGAGACCGCAGTTCCTCATTAATCTCCACTATCGTTTCTATCATGGCTTTTTTTTTTTTTTTAAAGCTCCTTTCTTTGGCAGGGAATGAGGGGGAGCTACGACGTTCTTTCTTCACTCAACAGTAACTGAAAAATATGTCCTTAACATTTCAGAAAGCAGATTGTCCACGTGCTATAGCATAACCACCAAGCATGGCGGTGAAATGGCACGAGTGTCCTTTGCGTTAGCGTCTGTTGAAATTAATGAATTTAAGGGGCATAATCTAAATCTGTGTTTCTTTGAAAAGCATAAGTCTGACAGTCCAGAAAATTTCCGGAGCCTAAGGATCCTATTTCCTTACTTTACACTTGCTTCCGTAGGGCACATTTTGACTGTTCGGATGGGCAGTGCATGGCCTCAAAACTGTGTTTCGCAGGTGCCTCTGCTCTCTCTGGCCATCTGGAGCCAGGGCCTTCAGAGAGAGCAGGTCCTGGCATTTTCCTCCTTGGGTCAGTGCTACAGTGTAATCAAAAAGTAGTGGGAGCTTTTCTCCTTCTCTTTCCTGCAAGTGTCTGCAAACTCTCTTTGGGTGACGCTGGAGGAGCCACAGCCATGCGGCCCTACCGAGAGAGCACAGACTCCATGACCTGGGGTGGACGGCAGCGCTCACACTAGCTGTTCTTTGCATGGGTCCCGGCACGCCATGCACGGCAGCTGCTTGTCTACTCGATGTCCAGGGGCGCTCCCAGTTCTGCTTTTCCCTGGCTACATATCTGTCCGTGTTCCTCAAACTCATGGTGGGTAGAAAGTTGAGGATGGGCTTAGAAGGCCAAGTGTGAAGAGAGCCTCCAATCAGAGGCCTGTCTCAGCTAGGTCCCACTCTTACCTGGGTACGGCACTCTTCCTTTGGTGACCAGCTCTGTGAGTAAGATTCCAAAAGACCACACGTCAGACTTGATTGTGAACCTCCCATACAGGGCTGCTTCAGGGGCCGTCCACTTAATGGGGAACTTTGCACCTGCAGAAAGAACATTCGGTGACTCAGCAGGCAGAGAGCATAGTACGGGGTATGGGGCTTGGGGAGGAGTGCTAGGATGTTCACGGGGGAGGATGGGAAGGCAGCAAATAAGAATGGACTACACAACTGAGCAGCTGTGGGGTCTAGTCTTGGCTCTGGGGCCTTAAGCAAGCTAGTCTAATTTTATTTTTCCCATCAAAAGGTTGGTGTTCAAAACCCCTCAAAGTTCTGGCTTCTAGAACTTGAATCTAGGACCACACTGAATGTCACAGGATTGGTCTGGATGTGGGGCTGACTTGTGATTTAGGAAACTAATTTTTTATGTTTTTTCCTTTGCTTTGAAATGATGTCATATTCTAATTGATACATACAGTATTAAATCATAATGCTACTGTCACGAGTTCTTTGGTAGAGAAACCGCAGTATGCTCTTAGGAGGAACAGAGAAATCATATCCAATCACCACACTTCTCCCAAGGTGAAGACAATTTGCTGTAGCCCATGTATTTTGTAGAAAGGTGCTCTATTTCCCAAGGCCTCCAAAACCCATGGCAGAGAAATGATTTTATCTCTGGCTACTTCCCTCCACCTTTCCCCCCATCACTGATGGTGCCCATCTTTACTCCTGGGACAGCTCTTTCTTCTGTCTTCTATGATCCCTTGCTTACATTTATAATTTAAATTTATATATAAGTTTATATATATAAATATATATATTATATATAAAATTATATATATATTATAATATATATATATATATATTATAATATATATATATATATAATATAAAAAGGTAGGGAGTACCTTTCTCCTCCTGGCCAGAGAGTATACTATTTACTGTTTGTTTTTAAAGAGCAGTCTTGCCTCAGTAACTATCTTATGGATCTGATTTCACAAGACCAAACAACAAATTCATGCCCAAGTCAGTAGAATCTTTTCTTTGAAATTTCTCAGATAATTAAAAGAATCCTCTCTCTAATCCAAAAGGAAGGGTGGCATCCACCCTGCTCTTCGTAAGGCTAGATGTTGTGTACAGGGAATTAAAATTGATTCAGCAGCCTGTGCTCTCACATATAAAGCTAAGCAATTATAAAGCAGTTCCAGAAATTTTACTGAACTAAAAGAAAAACACAAGGAGTTTTATTACTGATGTAAACACAATTATATATTTAAAGCATGTTAATTTTACTTAGGACTCCTAAAAAAAAATCATACAAAGGCTGACAGAATTAGAAATTTTCATAGTATCTTCCACGAAAAGTCACAATATGCAAAAGTGGCAAATAATTAAAATCTTTAAATTAGCATGGTTTTAATAATGAGAGGTATGATAAATTACAGCAATTAGATTTTTGTTTTAAACACAGTACATGATAATGTCTTTAGCAAATCTACCCTGGCATTTTCTGGCAATATAATTTTCCTCTCCATCTCTTTTATGCCAGTGTGAAATGAAATTTAAAAAATCCTACTATTTCATTATGTGGCATCTCACATTTACATTGGAGCAGAGAAGTTATTCTACAGTTTTCTTTTCCTTTTATGCGTGGAGTTATTTTTAATTAGCTGTGTTTCTCAAGCATAATTATTTCTATCTTTTCTTAAGTGCTGCATGATTCCACACAAGGCCTGGTATTCTCTGAACAGTCGTTTTGTTTTTAAAGTTTCTTTCAAAGCGTTCTGCTGTGTGAGAACTTACCCTCGAGCATTCTGTTCACGCAGCTTTGGACTCTGAGCCGCTGGGATTAATGTGATAGATTTTCTTCAGTGTCGAGAACAGACTTTGCCCTGGACCAGACCTCAGCTGGAGTTCTCTTATTTCAGAGAATTAAAGGTATATTAAATTCATTCCTATTTAAACTATCTCTTGAGCCAAATGGCTTGGAAATCTATGTCGATCTCGAAAGCGTAAAGAACTTTCTTTTCTCCCCTGTGCAGACACAAATCCTATAAATAAAATGACGAGCAAAAGGAGCCTTTCTTCCCTCCTTGGAATCATTCAACATTCGTGACGGTGTATGTGTGTGTTGCTGAAAGCAAACTGTTCACAATTTGGATAAAGTCATTTTGGATTTTCCGAGAGAAGACTTCGTAATTTGAGGTTAACAAAAACCCAAACAAATGTCAATATATCCGCCCGTTGTGCTAGTTGGCTTTATTGTTTTCTCATTATATCATCTACGAAAAGAATTATAATATGTAAACCTTCAACAAATACATTCGAACAAAGGCTGGAATGGATCTATGATAGGAAACCATTTTGGATATGTGCTTTGAGACTTATTAGCAGGAGCTTTCATAAATAAATTTATTTTGCATTAGTTTTCTTTCTAAAATAAGCAATACATTTACACCTGAGGCATTTTGGAAGAAAAAGAAAGAACGTCTTTGTCCAATTTCTCCTACTTCTTTTCAGTCTTAAAACAGCAGCCACTGTTGACAAAAAGAAGCTTCCCTAAAGATAACGCGCATTTTTCTTTTCAAGGCAGAAAAAAGGTTAATAAATTAAAGCAGCAATAATCTGTTAATCATTAACTACGGTTTCAACAAAAGAACCGATGGATGTCTGCTCTTCTACTCATCTCATTACCTCTACTTCCCCTTGCCTTGGTTTCCCACCTCCTGGGGGTACAGATGCAGCTCCAAATGGTTTGTGGAGGGGGTTGGGGGGCGGGGGTGGGGTCTCTGTCCAGCGCCGGGCAGGTTGCACACTGCAAAGCCCAGTCTATGAGAACAGCATCCCTAGGGCTGCCCGGAATACCACCGACACATCCCCACCGGTGGCTGTGTGGGGGCTGCGGGGCTCTCGCCTCCCATGAAGTCAAGAAAGCTCAGAAACCTGGAGGGAAGGCGTGGCAGGTGTAAACACTGCCTTTCCC
>CM053608.1:42613694-42672380 GCA_028646535.1 Procyon lotor | reverse complement strand
TAGTGTTGATTTCTTTCTTTTTTTTTTTTTTAAGATTTTATTTATTTCACAGAGAGAGGGAGATCACAAGTAGGCAGAGGGGCAGGCAGAGGGAGAGGAGGAAGCAGGCTCCCTGCTGAGCAGAGAGCCCGATGTGAGGCTCGATCCCAGGACCCTGAGATCATGACCTGAGCCGAAGGCAGAGGCTTTAACCCACTGAGCCACCCAGGCGCCCCTCTAGTGTTGATTTCTGACTAAATTACTTCCACGGCTTAGGGTTCTTTGAGGCCAACTGTCAGAGGCCGTACCTGATATATACGTATTTAACGCATGGACTTGAAACCTCTTTCCACTGTTTTCCAGGCAGCGTTTGCAGAGTTTGGACTTGCCTGGGGAAAGCCCTTTCTGAAAGCCTGGCTCGGTGCTGGCCCGGAGGCCCAGGTTCCGGAGCCACCGTCCGGACCTGCATCACTTACCTTCCTGTACTCCTAGTGAGGGCCAGTGAGCCTGAGGCCGAGCCATTTTCTGTGGAGAGTAAATATGTCGGTGTTTTAAATAATAATCCGTCACCGACATCTCCTCCACTGTGTTTCTCTAGATTCCGCTGAGATGTGAACTCCGTCGTCGTGAGCTCTGTGTGATGACGGGGGACGGGACACCCTCTCTTGTCTCCAGCAGCTCTCCCGACTCCCGTGTCACCTGCGTTTGGTCACCCGATGAGCCCTCCCTCCCGAATTCCTGATCCGTATGATGGATTCTCTCCTCTCCGTCTCCGCTGGGAGGCCTCGAAGGGCCTCACAAAGACAACATCCAACATTTACCTTCCTCAGAACTCTGCTTCTTTCTCACCGTTTGTTGCCTTGTAAACTGCCTTGTAAAATGCCGAGAATCCTCCTTATCTGGGTGCTGGGTCTAACCGCCTGTCACGTGTCCTCACAGGCAGCGCACGGCCTGCCCAGGGAAGGAGCTCAGTCCACCTTCCCTGTGTCCTTTTTGGCTCCTGCTGCTTTATCACTCTCCGGGCCGAGTCCAGTTCACTGTGCATGTGTCCGGGCATCCTCACCACCCTCACTCCAGTCCTTACTCGCTCCCTGCAAGGTATCTTCCGGTTGGGCCCATGTGCACAGTCCAGTCCCTCCTCCCTCCTGCTCCAGTGGCTTCCTGTTATCCTGCCTCCCCCCACCCCCACTGCCCTTCTCCGATCTCCCTCCTACCTGCTGCAGGCTGTTCCCTTTGCTGAGGTCCCTACCGCACGGCTAACTCCTGCTCCTTGGTTCTTAGCCTAAATGCTATGTGTACAGGGAGCCTTGGCTTGAACACTAGGACTGGGGTCGGTTCCCTAGGGCTGTGCCCCCAGAGCCTCTCGTTCTTTGTGGCCACTACTCTTCAAGGGCAGACGAATACATCAGTTTGAAGCATGCCTATCTCAAGAGAGAGACTGTCCTTGAGTCTCTGTCCTTGAGCCACCTTATCTCCTGTACGGAGACCAGTGCACGGAAGAAACCAGATAAAGATGTGTTGAATGATGGAGGAACTGGACAGCTGCTTAGCCCTTCCAGGCTGAACCACCACAGCCCCTCAGGAGGCTTGTTATTAGTTCCTTGCTCTCAGGCGGATCCTCTCCTTGTCCTCAGTGACCAGTGTCACTGCCTGCCACCATCTGGATGCCCTTATAAGGGTCTCACCAGTGCCGACTGCAGTAGAAGAACATCTGTCACACGCTCGTGCCACTTAGAAACACCGGCAAAACCCTGTGTTTTTACTGCCAAATGAATTGTGGAGTGAATCTGAGGTGAAGGGAGCCCCAGACTTTGCTCCGTGAGGAGCGGGGGGCCTAGATCACTGGAGCTGCAGCCGGGGGGGCTTATCTCAGCAGAAAGCCTAGGTGGCCAGAGGCCTGTGGAGTGTTCAGAGCAAAACAAAGTGGAAAATCCTTTTCTGAATAGAACGAGATGAAGCAGGTCACTGGATGCCAATCACTCAAACCCCGGGCCCCAGTCTTTCCTGGGTAAAATAAAGTTAACAGTCATCCAGGCTATAGGTAGGGGAAACGAGAGGGCTGTGGATATACTCAGTTATCAAAGTTTGCCCACACGGCAGCATCAAGCCCCCACCACCACGGGCTAGCTCTGTCCTCTCTTGTGTGTCTGGGTTTCCCCCGCGTGCCTGGCACCGTACCTGGTGCTAGGGATGCAGCGGTGAGCTCCACCTCTGGCTCTCACGGAGCTTGCAGCTCAGTCTGGGATGGAGAGACAATAGATGAGTGGCCATTATGTATGTCAGGCAGTGACAGATGCTATAAAGAAGGATAAAATGGGCCACAAGGACAGATTTACGGGGCTTTGCAAGACCCACAAGAGTCTTTGGATCCTACCCTAAATGTGATGGGAAGCCACTGGGGCTTGTGAGCAGAACAGGATGACGTCCCACCTCATTCTTTCTCCTTGTCTTTCAAGTGTGGAAGACGACATATCGTTACCTTGAGAACGATTTATGATGAGAATGAACATGTAAAGCATTTTGACTTTTTAACACTCTTGAGAAGCGCCATGACATTTCAAGGCCCATGGGTGTCTTTTAGCAATGAGCACTGGGTAGATTATGCTTCTGTTGTCACTTCTGACGTCATGTTTATTTAACTCGTGGCTATAGTCACATCTGTGCTATTTTAGCCCACTTTTCAGTTTGAACAATACTCATAATCTCAGCAACAAAGGAGTAAAACTTAGCATACTCCAACACTTTGTAAGCTCGAACGTTTCTCTGAGAAATGAATTATCTTCTCTGAATTTATTCTTCCCTGATGTCCTTCCTTCCTTTCCAAGTCTTTCTTGTGTCTCTGCCTGAGGTTCTTCTCCATCCTTCACTTGCTAATTGCGAGCGTCTGAGAGGATACAGTGTTGGGACTCTTTCCTGTCTGCTTATTCCCTTGGGAGACACACCCTCTCGCATGACTACCCCTGGCCATCATCTCTGTGTGAATAGTGCTGGAAACACAGCACAGACTCCGTTTCTCCTCAGAAGTCCCAGTTCTTGATTTGCCAATGTCGCAGGGATAAAGCCTCTAGGGTGTCCCACCTTTCTCTCAAAGGTGGCAAATGTGAATGCAAATTCATTCTTTTACTAAATCGATTCTTGTACTAGGTGGAAAATTTTATTAAATGACAGATCTGACTTAAAAAGCTTGTTCTCACTTTAACATTTTAGGATGCAAATGGAGTATTTTTTTTTTTTTTTTTTTTTTAGTATCCCTTTTCTGGGGGTCGGATCATCATTCTGCCAGGCTTCGAAGTGGGGAAAGCCAGCTGGAACTTTTCCCTCTCCTCAAACCTCTGAGTTAACCCATCATCAGGGTTTCTTTTCTCCCTCTCTTTTTTTTTTTTTTCAGTAATCTCTATGCCCAAAGTGGGGCTCAAGCTCATGACCTTGAAGATTAAGAGTCACATGCTCTACTGACTGAGCCAGCCAGGCGCCCCATATCACCAAGGCTTCCGGTTTCCCTCTTTGACATGTCTCTCACATTTGCCCTTTCTTGTTTAAGCTCTTTGCTGAAACTTGTCTTGGGTCCTTGTCCCTCTGATCAGTCCTCCTGTCATGGTTCACGGATCGTGCCCTGCCTTCAGCTCACTGTCCTTCCAAGGAGTCACTTAAATCTCACCTTCGTAATGTTCCCCTCACCAGCCGCGTAGTGGGCCCCGCACGGCCTCAAGGCAAAATCCCCTGCCTGGTTTTCACGCCCACGTATCTAATCAACTTCAGCTCTTGCAACCCCAAACACATCTTCTCCTCTGGTCTGCTTTCCCAGAACCGGTACCCTGCCCTTGGTGCAACCAGACCTCCTTCTTCTTAGCTTGTTCTAAATGTCTTCCTTCCTTCCACCTGCTCAGCTGAAGTGTGCTCATCTCAAGTCCCACCTTCCTCACGAAGTCATCTGTGATGACTTCAGCCTTCACTGATCTCACCAATGCGCAGTTTAACGAGCTACGTACATACCGAGTGCTTACTAAGCATCAGGCATCATGCTAAGTACTTTCCACGCAGGAGGCAGATGCCAGTAATGGTCCTGTCCTCCAGATGAGAACACTGAACACAGAGAGGGAAAATGACAGGCCGAAGAACATGTGGCAATGACAGGACTGGGATTTGAACCGAGGGCGTTGGTCCCATACCCCGTGCTGTTGCGCCCAGTCCCCAACATGTCCTTCTGCTAGTTCTGCTGGCGTTATTTTCTATCTTTTTGAGTAGAATGTAAATCCTTTGAGCTTGGAGACCATGTTTTCTATACTTCTCTTCGTCGATAGTACCTTGCCTAAGGTTGCTTAAAGAGCAACTGCTCAACAAATCTTTAACTGGCCAATGGCAATTTATCCTAGCAATTTGTCCAATACTGTGATGGCCAAGCAAATTCTCTTCCTTTACACAGATTTAATGAAACCAAAAGAAGAAAAGAGTGAACACACAGCAGTGTAACGAACTGGTAGTTATTCTCACTCTTAGTGTTACGGGAATAAAGTCATCCTTACCATGCTCCGGGATGGTCTGACAGTATGCTCTTGGTTTTTCAGTGAAAACAGGAAGACCAGCTGAATTCACTAAGTCAGGGTGGCGCATCCCAACCACCAGGATCCATTCCAGTTAAGGGAGGTCCTAACTCCTCAGTGGCCGGGCAAACTGTTTCTTTGCTTCAAACGGAAGCAGTTCTCGCTTGATTAGGTTACTTACTGTACCTTATGCATCTTCATGCATTAAGATGATGGCAGTGGCGTTGGACATAGTTAAATGGAAATGGTTGAGACTTCCACTCCCACGTCTACCTCCTGTGCTAGGTGTAAGCAAGGTGGCCAGGAATCAGGGAGAAAATGCTCTTAAGAGTAAGAGGGCAAAGGGGCCCACCCTGCGATTGAGGGTTCATTTGTGAAGACCCAGGATGGCCATTTACGAAAGGAGCTCCCCAAGTCAGCAGATCTGGGCTTGCACATTCAGTTTGCTGGGCAACCACTTAAAACCTCCCCCAGGCTCAGTCTCCGTGTCTGTGAACTGGGACGATGATAACCTCAGGAGCTTGTGGTGAGAATTATGAATAATGTAAAGGGTTCAGCACAGTCTTTGGCACCTTGTGACAGCTGCATAAATGCCAATCATTATTTTATTTGGATAGTAACGCAAAGGCACTGAGTTGTGTCAGGTTAGCCAAGGCTCTTCAAACTTTAAGAGAGGGAAAGAGCATGAAGAAAACCCAGGGTGTTCATCCCTCAATTACTGAGAACTTACTGAGCATCTCCTTAGTCCCTGGCACAGGGGGAGGGCCTCCTGAGAAAACCAAGCGTGGGTGTACTTCCTGCAATAAAGCCTTTCCAGGCAGCTGGAGAGACAGAGCTCATAGGCAAACCCAACAGACAGCTAAATAAATGGCAGCGTTGGCATTTGGAAAAAGAGGGCTAAAGAGAGGGAAAGAGGAAGCGCACAGGGAACGAGGGCTCTGAGTAGAGGTGGCCACACTGAAATGCTGCAGTGTGACCCTGTGGTTCCCCCTGAGAGGGGCTCAGCTTGGAGGCCAGGACAGGCCTGGGGGGGACTGGGGGTGGCCAGCTCACATTACTGGGGGTGGGGGCAACTCACATTATTGGCTCTTGGTGGAGAGCTGGGCTGTCAAACCTTTTTTTTCCCCCTGTGACCAGGCCAATTCCATAGCCCTGTCTCAGAAAACATCCCCTCTGGCTGAAAAACTGGGCCAAGGTGGAGGAGGCCAAGCCAGTGTGGAATAAAAGCAGCCAAATCCTTCCTACAGAGACTACAGTGGTGCCCTGATAGCATTTTCAAGGGGGGAAGGCATTTGTCTCAACAACAGATGCTGCTTTTCTGAACTAAAGATCCATCCAGGGTCCCCTTTAATTGGAACGCCACAAACTCTGCAAATTATTCCATCCAAAATTAAATAATGGGCAGTACTTTGACTTTAAAGTTACCCGGCGGAATAAAGGGAAAGAAACCATACACCAGGCCAACAACAGGAAGCGGACTACATTAGCCGGAGGGGTGACAGGGCAGGACTAAGATGGGATATCCTGTAGAAGGGGCGAAATCAAAGCTGACCTGACCTGGAACTTTCTGGTTATTCAAACAAAACAGTGATTTCAAGCCCAGGAAAACCAGGCAAAGCAAAACCCAGATTTTTTCACACTAGGCCAAAGGAATGACTTTCAAACTTCTCAAACATGTCTCGAGTAATACAACTATGTGTTTCCCAGTTGTTCCTGGTGACACATTCTGTTGAAATTTCTACTTTAAGTTCGTAAGATTTTAGCGCCGTGTTTTAGGAGTAAAAGGAAAGGAGAGGTACAGGGCGCAACGAAGTCACGAGATGTTGCATCTGAAATGCATAACGGTGAGCCGGGAATCTGAGAAGGAAGGAAGGAGGCAATGAGGAGAAGAAGGAGGAGGGCTGTCCCATCAGGGATGTGGGCGGGGGGAGAACAAGTTCAGCCAAGTAAGACGAGAACCAGGGGCCAGAGGCCGGGCCTGGACACACTGTGCAGACAAGGACTGAGGAGCCGGGCGCAGATCCGAAGTCTGGCCTGGGCGACTCCACGGAAGGGATATTCAGGCTGAGGGGGCTGAGGAAAGTCTCCAGGGAGGCCCAGAATGGAGGACCAGGCAGAGAAGGGTGCAAGGTCCACCGGTGGGTATTGAAAACCCAGTCCGGACGCCCAGTTGCCAGGGAGAACGGGGGATGAAGCTGCAGGCAGGGCACTCGGCCCGGCATCTCGCAGCTGAGGAGAGGCAGGCGGGAGGTGAACCGGGAAGGGCAGCGCAGCCTCGTGGGGAAGAGAACAGAAAGCCAGCGGTGACGCTGCTTCTGCAATCCATGGGGGAGCTGGCAGGCGAGGGGGGCTGCTCTGGTGGCTTGTCCCCCACCACCCTCCTCCCAAGGGTGACCACTGGCAACCCAGGGGAACTCTCCCCGGCAGCACAAAAGACCGAAATGCACTAGCATCTCCTGAAATCATGGGTATTTGGTCCCCTTCCTTTCAGGAAGGAAATCTAAGAACCTCCAAGAGGACTTTGCTTATAGACTGCATTGGGGGAGGCTTGTTGAAGTGGTTCTCTTGGGTGGAAGTGGGTAAAGGAGGAATCTTGCTAGCTATTCTAGAATTATTCTAGAACCAAGGACCCTTTCAGCTTTCCAAGAGGCAAAAGAGAAGCAAAATCAGAATAAAGATTCTGATTCACAGTCCCAGTTGGATGGACACTACCTTTGTGGGCTTTTATCCAGAATAATAGACAGGAAAGCAGTGTGCTGGGCTCTCTAACCACGTGTATGTATGCTCCTGTGCAGGGGGGTGGGAACTCAGACCTAAATAATAAACGGGTGCCTGGGATGCAGCTCAACACAAATTATTCCAGGAACCCAGCCACCCCCAGAAGGGGCAGCGGGCCTGGTTCAGTCTGACATCATGCCACAAAGTATGCTGGGCGGCAAGGACAAGCCCTGGGGTTGGGGAACTGCTTGGGAACAGCTGGTGGTCATATTGAGGCTTTGGTGGGCGTTAGCAAGAAATCAAAGGAAGAGAGGATATGCAGAAGACAATAACTACTTTGGGGCTGCTTTTTCCAACTGCCCCCACACGGTGCCTGTGCCATTGGGGAAACTAGCCTGATGCTGCTATGTGCCTTCCTTCAGCTGCAAGAAATGGAGGCTTCCAAATGTGGGGCAGTTTTCACCGGCACTGCCTGCCCCTGATCATCCAGATGATGCAAATGAAGGAGTTCCTTCTGCCAGCAAAGCAAGCTGAGGAAGCCAAGTGACAGTTTTTTGATGTTTGATGGCAGTCTGCGGTTCCTATTTACACACTTTAAAATCACAGAGGGTGACCATCTGCTTCCTTCTTGCTGATTACTAAGAAACATGGGATGCACAGACCAAGGACATGCTCTTGACCATTCAGAAACAACCGCCAAATCACTCTGCCCAAGACAGCACAAAGGAGAAAGACACAGAATGGAACACGTGACTGCCCAGCGCAGATAAAGAGGAAAGCTTTTCAGAGGAGCGGGCTGTCAGTGATCAGGGCTTACCGAGGTCCCATCTGTTTCCCGGGGGCTGTCAGGGTGTGGAAGGAGTGCGTCCACCTCCTTCCTGTAGTTTTAATCTTAAAAGAGAGTCTGGGGTAGGCAAGGGTGAGGTAAAGGCCCTTTCTTTTCACTGTGATCTCTGGCTTTCCGCATGTTCTTTCTGTGCGGAAAATGGATGGTGTGCACGATTCATCTCGCTTACCCGGGCAGAATGACCCACCCTCCCTGGCGGTCAACCTGGCCCCCGCAGCAGCTCCAGGGTGGCTGGGCAGATAAACAAAGCATCCCTTCGCAAAGGCCATGGAAGCCGGGGGCTGGAAGCGGCAGAATACCAATGAAAGCGCTTTTCTGCCTAGTGACGGAAGTGTACCGAACTGGGGGTTGGGGAGGCTGGATCGGAACCAGGCTCGGTTCTGGCAAGCACCCCGCGGGCTCAGCGGGAGGGCTGGCTTCCACCAGGCCGAGGGCAGGATGTTCTGCCCTGGGAGGTTCCCCAGGCTCTCACCGGACAGCCCCTGCGGCAGACTGTAAACTCTGGCCGGGAGGGTCAGTCCAAACAAACAAGTTTCCTGCTCTGTACTTAAAACAATGGCTGCTTTGGAAAGGGTTTGCTTTCCATCAGAGGATGGTTTGCTTCTCTAGTATGGGAAGAATTAGATCAAATCCAATGATTAAAAGGGGTCCGCTCCTACCCTCCCCCCTTCCCTGACATTTGCTGTTCAGGTCACGGCACACTGTGTGGGAATTGCGATGGTGTTGTTGACAGAGAACAAGAAATGCATGTGCCGACAGGGGTAGAGGGAGGGCATCTCAGGGCGAGATCAGCCTTGATGTGCCACCGGATTACAGAGGCCTTGGATGAGGCTGATTAATAATTCTGCAGGAGCCCCTGAGCTGGAAAGCTGGCGTTTGGAGTCTGATAAGCCCCAGTCATTGTAATACAAAGGAAGGACAGAAATTGAATTCACAGTTCTGAACTGCTGAAATCCAGAATTTGAAAGAAACAGGGATACGCTTCTTCCTGACTGTGTTTGTCAACCTAGCTGCCTCCTTGTTTGTGTTAAATGGCTACTGTGCTTTTTGAATCCAAAATCTGATTATATTTAATTAGTACAGGCATCTGGGATTTCTAATACACAAAGAGTTATTAAAGTAACAAATCTTTCTAAAATATGTTCACCATGAAAGAATGTGTTAATTTATGCAGTAACAATTTTTTAACATGAAATAATTAACATGAAAACTGCAACAATTACGAATTCTTCGCAGTCTAATTTATACGTGAATTTTCCTCCAGATAATAATCTATTCAACCTAAATCTGCAATACTGGGGGCGTTTGAACAGACACATTTTTCTTCTTCTATTTAATACACAAACCTAAATTCACAGCAGGTCTTATATAAAGTCACGGAAGCCCTGGTTTCTACACATATTCCAAAGATCCAAAGATTAAATTGCCTTGACATTTACTTCCCCAACAACGAGCCGGTCATTAGCTTAGACTTTAAAAAAAAACCCAACCAACACACAGAGCAAAGCTTCCTGTCTTTGTGATGATTCAGATCAGGAGAGGAGAGGGTTAAATAGGCAGGTGATCTGACTGGGAGGGGTTAGGGAAAGACCAGGGGTGTGTGTGCTCTGTGTGCGTGCGCGTGTGTGTGTCTGTGTGTGTGTGTGGGGGGGAGGGGCGAGTTGGAGGGAAAAAAGGATGGAGGGAGGGACAGAGTGCAAGAGACACACAAACAGCTACTATCAACCCACTGGATCCATAGTAGCGCTATGACCACACTAACTGTAACCATACAACTATCAGCTCGGCATTTGCTTTGTATTAAGTGCTTTACAGATATTCCCAGGAAAGCCATCCAACAATTCTGTGGTGTAGATAACTATTATCATCCCTGTAGTCAGAGGAGAGAATGAAGGCTCAGAGAGGTTAAGGAACTTGTCCAAAGTTTACAGCTAATTAGCAGCAATGCTAAGATTCACACCAAGATCATTAGATTTCATGTGTCGTGCTCTTAATTAATTCAGAGAGAGAGAGAGAGAGAGAGTGTGTGTGTGTGTGTGTGTGTGCGCGTGTGTGTGTGTGTGAAGGAAAGCGGGTTTGGCTATCCAGAAAGACACGAAGCTAAGTGCTGCCGGGAGCAGCGGGAAGGAGTGACGAATACCAACAGCTTCTTCTCTGATCCTCACAACCACCTGAAAGGTGACCAATACCAATCCTTGTTCAAGGATGAGAAAGCTGAGGCTCACTGAGATGAGAGGACATGCAAAGTCCAAAGCAGGAAGTGGCGGAGTCAGGATTGGAGCCCAGACCATCTAGCTCCAAAGCTACCCTAAAGAAAATCTCGCTGTGTGCAGGGGGTGCTGGTGTAGCAAACCGTCCTCACGGTATCCGATGCCCAGAGAGAGCTGTGCCTGGTGCTCAGGGCGCAGGAGAGCACGCCTGGGAAGACTGTGCAGACGTGACAGTGATCTGGGCTCTTTTCACTGCCGTAAACAGATATCTCTTAAACACCTACTACGTGCTGATCTTCAGGCCAAATTACCTCTCTAGAGAAGCAGCAAGACTGGGTTCATGGACACTTGGGAGAAACGCTCCAACAGTGCCCGTGCACTTGTGCGTGTGCTTGCGCACATGCGTGCACGACCATCAGGGGCACTGCTGAGAGTGCCCACCAGACACCCAGCTGACAAGAGGAAAAGCCAGAGGAGCGGCTTGGAGGCAGGGGCGATTCTCAGCAGAGAAGGCAAACAGGAGACAAAGCAAAGTCTGCTGGCCTCTCTGGTTGGCTGTGATTACCAGCAGTCTCTTTGTAGGGGATAGAGTTAGTTTGAACCCAGGCCTTGTAACTTTGAATCCTAGGCTCCTCAGCCTCACAGGTCCCGTCTGCAGCCCGGAGGGAAATACATCACTAGCAAATAACACAGTAACCCCATATTATACCTGTAAAGATGTGCTCACAAAGTCCGTGGGCAGTATCTACAAATGCTAACTACAATAATTAGTATTGTAGTACTAATGGTTCTATTTATTTATTTTTCTAAAGATTATTTATTTATTTATTTATTTATTTGAGAGAGCTGAAACCAAGAGTTGGACACTTAACTGACTGTGCCACCCAGGGGCCCCTAATGGTTCTATTCCTGGGATTTATCCCAGAGATAGGAAGACATCAGTCTACCACCACAGCAGCCTAATTCATAATGGCCCCAAATCAGAAATACCAGTGAAAGAGAAACGGATGCATTTGTAGGGTACCATATGGCTCAGCCATGAAAGGGAAAGAGATGATAGGTGCAGCCACATGGATGAACCTCACAGACACGATGGTGGGAAAGCCAGACCCGGGGCAGTAAGGCTCTACCTGGTGTATGTGAAGTTCTGCCTCCAGCAGAAGGAGCTCTGCGGACAGAGGTGGGGACAGTGGCTACCTGCTCAGGCGGCGACTGGCCAGACGGGGCTGGTGGTGGGCTTCTGGGTGCTGGCAGTGTTCTATGTCTGCATCCACAGGTGGTCTCAGGGGCAGACAACTGCATGAAAACTTACTGAGTTGTATATTTCAGATTTACTCATTTTACTGTATGTTATGGCTCAATAAAAAATAAGTGTCCACAAAAGCAAGTCATTCTGATCCACAAGCCAAGTCTACACGAAATCAACCTAACTAGTCAGTGCTGAGCTTCCTGAAAGCTTATGAAAAAGAACATGGAATCGCTCAAGAATTCTCCCCCTGCTTCCTGTGTGCTTGCGTGAGCTCGGAAGTAACTGATGGTTGGAGAGGCTGGGAGTCTTATGGAGCAAGGCCTGGTGACAGCCGCCCATGCTGGTGGTTATGGGAGGAGGTCAGGTGTGGATGTGTGAGGACAGACAGATGGCGGAGCCTTGGGGTGCCCGTGGCACGGGTAGGGAGGAGGGCTGCGGGTGGACCTCAGGCGATGGTGCAGGCTGTGGGGAGACCCAGCGTGGGCAGCGAGGCAGGAGCAGACAGAGGCCCTGGGAGGTGAGCACCATGGCTGCGGTACCCGGTGAGGGCTTGGACACCGCACTGGGATGCACCACCGTAGCCACCTCAAGTTCAGCAAACCCAAAGCCAAACGCACCCTCTTTCTCTGAAAATGAGAATGAGTCTCTTCTTCCTGGACTCCCTCATTTCTGTTGCTGGCAAGTCCATTCTCATGACACATGCATTTGACTACATGGACATTACCTTTGCTTCCTCTCTCCCTTTTCAGCACAGTGTTTGAACCTTTCCATTGGGTCTACAGTCCATTCTGGCCTGTGTTTATTCCCCAAGGACTGTCTTATACAGGATAACAACAGGAGTATTTATTTACCACCTGCCATGTTCGCACCGTGCTAAACACTTTACATGTATTGTTTTTAGTTATCTTGGCAAAAATTAAAGCACGGAGCAGGTAAAATATATTTCCACCTTACAGATAAGCAAACTGAGGTGTGCAAAAGTTCAATAAGTTGGCCAAGTCCCCAGGTGATGGTTTTATGTGGCTCTGGTGCTGCTCCCGTGTGTCCCTCTGCACGCTTGCCGACCTCCTGAGTGTAGTCTCAGGCTTTCTTAGATCTGTAGCTCCTAGCGAAGTCCCTTTCCCAGACAAGGCATTCAAATAATTAATGCTGGCATTACTCTGAGACCCTGACTGGACAGAATTTAGCACCGTGTTTATGACCACAGAAGATCTGCTGTGACAGAAGGACACGTACCGGTACTAGAGAGCAATACCAAACAATTTCGAGTCGCCTCTAGAAGGCTGTTGGCAGAGGACCACCCTCACAGACTCTGCCCTTGGTCTTGACCTTCTCCCTGACACGGGCTTCTGCTTACAGTCCAACGGGGTAAGGGTGGTAGGAGAAAAGGAACACAGGAAGGGCTGTTTAACACATGTCCAAATTTCAATTCTACTTGTGCCCTGGGAAATGTCACTGCATCCACCCCGGGTAGGGGGGGTGGAGACAGACATTTCAGTGTGCCCTTAGATGGGAAACCCATGGCCATGTTGAAAAACAAATGTCCCTCACAGTCCCCAAATACCTGTGTTTGCTTCTCAGCACTGCCCACACTTCTGTGATCAAGATTTATCCTGGCCATGGCCTGTGGGTACCATAAACCCTGACTTGTAAATATTATCCGGCACGTGGACCAGCCGTCTGGAGGAGCTGGTTAATCCCAGCAGGAACGTCAGCACGAGCCTCGCACACCATCTGCAGAGCACACGAGCAGATCCACACCGACTGGCCCTTTCGGCCTCGTAAAGAGGCTGGGGCAGGCCAGACCCTCGGGGGGAGTTTTCTAAACAGCTGGGTTGTTGGAGAGCTGGAAAATGAAGCTCCTCCAAACTCCCTCACATATGCACATCAGAAGCTCCCGCCTAGAAACTTCCCCAGAAAATAAAGGGAAAAAGGGACTCATGCCTAATCTGGTTTTCAGTTTTTGTTTTTGAAATGACTGTCTTGACGAGAGGCAGTCAGTACGGCTCATGAGAGGCAGAAGCAACAGAGCTGGCCACAGCTGGACTTAAATCCTGCCTCGGCCCTTTCACTAGCTGTGCGGCTTTGTGCGAGTTACTGAACCCCTCTGGGTCTATCTCTATCATTTCCCTCCACACCCTTCACATTCACCCCCTCAGGCCTGGCTCTCGGTAGGTATCCTGTAAATGCCCCAGCTCCTTCCTTTCCCTTTCCTGCAGGAGACCGTTTCTTGTACTCGCCTTGCAAATCCTGGAGCCCCACAGCCTTTGTTTTTCCCCAGGTTCAGTTCTCCACATCATTCACTTCTCCTTACTTATCTCTTTCTAGTGGTTAGCATGGATGTGAAGATATTTGTGAAAGAGAAGAGAGAAGCAACAAGAATTTTAAGAGGGATGAGTGGGACTCTCTACTTCCAAATAAGCAAAGGAAACAGGGTACAAAGGGTATGAAGCTGATCCTTCAAAGGGCGTCAGGACAGCATGTGGGACAGGGATGGTGGGGTGAGGAAGCCACCAGAAGGGGGATGGGGACAGCTGGCGGGAGACAAGGGTGGGATGTGGTGGCCAGGGCCAAGGGTGGCCAGTGTGGCCCTGCTCCACAGAAGCGTGCCATCAGGGAAACCAGTGAGGGGCTCTCACGTGCCTTCCCCTTGGGCGCCAGGCACCCAGGGCCACGGCCAGAGGACCCCACTCCATGAACTAAACCTCCAGCCTGTCAGCAGCACCCCTGCCCACTTCCTTGGTTTCTGCCCTGCAAACTTCTGGATGGTTCAAGAGAAGAATTGGTGACCACAAATTCTGTAGAGTCCAGAGTCTGGGAGAAAGGGAGGGACAAATCCTGGATGGCCCCATCTGGCACCAGGACTCCACTCATGCACGCAAAGATGCTTTTACGACCATCTGCCAAGACCAACTCCACTCTCACCCCGTCCCGAATCAAATATTCATGTCTCCAAACCTTCACCTGCTCCCCCTCCTTCTGGGTCTGTGAGTTGGGACATGATGGGTTTGCTGCGGGGTGAACTCTCATTTAGGGCCAGGTCTCAGGCCCGCTCAGCTTGCCTTGACTCAAAATCACGTCCACACTTCTCTCTGGATGACCAGCGCCAATTGCAGCTGCCTGTGTGTCCAGAGCCTGCCAGCTGGCCCCTCAGCAGTGTGTGTGAGTGCGTGTGCGTGTGCGGGCACGCTTGCGGTGTGGGCATTTGGCTCCAGGACAGGAACTGCCATGTGTTGGGGACATTCAAATAGCCGAGCTGTCTGACCAACACGTGACTGAGCATTTGGATGGTATCTGCACTAGCCAGGGTCTTCGTTTAACCATTTTCCCCATCACTCGAGACTGCTGAGAACGATGAGGGAAGAACTGGCACGAAATGGAAGAATTTAAGAAGAAAGGAAGGATCGGAATTCTAGAGTGGCCCTTCTGAAATCCGGCAGAAAGCACTGTCCTGTGATACATCCTCATCACTGCTCAGCCCTGCTCAGAAGGCCTAGGCGTGCTTACGAACAGAAGGCACGAAGCCCACCTGCCTCCCTCAGACGCGAGCATTACATTCTACAGGACAAGCCTACATTTGGCCAGCACACTTAATTCCACACACCTACCTGCTGACCCCTGTGTGCCGATCTAGGGCAGTAGAAAATAACCCTGGGAATTCCCTCTCTGGCTTCGGGTGCTCTCAAAGCAGCCAAAAAGCTCCCTGCCAGAGTGGCTGCTGATTTCGGATGTTATGTTTAATCTACAGTCTGAATTCTACAAATCTCTGGGGGAGGGAGAATAGAGGTGATCTAGAGGGGGTGGGCTGCCCGGGGGACATTGTTATTTTCTATCCTTCTTCTAGATCCCTTTTCTGCTCTTCTCCTGGCTCTGGACCCAGCTGAACTCATCAGTGGGCTCCTCTGAGCTCAGGCTTCCCTCCAGGTTGGGCAGGACATCGGGAGGAGGCCCGAAGAGTGAGATCGGGTAAAATCGCCAATCCATGCCCGGCCTTTCTCTGCCAAATGTAGCCCCTTGTTCTTAGCTCTGGTGGCGGCTCCCTCCCCACTGACCTCTGGCCTCTGGCTGCGGTGGGTGGCTGTCACTTACTAGCTCTGGGATATCACACGATGTCCCGTTGGTTTTCCTAACTCCGCCCATGCCTTTATAAATAACTCCTTTATTAAATTCTCCAGTGAGCATGTTTCTGTGTTCTGCTGAGATTTTGGTGGGATGACGAGCTATTATTTGACTCATCGTTTGGCCTTCCACTGCCCTCATTCCCCAAAGGCAAAGCGTCCCAGGCCTGGATGTGAGGAGGGCAGCACGAGCCAGGAAGACCACATCAGTGGACACTCACCAGAAAGCCACATCTTGTCCATCTTTTGAACCCACTACAGTGTCCCACCCGCAGAGCTATCAGATTCCTGCCAGATCAAGAAGAAAAACCTCAGCCGAAGAATGTCATTTCAAGTATTTCCTGGAGGAAGGGCAGGGAAGGAGAGAGGAAGGACCATGCAGGAGGCGACAGTCCTCAAGGATGTGATCACGAGCTATCCTACTGAAATGCCCACCTTGTCTTGCTGTGTACTCATTGTCTTCGATCAGTCTGGCCAATCCAAAGTCAGCAATCTTGCATATTAGTCCATTCCCCACTAGAATGTTTGCTGATCGCAGATCTCTGTGGATGTAATTCATGCGCTCGATGTAAGCCATTCCTGCAGCAACCTGTGGAGACCAAGGAACAGGACACACGTCACACCATGACTCGATATACCTACGCGGCACTAAACCTGAGGCGGGGGTCAAAGGGCTGCGTAGCCTACCTGTGCTGCCATATCCACAAGGTTTGGTAATTTCAGAGCTCTTCCTTCCCCGTCTTTTAAGAAATCAAGTAGACTTCCTGTGAACAAAATATAAAAGCATTTCAATTTATTCTAAAAGATAAAAATACCTGACAAAGGGCTGTATTTGGTTTTCTCATTAGAAGTAATGAGATGATTGAGATTAATGCTGCCAATGAAGAGATTTATACAAAAAAAAAAAGGAGGGTAGAAAAAACTGCATTGAGAAGCAGCAGTTTGATCTTTCAGAAACAAACAATGGTGCCTCCATTTCTAAGGACAACAAAGGTTTGATAAGACTGCAACACATGGGTTATAGTTCCCTTTATGTCACAAAGAAGGACACGTGGGGACCTGTGGGGAGCTGCACCATCTCAGCCTCATCCCACAGCACTCCCACATGGAGGGACATGGGCAAGATGCCGCCCAGCCCCGTGGTTCCCCAAGTGTGGTCCTGGGACCAGCAGGGATAGCACCCCTCGGGGAATTTGTTAGAAAAGCAAGCTCTCGGGTTCTACCCAAGAATCAGAATCAGAAACTCTGGAAGCTGGGCCCCAAAACCCGTATCATAAGAAGCCCCTGAGTCTTCTTACAACAGAACCGTGTCAGTGATTCTGACACGGTTCAAGAACCACTGGCCTTGAGGCGCCTGGGTGCTCAGTGAGTTAAAGCCTCTGCCTTCGGCTCAGGTCATGATCTCAGGGTACTGGGATGGAGCCCCCATCGGGCTCTCTGCTCAGCGGGAAGCCTGCTTCCTTCTCTCTCTCTGCCTACTTGTGATCTCTCTCTCTGTCAAATAAATAAATAAAATTAAAAAAAAGAATCACTGGCCTTGTTTATTTACAGATTTTAAATCAAGGAAAGAATATGTGAGGAATATAGAGTGGGGCAGGCAGCTCCCCCTGAGAGATCGGGGCCACCCAGGAGCTCAGGACCAACACCAGGGCCCAAACAATCACACACAGAGGCTAGAGGCTTGCGATGGTCATTCGTGACTGCTTTCATGCTTTAATCACAAAGTTATTTACCAAATAACCCTGGACACAAAGGACAAAGAGTCTGCCAGGAAAAAAAGAATTCCAAATATACTGAAAAAGAAAATACGTGGAAAGGAAAAGTTACACTGGTGTCCTCTGATATGCAATGCATTGCCTTTTAAGGTTATTTCTTGTTTGCTTTGTCTATTTTTCCAAAACAAAGTGATCTTTGGTCATATCCCTGGCAATAATGCTTTGATTAGAAAGACAGAGAGAGAATGAGAATAAAATGTGCTCCTCGGGGTGCCTCGGTAGCACAGTCAGTTGAGTGTCCAACTCTCGACTTCAGCTCAGGTCATGATCTCGGGGTCTTGAGATGGAGCCCTGTATCAGGCTCTGTGCTCAGTGTGGAGTCGCCTGACACTCTCTCTCCTTCTCCCTCTGCCCCTCCCACTTGAACTCTCTCCCTCTAAAATACATAAATAAATCTTAAAAAAAAAAAATGTGCTCTTTAAAAGCATGTCTTTCTTCATCTCATGTTTAAGAAGGATGCTGGAAAAACAAAGGTGCTGAGAAGATGGAGACTAAACCGAGCCCAAAGACCCGTGTCTGATATTAACTGTTCAGCCCTGAAAAAGGAAATTTAGCCCATGGCATTCGAAGTGATAGCAAATGATCATAGCCTCCCACACCATCCCTGATATTAAAAATGAATGCTTTCATCACGGCCAGGAGTTGGGAGTTCCTGACACGTGCAGCGTACAGAAAGTGTTGCATTTCATAAGGATCTTGGGGGGCAAACTCAAGTTCATGGTCTGTTTTAAAAATGTTTTCATTAATGAGCACACAACTTGTGCTTCCTGATGGGAATGCTTGACTCATGAAGAAACTAGGGAAAAATCAAGCAGGCACTGCCACTGCCCTCCCCAGAACAGCCCCTGTGGGTCAATGTGAGGTGGGGCCCAACCTTTATTCATGTACTCAGTGACGATGTAGATAGGCTCCTCAGACACCACGGCGTAGAGCTGGACCAGCTTGTCGTGTTTCAACTTCTTCATGATCTGTGCCTCCTCAAGGAATGACTCTGGGGACATTGTGCCTGGTTTAAGAGTCTTTATGGCTACTTTTGTGTTTCCGTTCCAGGTACCTGCACATATCCCACAATATTAAGTCAGATCTAAGATCCTCCTTTGATGGGAAAAAAAAGCTTTTAAGTCAATAGCTACTTGCATAAAGTTAGAGTTTAACTTAGAAAAACTTAATATCTTTTTTTGTTGTTGTTGAATGAGGACAATCAAATGTAAGGACTCTGTCAAATATTTTCAACAGGAAAAATGTGTTTCCTTATGGCTGTGTAATGGTTTATAATTCTTGGAAATTTTTTCTTACTTTGATACATGCCTCTTTCCTTTTCTGGTGCTCACCCATGTGGTTACAAATTGGTACCAAAAGGTCTGGACACTTCTTTACAAGGACGAAAGTCCAAAGGTTAGGACAGGAGCAGCCATCCCATAGCTGTCTCTTAGGTAGTAGAGTGAGCATGGAAGAAACTAGATTAAGTTCCATTTTATGAAGTGTGCCATTTAAAAAAAAAAACATGGCAGCACATTGAGGATGTCTGGAGATTACCTCTAGACTTTCAACTGTCTTCAGTGGATGGGCTACTTGACTGAGTCCTTGAACAGATAATACAGAAGATTACAAGCATGCTGATAAGCATTGGCAAGAAGCTCACAGTCTACTTGCCCCATACTTCAACCAGGTAAGGAAAATTCCTCAGGTTTATTGATGGTCAGCCACAAGAACAATAGCTTTTTATTTATCAGTTAAAAGTGGAAAAATTAAACAGCAGCCAAGAGGGAACAGAAATATTTAGGCATGGCATGTTAAAATCAAGTAGGTACAGAAACAGGCCTGGTCATTGGTTGCCTCATCTGTAAAATATAGGAATGGAATTGGATTATCTTTTGAATCTCTTTCAGCCCCAAATGTGAGAAAAAAAATTGCAGGTTCAATGTGTATTCCACTATTAGTCTTATGACTTTGACTTAAATCTCTAAGGGAAACAGAAAAATCTGCTAAGTTAGATTAAGTCTTTTCTATTTAGAAAAGAAAAGAGGTTTAAATTAAGATTAATTTTTATATTGAATATAATTGATTGTAGAATTAAAAAATTCTGTAAACTTTTGTCACCCTGTTCAAGACATACATGGTTCATATAATTACGACATGCAACTTACAAAAGTCTAAGTTATGAAAGAACAGTGGGCTTAAAGAAGAGTTCATTCAAACCTCAAAAAATATCTGACCACTAAACATAAATGGAAAATCTGACAATCTGTAAGTGGTTTTTGCTATTTGATTGCTGTTAGCATCCCAAAATTTTAAATAGAGATTTTCTTCTCTAATAACAGTTAGTCTCGTTGGCATTCCATCCTGATCCTGAACTAGCATAACATGATGTTTTATGTTCAGTGGGAAATAGACTCTTAATAATATGGCATAATGATTTAAAGTTGATAATTATAAAGTTTGAAAATAAATTTTTGTATAATGTCTGATCCTTCCTGACTGCCTAAGTGACTGAATTAAAATCCTTGGCATCTGCAACTTCAATTACAAACTGGGCGGATGAGGGAGAGGAAGGCCATATGAAGATATTTATATAAACTTATTAAACAGTAGCTTACACATACACATATAAATATGTATGTCTAGCGTCTATCTCTAACCTTATTGCTATATCTACATCTGTGTAATACTTACTCCTTGCAGGCTCTGTTCCAAGTGCTTTCCAAGTGTTAAATCTTTTAATGCTGACCACCCCTAAACACCTATAGCCACACATGGCAAGAGGTACCTGTCTTGATTGTTTTTAATTGAATCTAAGAAAGAGAGGAGGAGGATTCCATAAGCACCAATATCTGTCTCACTAACCAATGTGTTTGTGTGGGGCCAAATTCATGGATTTTGTCTAAGCAAAGCTGTTATAAAGCAAAGCTTTATAACCAAAGGGTGTTATAAAGACAGTGGGAGGGGCCCAGTGCAGTCAGCCTTACGAACATGACAACCAAATTAAGAGGAGTAGGAGTGTCTACTGAGCATCTACTAGGCACAGGGACTCTAAGTGCATTGTCCTATGTAATTCTCAATCTTAAAAGTAGGTATCATTCTAATTTTACAGATGAGGGAACAAAGGCTTGATAAAGAGGTTAAATTAGCCCTCCACCCATGGTTAATCAGCTAGTAAAGATTCAAACCCAGGTCCACTGAGCAAAAAAGCCCATGGTCTTTCCTATAGTAACCCATCTGTAGTATCTTACCTTCCCAGGTCTTAGGAAGAGGAAACAACAGACTCTTATTGCACTGGTTTCTTGTTGTGTGTGTGCCTGCCTTCATTAACCATGTGAAATAGGATAGAAAAGTACAGCAGAGTTTTGCCACATTCTCAAAATCTGAATGTCCTGTGCCTATCTAGCTAGCCAGGTTAAATGTCTTGGTCTCAAAGATTGTGTGGATGTTTTTGTCCCAAACCGTCTTTTTAATTGGCTTTGAGATGCGGCCAAAATGAAATGTGCCCTCTGCCTTACCAAGCCACACTTCAGCGAAACACCCCTGACCCAGCTTCTTCTCCAGAAACAATGAATCACGTGCAACTTCCCAAGCATCTTTAGCCAATCCAGAAGTTTGTGGGGTACAACTCGATGCAATCACAGTTAAGTTAAAACACAAACCATCAGCTTTCTCTACAGGAAAGGGAATTAATAAAGAAAACACAGTCCTTATAATCCATAATTATGCATGCACTAGGAAAGATGGAAGGTGACTTGCCCTTTAGGGTGACACTGCACTGGGCAAACATTTGCACTTGAAAATGAAAGGAAGGCATTTGTGCAGGCTGGAACACGCCTTGTACTGTTCTCCGGCTTATGAATTGAAACTCATATCATAGCATAATTTGAGCCATCTGCCAATCTTGACCACTATCTCTCTTTGGAAAATTCTGGAATTCTGAACTCCAAATTGAACGTAGAATTTCCCACTATTAGTAATTTAAACCTTCTTCCAGGCCATAAAGTCTTTCTTTTTCACCTTCCATCTTTGATGTTTGGGACTTCCCAAACGAGAGAGCTAGTAATAGAATAATTGAGTCTCAGCATACCCATCCATACTTCCCCAAACTGCCCATTTCCCAGTCTCTTGATCAACTGCAGGGATTCTCGAGGGATTTCCCAGACATCTTTGGTTTTGACAGACAGATCAGTAAGCCTTGGCATCCCTTTATGACAGGGAACTACTAGGCGGCAGCAGAGACCTGCGGCTCTCTCTGATGGAGTGGGGACAGCAGCAGGAGAGGGAGAGAAAAGCAGAACACGTGAACCAACACTTATAGTCACACAAATCCAGCGAGCGTACGGCGTTGCTCAAAACAGTGCTACGGCAGCAGAGAACTGCACACATTTTGGAAGATTAGACACCAGACATTGAAATATGTTCGGTGGAGGCAGAACAGAGGACACTTTAGATGTGGACTGCTCTGTGCCTCCAGGTAGAATATAGGCTACGCACATATACGGGCACAGGTATGGCTGCTTTGGTTCCTATACTCACTGAGGAAGAAAAACGTTTTCTGCCCAATATGCTAATATCGTATCTCTGGGATCCTGAAAATACCACTATTGATTTCAAAAGGTACATTTGGGATGACAGAATGTCAGCATGACTGTCCTCTCCCTAATATCAAGGGTTTAGGAACGTTCTTTGCTTTGAATATATTTAAAATTGTAACTTTGGTACAGGATTTTTCCATAGAATGTTAGACTGTTATAAACTAGTAAGACTGAAGATTATACCTGGCAGGGGAAAAAAAGAGGTCATAGTTCTCTAGATTTTCTCTGGCATTTTAACGGACTCTATTCTACCAGTCAGATACTCTTGTTTCTTTGATATTTCCCATTAAAAAAAAAATCTTTATAACAGTCTCTAATGTATAACTTAGAAACCTGGTTTCAAAACAGAAAGAAAGGCAACTGAAATGTGCAGAAACTCAAGGATGTGAAAGCACTCTATTTCCTATGAAAAAGACAAAGGAAAAAAGTTATCATTTATGGGTTATTTGGAATTTCTTTCTTCTCTCTCTCCTTTCTTCCTTCCTCCCTCCCTCCCTCCCTCCCTTCCTTCTTTTTTTAAAGAAGATACTTTTAGAATCTAGCAGTGATGGTGGTCGGGGGGAAACTGCTTGAACGCCAAGTGAGACATGTGTCAGGTAAGAGAAGGTAACAAAGCACGCGGAATCAGGGCAGTGACAAAGGCTGTAGAGAGCCTGGCCTGTGAGGCGGACAGAGCACCACCCACCACACCTGACTGGAGGCCCCTCAGATCCAGAGAAATCACATGTAGGGTTGTTGTCTTTTCTCTGGGAACCAGCTCTAAGTTACTTTTTACTCCTTTCTTTGTGGTAGGATCAGGTTCTGAGATGTTTAGGCAGGAAATTATTTATGTGTCAATATTTCAAAGGCACTTTATTGTGTGGGAGAGAGAAAGAGGGAAGGGGAAAAGCCAATATAAAAACAAATCTAACTTGAGATGGATTTTTTTTTGAGATTAAAAAACGTCTATTGCTCTTCATATCCCTTCTCTCCTTCCAGCTTTACGATGTTATTAAGGTGCCCTTTCCAACACAATATTTTCAAATCATCCAAACCCTGGGGATCTTGCTGATGTCTGGCTGTAATGAAATATATTTCAGCATTTGAAAAATCCTTACACATGCAGGCATTTTGAGTATGTTACTTAAGCTCGGGGAGATATTCTGCTTCATTTCTACTAAATATTTCATTAGAATCCACATAAACTAAAGCTACCCAATGTCCTAATCAATGAATAACTCCAAGTGTTGTTAATTTTCTCACTTTTTCATTAGTGCCCAGGATCAACTGAGAGGTATTTCTTATTGTCATTTTCAAAAGATGGCTTTTCTTGGTGCTAAAAAATGACACATACATTTTTTTAAATGAATGTGCATAGAGCAATAGTTGAGATCAAGTCGTGTACTATTCTGCGATTTTGTTATTGTCTTGAAGAACAATATAAAATGTGTATATGTGTGTACGCTATATATATGTATATGAGTGTGCACAGATATGTATACACACACATATACAGATCACAAAAAAACTACGGGGCTTAAGGGGATATAGATCTATATCTGTACATATGTATTTATGTAAAAATCCACCTGCGTGTATATGTTATATAGTGGGACACTCTTGCTAATCTTCGAAAGAAAGTGATCATTTTGACACTTGTGTATAAGGCCACATCCTCTCCTAAAATGTACAGACTGCACACCTAAACACCTAATAAGTATATATTTCTAGGAACAACACACTAACAGTGACCTTGGGGGTTAGGACAGAGACGGCTTTACTGATTGTTTCCAAGTTTAATACAATAGCTGTAACCAAGCTAGGAACCGTGGGTCACACGGTCTACTTCTAGTTAGGAGACAGCAGTATCAGTGGAGAAGTAGAATGTGATAAATGGATTGCAAAATTCCTCCGGTCATGGGAATGAAAAGCATGTGTAGCCACTCCTGTGAGTGCTGAGTGCGAACTGGGGGAACCCCGACAGGAGCCCCCCTGTGAGTTCCCTCCCAGACCCTGCTCCCTCTTCTGTCCAGGTTTCGGATTACAGACTCCAGGGGAACAGGAAAAGACAAGTACTTTTACAATTGAACTTACTGCTTCGTACTTGGGAACTAGAATGTTATGGTCTTTTGACAAACGTATGGAACTAATAATAACTCTGGTAGAACCTATTCAGCCACGCCCCACCGTGTGCAGCTGGTGAAGAAAACTGTCACTGCTGACTTCCCATTTGCTTGTTACCACCCCCCAGCCCTCTCTGCACACCCACCTCCCACCCCCGTGCCTACCCATTCCCTCCAGGGTACCAGGGGTTAGTAGTTAGAATTGTTACCTGAGTAATGCTGTACAAGCTGCTGAAGTGTTTCAAACTGGGCCCGGGTGGTAATATAGTATCCACCATTGTCAAGTTTGCGAATTTTATAATGTTTGACGTGGTCTCCTTTCATATCATCCCAATCCCGGATTGACAGTGAATAGGCACCTGGCAAATACGCAAAGTATCAGCAGCTCCAATCATTTTGCGAACTCATTTGTTTTCTGGGTCTCGTTTACTTGGGTATTCTGATTAACAATTAGGAAGAGGATGCACACGCATGCACGCATGCACAAACACACACTTTCAGTAAGCAGAAGAAAATACCTCTTTCTTGCAAATGTCAGGAGAGAGTAGCAATTCAGTGATTTTTGTCCTTGAGAATGAAAGCCCCCCCTGGGCTTTTCCTACAACACTCTCTTTAGTACTCTCCTGCTGCCTAATACGGTGCAGCCCCAACTCCCCTGGGGCCAGGTGAAGGGAAACAAAGGGAAACACAGCCCCTGGGCCCGGCTCTCCCCATCGTCCTTGCCCACAGAGTGTTGCAGAGGCAGTGGTAGTGTGAGTTAAACAAGTGTAAGGACTGTTTCTCCGGAAGGGAGCCTCCAGTTTCTACTTCACACCACTGTCTCAGGAGCAGATCGTCGTGTCTGGTAGGTCGAGCTGGAAGGCCACCGCTCTTCCTTTCCCTCGGCCAGCTTCTCTTGGGGGCTGTGATGTGTGGTTAAGTAAGGAAAGGCCAGTGGCTGGAGGAAAAGCAGTCCTCAGTTTTGAAAAAAACAAAAGGAACGCAAAAACAACCTGTAGGATTGGTGCCTGAAGAACTAAAAGTTGTAGAAAATCCTAATTCTAAAGAACTGCTGCAAATTCTATGATGGTGGGTGCCGGCAGGAGTGAAGCTGCCTGGCCCCTGGTTTGGAAGGAAGGGCTTGATTCTGAGCCTCTGCAGTCCTTTTGGAGCTGTCTGCAGTTCTAAAGCCTGGAGGGAAAACTGAAAATAGGACTCTGTTCACAAGGCGGGGAGGATATGTGCCATTTAAAAATCCTTGTACATTAGAGATAAGCCTTTCATCCCCTCTGACTAATCCACAGATTTGAATGACAACCAAGTTCTTCAACTCCTTATCTTACCTTTGGTGGTTTCACTTTCACGGATAAGAAAGGTACCTCTCGGGTTTCCAAAGGACAAAAGCTGTCGCTCAGCATCTTTTCGGCCAAGTTTTCCAAAGTACCACCTTTAAATGAGATCAAGGGAAGGAAGCATTTTGTAAGGATCATTTACAAAAATGCGACAGCAATCCTCCTCACCTCCGACGCATCCACAGCCTTTCCCTGTACGTGTCTTCCTAGCCTCATTGAGCTCCCTTTCAGTCTGCTGATTCCACCCATCCCTGACCTATCTCTTTCACTCTTTAAAGAAAAAAAAATCAGATTTGAATTGCGGGCGAGTTTCCTTCCCTTCCAGAGTGACAAGAACCGGTTTGTGTTAACACTGCCCCCTGCATTCACAAAGGGAGAAATCTAAGACCTTGTTTTGAAACGGCAACTGCAGGAGACCCTTCCCACGCACATCTACAAGACCCTGGGATTTCTGAGCATAATTATGACCCCTGGGAAATAATGAAACACAGCCTTAGTCTATATAAAGATCATTAATCAAGCAGTAAAAAAAAAAAAGTCAGAATGGATAAAGAACAAAGACACAATATTTTCAGTAACTTTGTACCTATAGCAACTTTGAAAAAAATTGTCAAGACGACCCCTAATTTGAGATGACTGCTGTCCTTGGATGCTTGCTTTCATGCTCTTCCTGGCCAGCAGGTGTGAGCACTTGGGTAAATGAGAGGCTCTGCCTGGCAGATAGGCGGGGATCTGGGAATGTGTGCTCGGCACAGTTGCAGGGATGGGTCACCGTAAATAGTCAACGAGCACGTCCTTACAAACGGCTGGCCATTGCGGATGCTTCCTACCCTCCCTGAGACAACACTCGGGTGCCATGTAAGAAGGCGGTACATCCGGTCAGCCCACAAGCTCGGCTGTTTATCTTTTCTCTTCCCTTCCACCCTGCAGCCCTAGCCGTGGCCCGACCCTTAGCTAACATCTCCGCACGGGGTGCTGAAGGAGCAGCAGCAGGTGCCGTGAGAATTCGAGGCGGAATTCAGCAGCGCCCCTTCAGAGTCTGTGCCTAGAAACAATTTTAGAATCTTCAACTGTGAGAGGATCCAGTTTCTAAAATGAAATTTTAATTCATTATACTTGAACACAGCTATTATGTGTTCACTGTCAAAGTCTTTTGTGAATGAAAGAGCCTCACTGAAGATAAGAAAAGACACGCTGCAAGCGAGCTCCTCAGTGACTTTTAAAGGCAGCGGACTGTGTAACGATCCTAACTCAGCACTAGATGGTGGAAAGAGAATCACAACAATTATTTATGAAAAATGACTTTCTGGGTTTGCATCAGTCGCCCAATGAAAATGCAGCATAAACGTGAACAGTGGTGAAAAGAGAGCTGTTAGAACAATGGATGGAACTAAAACAATAGCATTTTCATGAAATAATTTCATTAAATAATTTCAAATACGATTAATTAATGCTCATTAATTGCCTATGTAAAACCATAAGCGTTATCTTCTTAAAATGCTAATTTATTCTTTAAAAACAAAGTATTTAAAAAACATATTACATTACATACATATGAGACTTAAGTATATGGTTGGTGGGTTCCCAATTAAATAAAAATAATGCCATATTTTAGTGGTACCTTTTATTCTGAAAGAACACAAAGATGTTGCAAATCTGCCCTAAAATAAAAATTCAATACAAATTCCTTTATTCTGTGATGATAAAACACACTCCCTAGGAGAGAAAAAGGAGTGCAGAAGCACTGAGTATTTGAGAGTGGGGAACAAAAGCAATCGTCTCAGAGCAAATATAAAGGAATTAAAGGCAAGAGGATGATCCAGTTGGGGATTTGGCTGGGTGGGCAGTCTAACCCCCCCTTGCCGTGCTTAAACAAATCCAGTGCAAATGCAATACCAGAGCCAAAGGTTGGGCCTCATGTCTGACTTCCCCTGACTCCCTTACTGGTGAGGCAAGACTCCCAGAAGAGGCAAATCCCCAGGGCATCAGAGAAGAGGACAGGTCCCCAGGTTTGGGAGTCATGGGCCAGTTTTCTTTCCCTCAGTTCAGAAATGAGGGTCCTTTCACAAGCCACTCTGAGAGTTCTCTCTTTTGGAAGTGCCCATGAAATCTCCACAGGTCAGGAAAAGGAATGATGGCTGTCCCTCCTAGAATCCCCTCGGCCTACAGACCATCTCCCTAAACTGGTACCAGTGAAATCCTTGGTCCAACTGACTGCCAGTCACAATTTACTTTCAAAGAAACCAAGACCCCAACTCAAAGGAAAGAAGCATCTGAAATGCACCATCAGAGGATTTCCCTGAGCTGTGGAACATGCTGTATGTGAGATACTCCTACCTGGGGCATGGAAGGTATGTCTTCAGTATCCCCTTAATGTTTCTGATTACACTGAGAAAGAAAATCTCATGCTGATCTCTAGTAATTATTTGCCCCCTTGACCCTCTCCCCACCTTTCTCTTTCCCTCCCCACTCCCATTCTTTCTCCCTCTCTCTCTTTCATTTTTTTTCAGCAGACTATAGGCTTAGAACCTTGGGCTCACAATAACACTATATGCTCTGGCCAGAACTTCACATTTTCCTGGTTAGTTTCTACCTACGGTAAGTAATATTGGGTTTTCATTAGGGTTCTGATATGAAGTTCCCTTTCAAAATAAGTATGTTTTTAAAAAAAAACAGGTGGAAGGAAAAATAGTAAGTCAGTAATAGTACAAGTGTTACATAGATATGGCAAAAACCACAGCACAATGCCTGGGCAAACATAGCATATCCTCTCAGCTCTGAGATCGCTCTCGTGGATTTCGTCTCCCTCCCGCACAAAGTTAATGGCATTCGATTGTGACAGCTAACTTTTAAAAGTAGTTGAGTGAAAACAACAAAACAGAACATACTCTTCTGCCTGGATAGAGTCAACTGGAGCCACATAATTGCTGGGAATGTAACCAGTCTCTCCGGTTGTCAAGGAGCGGGCTTCCCACCAATCTCCTTCCCTGCAGAGAACAAAGAGAAAAGGAAGTGAATGTGTTGACCATTTCAATGTTCTACAGTTACAGACTCAATGCTGTAAGACTGTAAGAACATCTCCTAGTCATTCCACTGCCTGCTTTCTCCAAACTCCAAGAAAGCCCTTTGTAAGGGTCACTCGGCCACAATCTGAGTCAACTGTCACTTGACTCCAGTGCTGTCTCTCATTTCTTATTTTGTTTGCAAATTAATCATGTAGGACTCTGGCCATGAGAGAGCTCTTTTGGGGCATTTTGCTTGGTAAGTGTCCCCAACTTGGACAGAGGGGAAGGGAACCCAACCTCAGGCTAGTTTAGAAAAATCCTGTAATGAAGGGATGGGGAGGGAGACAAACCATAAGAAACTCCTAGACTCACGAAACGAACTGAGGGGAGGGGGGTAGGGATAGGGTGGCTGGGTTGTGGACATTGGGGAGGGTATGTGCTGTTAAGTGCTGTGGAATGTGTAAGCCTGATGATTCACAGACATGTACCCCGGGGCAAATAATACATTATATGTTAATAAAAATTAATTAAAAAAATAAATAAAAACCTTCAAAAAAAAAAAAAGAAAAAGAAAAATCCTGTAACAATAAAAACAAAATGGTAGTTATGTGACGTGCAGGATGTGTTATTGTGGTAAATACTCACACTATATACATATGTCAACCCATCACGTGGTACACAACCCTTCACAACCTATACAATGTTATGTGTCAGTTATAACTCAGCAAAGCTAGGAGAAAAATAAAGCATGCACTAATTCTACTAATTTAGCTAAGTCTCTGTTTCGGCTCACATCCTGAGGTAAGCAGCATCCTCAGGTATGGCTGGAGAGATGCAAACTGTTGGCTGGCTCTAGTGTTAATTTGTTAGCCATTAACAGATGTAGCAGAAAAGAAAAGAAAAACGGATCACCTGCAGATCATCTGAGAAAGGAAGCCTGCTAGGAGGCCCAGGAAGCAATGAAAGCGTACTCCTAATACCTGCCTTGCCTGCTTTCGAGACAATGGGTAGAATGATAAGGACAATAGGGTAGACCTTGTTCAGGAGTCTTCAGCCTGAGGTTATTCCATTGACTACTGACCTGAGTCTGGTGGGCGGGAGAGGAAGGGTGGGTGTAGCTGTGTGTGTCCAGGTGTGTGGGGGTCGGGGGGACAAACACCGGCCAGGCACTGAGGTCTGAATCTCACCACTCTGTAAGACCCAGCGTTCCGGGCAATAGCCCGTCTCCGTCGGGGTGGGGGTGGGGGTCGGGGGGCAGCGGGCTCTCGGGTCTTCGGGCAGAAGGATGTGAAAGGGGGGCTTGAAACACCACTCTCAGAGCAAATGGGTCAGTTCAAGGGTTAGAGTTCACGTGTTGGACGTGTGATGGAGAGCAGGGGCGGAGTGTGGGACTGCCCACACGTGCATGTGTGGCTGCAGCCCTGCCACGCGCCGAGTCCCCAGAACCCCTCACCAGCCCGCTGTGCGAGGGCGGCAGAGGGGGCGAGGCTGCTGCCCTTGAGCATACAAGACTTGTCAGACGGCTCTTCAGCAGGGCCAGGGCCTTTTCTCCTTCCTTTTTTGATCCTTGGAGGCAGCAAGAAAAACCCCTAGCCTTTTTTTTTTTCTTAAATCATTTTGTGGCGGAACTCTGTGTCAAAACCGTCAGCCGGCGAAGAAAACGTGTTGGCTTTTGGCCCCAGCCAAGAGCTTCCTGGGGCTGATGGAATTAGGTGGGGGGTAACCGGCCTCTGTATTAACACACGCATTCCTCGAGAGCCCCACTCTCCAAAGACTGGCTCTGTGAGCGAGGAGACTGATGAGCAGCGACTCTAGACAGAATTTAATAAAGCCACAGGCAAACAGTGACAAGCCCGCACGTGCTCTGGGTGTGGCTGTGGGGCAGTGCTTGGCGGCACAAGGGACACAAAACAGCCCATGAGAACACGGGGTGCCAGTGAAGCCTTTTAAAAACTTACGTCTTTTTTTTTTTTTTAAAGATTTATTTATTTTAGAGGGGGGAGGGGCAGGGGAGGGGGAGAGAGAGAATCTTAAGCAGGCTCTGCGATGCGGGGCTCCATCCCACGACCTTGAGATCAGGACCTGAGCCCAAACCAAGAGCTTGACACTTAACCGACAGCACCATCCAGGTGCCCCTAAAAACTTAAGTTTTAATTCATTTTTCAGTCTTTCCCTTTTCACCCTAAAACAAATTTAAACAGATAAATCAACCAAAACAGGGAGATAACTTTTCACACCTGGGAAGTCCTGTGCTAATAAACCTTAAATTTAGTTTATGTCCAGATTTGTCTTAAGAAATGACTGATACACACAGAAGAACATACGTGTGTATGAGCACCTGTGAACACCAGCACTTGACTCAAGAGCTGGGTCTTTACTGATCGTGTGGAATCTACTCTCTGCTGCTCCCCTATTGGATTCCTCTGCCTTTTGGCCTCAAATCATGAAAGTAACACTGTTAACCTTTGAACAGTTTGTACTGGTTTCATTTGTGTGTCCTCTAAAAGAAATACATGCGGTTGTTAAGTATACCATCGAGGAACACGTGTGGAAGTTAATTTTTTTCTTTGAATATGGGCAAGAAATAAATGGTTTTGGAGGCTTTGAGCTGGTGACAGTGTTTACTACTCTGAAATTCCACCAGATGGAGACATTTCATCATAAAAAAATTAACAATACCTACCATCTCCCCACCTTCTCCTTTCTCTGTCCCTTACTCCACCTCCCAAACCCCACACCCAGGAAATGCCTCAAAATAGTAAAAAATGAAGAGCTTTTGGTAGAAGCTTATCCCTAACTGCAATCTCTATCAAGTTAGTTCTAATTGATTTAAATTAAGGAGACCATGAAGTATCAATGTTGGGATACGTGGAAATGTCACCTGAGGCAGGAAGCCAATACATTTTGCTGCGGCTGGGACAAGCCACCCAGTCTTACTCAGATGATCTGGGATTTTTTTTTTTTTTAAGATTTTATTTGAGAGAGAGAGAGAGAGAGAGAGAGAGAGACAAAACACAAGGAGGGGGAGGGGGTATGGGAGAAGCAGGCTTCCGGCGGAGCATGGAGCCCCACACAGGGCTCGATCCCAGGACCCTGGGATCACACAACCTGAGCCAAAGGCAGCTGCTTAAGGACTGAGTGAGCCACCCAGGCTCCTCATCAGATGATCTGGGATTAATCAAGTATGGTTGGGTTTGAGCTGCATAGGTCCACTTATATGCAGATCTTTTCCAATAAAAACAGCACAGTAACTGTACTCTCTTTCTTATGATTTTCTTAATAACATTTTCTTTTCTCTAGCTCACTTTATTCTAAGAACACAGTATATATAGTACATACATGAATTGTTTATCAGTGAGTGTTTATCAGTGAGTGTTCCAGTTAACAAAAGACTATCAGAAGTTTTTGGGGAGTCAAGGTTATATGCAGATTTTTGACCACACACAGTGGGGGGAGCTGGTGCCCCTAACCGTCCCATTGCTCAGGGCTCAACTACAAATTCCATTTTAAATCCAGCAATAATATCTCATTTTGAAGTTGGCACCTAAATAGTTTAGCACAGATTAGAATCCAACTATCAGCTCATTCTAAAGTCATGTATCAGGAATTCATGATTTTCTCTTACGTGATTCCATTAATTTCACAAGGGTTTTCAGTTACTCACGAGAAAGATAAAATCCTTTTCTTTTTTGAGGCCATCTAGGGTCACTTTTTCCATCAAAGGCAATATGAGGTGACAAGGAAACAATGTATCATGTAGTAAGCCTCACAGGTTGTGCCCACAGAGGTTGGTACAGACTTAAAACATCTATAACAAAAATCTTTGAGCAAATGAATAAATAATCTCTTCAATACATTGGAATTCACCCACATACAATTCATACAATTCACTCACAAATAATACTCTTCACAAATCATTCACCTCAATTTAGGAAAACAGAATCTTTACTGTGTGACTTTTTACTTCTTAAATTATTGTCAGTAATTAACATTACTAAAAATGCACTTTAAAAAAACCTGTTCTTACAGTTGAGATATTTCATTAATTCAGCGTTGGTGAGATTTTCTTTAACTGTTACCTTGCTTTGACTCAAAAATACGATTTAAAGCTCTCGTTTAGAATAACTTTTAAGTTTGTATAAGAGCTTCCCCTAGTCCTCTAATTTAAAGACTTATTAAAAGAGCCTGTTCTCAATCCCCTAAGTTGCTCATCAGGTTTGTTGGCCTGGGACAGCCAGGAAGTGGCATCTGCACACAGAAGTGAGCCGGATCCATTGAGCTGTGGAGCGTTTTTATTATAAATGCTGTATTCTTTCTCAATTTGGTTACTGCCATCTTACTGTCAGAGAGCATATCCATAACAATTTTATCATATGCATAGATGGGACTCTAACTCAGGATTTCTCCTTAACAAGATGAAAGAACTTTAAAGGAGTCACTACCGTAGGCACTATTCCACTCTATGTGACATGTTTATTATTAGGTGGTAAATCACTAAGTCACGAAATATGAAAATATTTCATATTTCGAAATATTTTTGGCACTGGGTGCCACTGCCACCGGCTCTGGGCACAAGCACACACGTGCACCACACGGGTCCTGCCACACTTGAAAACACAAAGGCCAGCCCTGCCGCCTTCCGTTTCTGCTCTAGACGAGGTAAGGAGTGGGAGACACATGTACTAGGAGGCGTGGCAGCTGCCCCAGGGAGAACAGAGCGTGCCATCCCCCTCCCTCCCAGTGGAGGAGAGCCAGGAGCTGGGAGGGATTAGGGGAGGGGGAACGAGACGCATGCCATCTGGTTCTCTATTATTGCTTTGTTTGTGCTTTATGATTTCCTCTTCCCTGTTATTACCCTTTACATCAAGATACTGTATTTGTTGTAAAAAACCTTATTTCCCCCCCATAACCCTGGAAAAAGCATTTAAATGGCATGCAAGACGAGGAATTCCACTGGCAAGAAGGAAGAACATTAAAGAAGGGAAAAAAACCTTTGTAATATTTTCTTCTAAGAGAAAAAGGCCAGAGGCTCGAAGCCTGTAAAACACTAGAGGCCGTGCATGCAAATCATAAAATATAGATTGAGATATACTGGATCTTCCTGGAATGTTTCTCCAAAATTTCAGTTGAATGCTATTGTAGATCCTACCCACACCAACAAAGGAAGAGGTTGTGAATTTGACTTTGGCCAGGACTGGCTTTCCAAGGGGCCCATGATCCTCCCCTTGCAGTGTGGACAAAACCCGCAGGGGAACAGCCGTGTGGTACTTCCTATTTTCACCTTTCAGAAGTCGGTTGAAAGTTCTAACCAACTTTGGGACTGAGAGAATATTACATAGAATGGGGAGGGGAAGTGGAGGGTGTTTCAGAATTCAAAGTAAGTAGACTCCCAGGAGAAGCATTCATCTGAGGATCAAAATAACACTAAGGAATCAGAAGAGATCAAAGCCAAATTCCCCTCTCTCCCAACTTCCAGCTGACCTTCCAAACTTTCTTGGATCTTGAAAGGTTTAGTCCCCTGTGGGCTGGGGGGTAGGGGGTTGGGAGGTGGTCCTCTGGGCCTTTCTGAGACCAAACCTGACCCAGTCCTCACGTGCCCTCCCCACACCTCACCCTTGGCTCTGCCACCTGCCGGCTCCTCTGGGCACCTGGGCAGCTCCCTAACTTGAGCCTCTGGCTCCTCATATGTCAAATGATGACTGTGAGGCACATCGTAGACCATGGCCGTGAAGAATAAATGACAACACTTGCAACCTAGTACACAGCTGGCACAGAGGAGCCTTCAATAAGCAGCAGCTGTTTACTATTAAAAAAAATCTTTGTGGCTAGGAGGGGGCTTGTAGGGGGCAGGCCACCTTCTTCTTGATCTGGGTGCTGGTTGCACAGGCATGTTCAGTTTGTGCAAATACAGCCAACTGTACACTCGCAGAGCATTGTGGTAAACACGCATAGCAAAATCTACCATTTCAGCCCTTTTTAAGTGTAAAGTTGGGCAGCACTAAGCACATTCACATTGTTGCATGACCACCACCACGCACACTTCTGATACGTGCAGTTTTCTGCATGTATATAAAAAGTTAAGAAAAACCCACCCATACCCATTAATGATGACAATAATTAAAAAAAACACCAACAACTCTGTGGCTACTATGTAGACACTGTTTTCTGAGATCTAGAAGAGTGGCCTCTTGTGGGAGGAACCCAGCTCTTGTCCTTGGAAGGACAGCTAAGAGTTGGGGGTGTCCCAGGAAGGGATGGGCTTTCCCAGGAGGCAGCCTGCAGGCCTGAGGGAGTTCCCTGTTACGATGACCACTTGTCTTTCCCAGGAGGGGGATGCACTGGGGGGGGTGTGCGTCTTGCTCCCCTCGCCTCTTGCTGGAGCTCCCAGGAAAGCTGAAGAGTCAGGATTTGACCAGTCCTTCTGCCGTCACGGTTTGCTCAGGGAATGGAGAACAGAGTCAATGGAGCTGGTGGCATAGGAGAGCTTCCTCGAGGGCTACCAGCCCTGGGGTGGATGCCTTCCCAGTCCCAGGGGAGCGCTCTCAAGGAAAACTTGAGCTATGGGGAGGAGGCCTGACTGCTGATGGGGACATCACCATTTCCTTTTCCTTCCCTTTTCTTTTCTTTCTCTTTTTTTTTTTTTTTTTCCAGATGGTGGGGGAAGGCAGGAGAGAGAGAATCTTAAGCAGGCTCCATGCCTAGCACAGAGCCTGACATGGGGCTCCATCTTACAACCCTGAGATCATGACCTGAGCCAAAATCAAGAGTCAGATGCTTAAATGACCGAGCCACCCAGGTGCCCCTCTTTATTTATGTATTTTTTTAAGTAAACTCTACACTCAATGTGGGGGTCGAACTCACAGCCTTAAGATCAAGAGTCACATGCTCTAAAGACAGCACCAACCGAGAGCCCCCACCACCATTTTCTTTGTTCTTGGGCAGCCACACTGCCTTAACCTAATAGAGGCAATATTTAAAACCTACAGGGAAATACGTTTCCCTATATATAATGCCATGTATACCCATGTTTACTCTTCTATAGGTCTTAAATGTAGAATTACAATGAGTGATTCTTACCCTTGGAATGTCCCCATTGCCTGTTTAACTCTTGTTCCTACTGGTCACACTTAAAATGCACACATTGTAGTCATTCGCGAGTGGGCGAACTCACTTCTCCTTCCCTCTCACAAAGATTTCAGTCACTCTTGAATTTTCACTATGGGGAAACGCCTCCACAGGCTTCACCAATCAGAATATTTAGCAGTTTTGAAAACAGAAGGAACTTGTTGCTGGCTGTAAGTGAGGGCTCAGCTAGTGCAACTTGCGAAATGCAAAAAAAAAAAACCAATCCCAAAACAACCCAGGTCAAGGCTGAGAGAGGGTAGGGTGGATAGCCAAGCTTTGTGCCAATCATCTGAAAATGCAGATCTACAAGGAGCAATACTGGAACTTTTCCAACCTGTAAGCCAAAAGGCTCAACTCTGCGACTATGGTGTCCTCCACAAAGCTCCCTGGACACCAGCCCCGCAAAATAAACTGCACTGGCTCATCAACTCTTCGTGTCTTAAGTTCAGTTGCTACCCATTAATGAATTTAGCAAGTGTTCTTTTAGCATTTCACATACTAAAAAGGCGCAGACTCGTAACACAAGTATTCTTTCTCAATCTGAAAGACACGCGCACTTCCCCGTCCCTCTTGGAACTTACGAGCTGTTCAATATTTGGAATTTCTCTCCTTTGTGAAAACTCAGGTCATCTTCCGTCCTTGCTTCATAATCATAAAGGGCTACAAACAGGGTCACTCCTGACAACACAAAACCAAAAGGGGAGAGATTATTACACAAGGGGAAATTAATTCCAAGAAATGACATCGTTGCTGAAATCTCATTCTCAAAATCTCCATCTAATCAGCAGAGATAACATGGTGCGGTGATGTAATTAACGTGTGAAACCAGGGTGGCGGGGAAGTTATGTCTCGGTCTTTGCAGGGGAAGCATTGCTCTGACTGAAGCCTAGAGCTGGAGGTGCACTTCTCTCTGTAAACCTCTGAATGAGTCCACGGGAAGAGACAGATACTAATATCATGTCCACAGCCAAGGGGCAGCAGTGGTGTTAGAGGTCAGATCTGTGGAGGCCTGCCGCAACTAAAGACACAAATTCCCTTCCTCTTAGGAGCCCACGTTAGGGTGAGGGTAAAACAGATCACTCCTCCCATGACCTCACAGTAATGGAGAATGTAACAGGAAACTCCTTCTGTAGCCTGGGACTGAGAAGACCCTCTCCATAAAGGCTCACCCCTATTGACATCTTGCTCTTGGCATCTGCAATTGCTCTGGGGACTCCCTCTCTTCTACCACAAATTTGCCTATCCTTGCATTGATCTGTAGTCCTTACGCCTCTTCACACCCATCCTACGTCTTCTCAGTGAACTCCCCACAGAAGCCCTTCCTGCTCTGCACAAGTCTGCTGTCAACAACAGAAAATCTCCAGCATCCCATTTGGGGTAGTAGATAGAATTCTAAGGTAGTCCTCAATGATTCCCACCTCCTGGTGTTCATGCTCTTGTGTAATCCCCTTCCTGTGAATGTAGGTGATCCTAGTGTCTTGCTTTTAACCAAGAGGACATGGCAAAGGTGATGGGATGTCCCATAAGTGACTAGGCTTCTAACACAAGGTTGCAACTTCTGTCTTCCCGGTAGACTCTCTGTATTGCCACTTTGGCTTGAAAGCTTCGATGAAGCAAGCTGCCATGTTGGAAAGACACACATGACAAAGAACTGAGGGTGGCCTCTGGCCAACAGCCAATGAGGAACTGAGTCTGGCCAGCACTACACGAGCTTGGCAGCAGATCCTTTTCAGCGGGGCTGTGAGGTGCCTACAGCCAGGCCAACCCACCCTGACTGTAGTCAGTGAGAGGTTCTGAAATGGGGGACACAGTGAAGTCATTCCTGGATTTCTGGCCCCCAGGAACTGTGAGGTCCTGAATATGCATTGTCTTAAAGCTGCTAAGTTTGTGGTAACATGTTATGCAGCCACTGTTAACGAATACATTCCGTTTCTCTGCTCTCTGGCTCCTCCTTTTAATCTCCACACACTTCAAAGTGCCTGCTGTGGCCTAAAGAACGCACACCATGGATTCCATTCTTTACCAAGCCGCCATTTTGCTGTGTCAGTACTTCCAAGGGAGCAGCTGTGCCTGTGGGACTATTTGAAGACCAGAGAAGGAGGTAGGGCTTGTTTTTCCACCCCAAACCAAGTGGGACTTCCTGGGGGAGAACTGGCATTCAGAAGGTCTGACCGTGCAAAGCAGCAGGGCTCATTTGGCAATTTTAAATTTCTTTGAAAGGCTGGAGAAGAGACTGGCTTAAAACGAAGATGTGGAAGCCTGTAAGGTCATGCTTACTCTCACTGAACACTCTATTAACAGATTCCTTTTGTTACATAATTTGAAAACAAACCCAAGCCCCACTGTGTGGAAGACAAGGCACACGAGGACCGACACCTCCAATCCCCCACTCTCTCCCTGCCTCAGCCAGCAAGTTCTCACTGGGATTTTTATCTTTTAAGGACAGAGGGGAGAGTCAAAGGAGGTCACAGGGGCACACAGACACTGTTCTCAGCCTTAAAGCACTAAGCACAGTGGTGGAAAGACAGACATGCACATATAACAAAGCCAAATAATACAAGGCAGAGAAATCTGCCAACATTTGGAAATACTATGTTTTAACTTCCAAATTTTGAAAGGGAACAGGTGGCCTCTTATACTAAGGTTGTCCCCGACTACAGTGTAGACTCCCATGTTCAAGGCAAGTATCCCTTTCTAGTGACTTTATGAACGACACCTGCAGACACAGGGATTCATATCCAGCATTCATGAATGAATGAACAAGGTCAATGTCTGCATCAGCAGAATCCAGTCTGGTTGGCAGAGAACTCAGCAGGCACAGAAGTGTGTGCTGGTACATTTTTGGCTCTTTTTTTCCCCTCCTGGATCCTCAGAGACAGACTTCCATAGAATGCCTCTTTCCTTCCTCTCTCCATTCCAGGTGCCTTCCAGGAAGGTAGGAAAGATTAGTAAGTGTGCTAACATTCATTAGCTCATGCGGGGCCTACTTTAAAGAGAAAGTTGGAGCCATTACAACACAAGGATAAGATGCCCAAAGCCCTGGGTCGGGTCCCCTGGATGTAACTACACTGCAGTCTGGCACACAGAGGGAAAAACAAAAACAAAAAAACTCTGCTAATGTCTCAGCAGTGCCAACCCCCCAGGTAAAAAGGCACAGTGGGTCCTCATAAAAGACTTCTGCTCCCAGATGAGCCAAGAGCAAATGGTTGACATATATTTCTTTAAACTTTTCTAATAAACAAAACGGTTTGGAACAAATAATGCCAAATATCTAGTTACCATGATTCACATGCTGGGAGATGACTTGGAAGGCTAAGGATGCATGAGATAACTTACAAATATTTTGCAAAACATATGTCTGAGAATGTATGCCAGATATTTTACAAAGTATTAGCTAAGTCAGCAAATGTACATGGCAGTAAAACAGAGCATCGTGGTGGGAAAGGGAAGGAAACTTAAAAAAAAAAAATGAGAAGGATTCCTTAAGGATACATAAGGTTTGATTTTAAAATACAAGAGATACACGAAACACTGGAGGGTTGATAAACTCCGTCACATGGAAATGATGGGAAGATCAGAGAGAGCACTAATGAAGATGCAACGGCCAAAAAACAAATGCTGCCAGGTGTCCCCACGGGCTGGGAGGTGACAGGCAGGCTGACAATCAGGAAGACGAGGGAGAAGGTGCCACCGCCTGCAAAGTGGCTCTTAGCGGGGGGCGGGGAGGAAAGTGCACTGATTTCTAGAGAACTCAAAACACACATTCTCAGATCCAGTCCCGGAGCTTCTGATTCAAAAGATCTGGGATGGGACTCGGTATTCTGAAAAAGCTGCTAGTTACTCTGAGTCAGCCAGCCGCGGCTGGGACCCCCGACTCGCCTAGAGTACCTTAGTGGCAGCTGGGGCTCCTAACCCATGCAGAATCCTCCCAGGGCAGCAACCGGGGGCACCTCGCACCACTGAAGCCAGCCTCTCATTTGTCCTTGAAGCCTTGTTTGTTTCTGTTTTTGTTTTTGTTTTGTTTTATAGCCCTTCATCTGGCAGTGGAGAGATGGCGACTGATGAAAAACTTAGTGTCAAGTTCACAGTCAAAGGGAGCCGCCGGGAACACGAGTGTTCAGTTGACAAAAGCATGCGGAACAGCTTAGCTCTTACCGGTTCCTCCCCTGGTCCGCAAGGTCCCGGTGTGAGACGAGGAGTTCACACCCCCGAAGACGGTGAGTCCTTGGCCTGAGGCCGCGTGGAAGTTGTTGTAGTTTGGGATGGAGGTCACGCCGAAGCTGGGGTAGTGCTGTGGGGTGGGGTCTGTGCCATAGCGGTACCCGGAGCTCTGGGTCAGGCTGCCGTCCCTCTCCTCTGTCAGTTTTGTTGCTTCTTTATCCTTACATTGCACACAGCCCATTATCTAAATTCCTGCCCAAAACAAAAGGGAGCCACATGAACTTAGCTGCTGGGTTGCTGGATGAAAGAGGAATCATTTATAAGGCTTGCCCTTGGCTATTTCAGGCCTAAAAGGGAGAGGAGGAAAAGCAGTGGCTAGGGCTGAGGCTAGAAGCGATCTCATGGCCCTTAACTTGACAATCGCATTCGTTCCCTCTAGGCTCGGGGTGACAGGAGCCACACACAGGATGGTCACCAGGCAGCGGTGTCCTCAAATGAGGCCTGCACCCCTTAACATCCTCGAACATTACACACTTGCTCAAAGATAGCCCAAGACTACGTATTATGCTTTTCTTTAGTTGTCTAAATGAATAATGTTTGCTCTAGAAAGTGAGTTCATGCAATATTAGAATAAAAAACCTCCATTATGGCCAAAAAAAAAAAAAAAAGATAAAAATCTAAGCAAGAGGGTAGAAGAATGCTGGAAAAGCCACAAGACAGCCCCTAAACAGCTCAGCACACTTCTTTTCTCATGGGTGCCTACTATTCAGGCATACACCTGGTAAATTTTAAGCAGTCAGATGATGATAAGTATCATAATTAAGAAATCATTGCTGGATGAAAAATAAAATTAGGGGCGCCTGGGTGGCTCAGTTGGTTAAGTGTCTGACTCTTGGTTTTGGCTTAGGTCATGATCTCAGGGTCATGAGATTGAGCCCTACGTTGGGCTCTGGGCTAGGGGTGGAGCCTGCTTAAGATTCTCTCTTTCCCTCTCCCTCTCCACCTCTAAAAAAATTAAAAAATAAAATAAAATTCATAGAAACTAAGAGGTCTGGGTATATTTGCAGGATGTCATGAAAGCCTACAGTAACAAAATCATTTTCAGCGGCTAATTAAGTTTCCAAATTTCCATTAGCTTTTGACATCTTTCAGAAATATTAAAAAAAAATCAATCTCATGTTCCAGAGTTAGTAGTGGATTAAAAACTCAGGTCATTGTCACCTGACCCTCCTCCAACCTACTTCTGTACTTATTGTAGAAATGCCACCATCAATGACTGACTCACTCAAGTCAGAATCCTGGGAAGCAACCTTATTTGCTTCCTTTTTACTTCTCACTCTCCCTGTCTCACACTCTATTATCCAGACATGCTGAACTTCTCAGTTACTTCAAGGTTCAATTTTTTCTGCTTTCCTTTAGACCTTGGAATGTGGCCTGGAATATTCTTTCCTGAAGTGCAACATACCCTTCATGTTCCAGGTAAGACATTGCTTCCTCTGAAGAGCCTTCTCTGATTCCCATACCCACCCTCCAAGGCTAGGGTGGTGCTCTTTCTAAGTGCTCCCCTGGCATCTTGATTTCTCCCATCATGGCACCTACTGCACCATATTAAAACATGTTTTGTCTACTTATGTCATGGCCCAGTGGGCGGTGGGTTCCAGGAAAACGGGGCCCTGCCCGCTTTTGTCACAGCTATAATGCCAGTGCCTGGCACACAGCAGGTGCTTAATAAACAGCAGAGTCAGATGAGTGAAGGAGCTAGCCCAGTATGTTTCTCTTTTACCTTTTCTCTCTGCATCCAAGACCAACCCTTCTCTCAGCGACTTACATTAGCAGTTGACCCTGCATTTTTTAATCTGTTGGTATGTGTGAGAAAGAAAGAGGATTCAGAAATACAAGGTTAAGTTGGTTAAATGATCGTACTTTGGACTGTAATACCATCAGGTTGATGGGGGTAGGTAGAATAGGCAATGCATGTCCCTTCCAAAACTATGAAAAATGGCCCATACGGAACCAAAGGATCAAATAAGAAGCGCATGACATCATGTGTAATTACATGTGTTCACTGGGGAGGGCAAAGCTGGTACAAGAATGGAAGGGACTTGTAGTCGTGAACAAGAATGAAAGAACTAGTCTTTCTTAGTATCTTGCAATCCAAAGTGAGGAATACAGAGACTCTTGGTGGGGGGCACTATTCTGAGCATGCCCTTTCTGGGGAAAAGGGACGTGAAAGAGCATCAGACTGCTCTAACGTCCTCTTACATTACACATTTCAATAAATACTTATGGAATTCAGTGTCAGTTCCTGAGAATGGAAATGCCTGGAAACGAGCCACCTACTGCTTGAGCTGAGATCACCCAATCTGGAACACATTTGTGTGTAAATCATTCAGGATTAACTTACAATATACTGGGTCCAACATGCTCTCTAACTTATGGTAGATGAATGCCATTTTAACCAATTTCCAATAGGAAATACAAACTATGTCCAAGGCATGATTTATTGAAGGCATTTCATCATTTGTTGTTGGTATCGCTTCACAGGATTGAGAAATATCTTGCTTATTTTATATTAACTCCTTCATGGCAGAAAGTTACTGTGAGTTCCCAAAAAGTCCGACAGAAGACAGTTCTTGTCCCAGGTGCTTTTTTTAGGCATTTCACTGATCTACTATAATCGGAAGCTGTGAGAACTGAATCACAGTGTCACATCATTGACACCAGCGGTTTTCAGCTGGGGTTGACTTTTACTCTTCTCCCCCGACCAAGGGACAGAATAGGCAATGTCTGGAGACACTTTTGGTTGCTACAATTCAGAGATAAGAGGTACTACTGGTACCTAGTCGGTAGAGGCCAAGGATGCTGCTAAACATTCTACAATGGAGGACAGCCTCCAACAGCAAATAATTAACTGGCCCCAAATGTTAAGAGCATCACGGTTGAGAAATTCTGATTTATGGAGGAGAAAGAGAAGCTGACGTAAAAGACGGACTCTATCCCCGACTCTGGGCACAGGCTGCTTTGATCCAGAACATGTATGGCTGAACATAGCTTCCCTCCATTGATCCCAGAGACCACAGTCCAGCTGCTAGGTGCACATTAAACACAGATACATCTCCTTGCACACCACTCAGCAAGGCAACACCCGTCTACTCAGGTTGTAACACAGCAGGACCCCCAAGAAGATTACAGGGAGCTAGGTACCAAAAGGGGGAAAAGGCCACTGGCAGTTCTGCAAAAGCAAATTACCTTCTCCTGAGACATACACTTGCAGGCAGGGAGCAGGGATGGCAGGAGGAGGGAAGGTGATTATTGACAACAAATAATTTTAATTTCAGCCAGTGAGCACTTCTGTCTCAGAAACCAGCCTAGGTGGGTGAGGGGAGGTGAGGGCCCTGAGGCAGAAGTCACCATCCTTGCTGCTGACAGTGCAGACTTGGAAGAGTGACAGGTCGAGCCCCACTGGCCTGCACTCTGATGTGGTGCGTTTCCTGCTGGTACCATTCACCACCCCTTAGCTGGTCTCCACTTTACCTGCATGAAAATCATAATAAAAGCAAAGGAACAATGAAGGGAAGCTAGAAACCAAACACAAGCAATGGAGATGGGGACAGCTGAAAAAGAATTTAAAGCTGAATTGTAGATCGACGGCACAGTCTCATACACTTCTGGGAACGTGGAAAGAACTGGTAGTTTAACAAGCCACCACCCTTTTCTGGTCAACAGTAGTAACATGAGGCAAGAGGGAGACATGTGGCAGCAACACATTAGAAATGACTTGACTTCTGGGTAGAAGAGGGTTCTTGATCCTTGTCACATTGGAAATACCCACAAGAATCCACTGGAGGGGGCGCCTGGGTGGCTCAGTGGGTTAAAGCCTCTGCCTTTAACTCAGGTCATGATCTCAGGGTCCTGGGATCAAGCCCCATATCGGACTCTCTGCTCAGTGGGGAGCCTGCTTCCCCCTCTCTCTCTGCCTGCCTCTCTGCCTACTTGTGATCTTTCTCTCTCTGTCAAATAAATAAAATAAAATAAAATAAAATAAAATAAAATAAAATAAAATAAAATAAAGAATCCACTGGAGGTATCTAGCTACATTCTCCATTGAGAAAACAAATCCTCTGAAAGTCTAGGGAAGGCTTACTTTCTTTTTCACCATGTAAGTGCTGTAAGCAGGACAGTCAGAGGCAGGGGAGTGCCTCCTTGGAAGCAACACAGGACCTGTCACCCAAATTTCCCAGCACTTTCAATCCTTTATGATGGGATTTTCCTCTTTGTAGGACATTGGGTCCTGACACCCCACAAGGGGTGGTGCTGTCTTCTGGGGACACACTGGACAGAAGGGCCAGTGCTGGCCAGGGAGGCTGGAGAGAAAGAAGGACCGTGCTGGACCATCTTGGAAGTGTGGGCACTCCCTGAGATCCCGAGGAAGGGGAAAGGTCACTGCCGGGATGGAATGCTGGGCACATAGATACTCGGGGCCTGCACCATCTATAGTATTGGTGTAGGGCCCAGCCAGTAGTTTCAGACTGGGTGTAAAAAAAAAATACACAGCACTCTGCTTCTTTGCTGCCAAATGGAAAGAAGGAGTGAAAATTGGTGCCTTGCTGAAAAGGTGGTGTGGTATGCAGAACTCCAAGGTAAGCCTCAGATTCCTGCCCTTGCTGTGACAGACCCTGTATCATCCCTAGGACTCATGACTGACGGGATAATCACTCCCTCCATGGTTGACTTTAACAAAGAGAAATTATCCCAGTTGGGCTTGACCTTATCAAGTGAGTCCTTGAAAGGGACTGGGCGGTCTCTGGAGAAGTAGATACAAAGTGTAAGAGTCACCCTAGGGGAGGGATGTTCTCAACTGCTGGCTTGGCAGATAGAGGGGGCCGTGCAGCCAGAAATGTGGGTGGCCCTTAGGAACTGAGCACAGCCTCCAGCTGGCAGAAAGCAAAGAAATGGGGACCTCAGTCCTACAACCACAAGGACCTGAAGTGGGCCAAGAACCTAGAAATGGATTCTTCCCTGGTCAAGGCTTCGGATGAGAAAGCTATTGGCCAACGCAGCCCTGGGAGCCCAGAGCTCAGCCACACCATGCCCAGATGCTCAGAACCATGAGCTAATCAGTGGGGGCTGCTCCAACTGCTGTATTCACTGTAATTTATTACACAGCAAGAGAAAATGAATACCTGTTCTGGTGGAATGGGCTCCACTACGGTGAAGGCTCCAATCTTGGTAGTGACAACCAATATGAAATGAGGGCTCGCTGTAAGCCGGGCACTATGCTATGGACTGGAACATCCCATCTCGCTCGACCCTCATGACGGTCCTTAGACAGAAGTGTTGTGCTTTCCCCTCATTTGACAAGAGAGGAGCAGAGAAGTTTGCAACTTTGTCCACAGCTCCGTCTGGGATGGACATGGGATGTGAAGTCAGCCAGACTGATTCCATGGCTGGCACACGGAGCCTGGGGGCCAGAGCTGCTTCCTGCCCCACGGACTCTTGGCCAGTCCATGCAAGGGTGTGGGTGTGTGGTCAGAGGGGCCGGTGGGGATGGCCCCCTAGTTCCCTAGAGCCCAGTTTTATGTGCATGACTAACGGGGGCCCCGACATCAGGGACTGGGCCTCACCCCCCCACACTCACACCCTGCCCACACTCAGACTGTGGGCTCTGTGAGTGTGCTGGGACCATGCCAGGCGTGGTGAGTCACTGGCTTCATCCATGTGGTGTAGGGTCTTAATGAGCATTTGAACCAATGGCACTGAAGCTCCCCTTAGTTTCCTGATATTTCCTAGATGTGGTGAGTGTTGATATACACCACAGAGGAGTGAGCACTGGTTTCCTTGGTATAGTGAGCTTGCTGACTGCATTTAAAACAGGATTTGCTTTACAGGCAAAAGTTTCTGGAACATATTTACCGCATAAACAGAGCACAAACAATGCCTCCTTCAAGCACAAAATAACAGATTTCTACTCTTGGTGGAGTCCCATGAGGGAGAGCAACCCCACCCCACCCCCAGCGATAAAATGTCACATCTTTGAGGTGAAAAGACTGAGGTGGACTCAGGAACACATATAGTGCAGACACTAGCCACACGCAACAGTGGGAGAACGGAGCCTATTTAAAAAGCAAATCGAAGCTTTGCTTTGGAAATAACAAGAGGTGATGTTGGATAATCATTTGTGTGTGACTCTGCAAGGTCCTCTGGAGGGTGAGGACCATGGGTCTTGTTGTGTAGCGCACAGCAAAGGAACTGAACTCACATAAATCACTCTCACAAATGTCACATCACTTTAAGAAAAAAACATTCCTGGCACCTAGAAGATTTTTTGGCCCCCCTGCCTGGTTTGTCTTGTTCCAATGACCCCACGTCCAGAGCAGTGGCTCACCCCCTGCACCATGTTCTCCTTTCCCTTCTCTAAAACCTTCCATTCCCCAATGCCTGGAGAGTCGAAGGTACTTAATAAAAAAAGAAATGGAAGCATTAGACCCCAATGGTGAGATTTAACACTGCAGCCAACGAAGACCTGGAACCATCCCCAAACCCAATGGCCAAAGGAGGTTTTAACACCAAATCGTGGAAAGGCTCCAAAAGGAGGGGAGAACATTTTCTTCTTACGCTTGCTTCACTTCGGATCTCAGGGTTGAGACAAGAGGGAAATGGCGATAAAAACAAGGATACGTTTTAACCGTCTATGCCAAAGGGTTCAGAAAGAATTAGAGCATAGATTATAAAGTTTTTTGGGCCTTCTCCCACCTCTTTTGGGAGGAAAAAAGGTTCCTTTGGGGTTACCAGTTTAAACTTTTATATATATATATATATTTTAAAGATTTTGTTTATTTGACAGCGAGAAACACGGCGAGAGAGGGAACACAAGCAGAGGGAATGGTAGCGGGAGAAGTAGGCTTCCTGCTGAGCAGAGAGCCCGATGCGGGGCTTGATCCCAGGACCCTGGGATCATGACCTGAGCCGAAGGCAGACGCTTAACGACTGAGCCACCCAGGTGCCCCTAAACTTTTATCTTATTTTTATTGATCTATAATTCCCATACCATAAAATTCACCCTCTTTTTTTTTCTTTTAAAGATTTTATTTATTTGACGGAGAGAAACACAGCGAGAGAGGGAACACAAGCAGAGGGAATGGTAGCGGGAGAAGCAGGCTCCCCGCTGAGCAGAGAGCCCGATGCGGGGCTCGATCCCAGGACCCTGGGATCATGACCTGGGCCAAAGGCAGACGCTTAACGACTGAGCCACCCAGGCGCCCCAAAATTCACCCTCTTAAAGTTAGCAGTTCAGTGGTTTAAAATATATTTTTAGTATATATACAAATCACATATATAAAGTATTAATATATATTTATATGTATACTTGATATACCAAAGAAACCATTGTCACTAATTCTAGAACATTTTCATTACCCCCAAAAGGAACCTGTACTCATTCAGCGGTTACCTCTCATTGCCTTCTCAGCCTCACCCCTGACAACTAACAGTTTTAGGTCTTTATGGATTTGCCTGTTTGGACATTTCATACGAACGCAATCGTATAACATGCAGCCTTTCGTGACTGGCTTCTTTCAGTTGGCACACCGTTTTCAAGGTTCATTCCTTTGGTAGCATGAATCAGTACTTCATTCCTTTTTATGGCTGAAAATATTCCATTGTATGGACACACCACTTGTTTACCAATCATTGGATGATCGACATTTGGCTTGTTGCCACTTCCTGACTGTATGAAGAATGAGGCTATGAACATTCATACATTAGCTTTTGTGTGGACATATGTTTTCAATTCTCTTGGGCTCATATTTTAATATGTAAGGAATTTATAGAGATTAAAAAAAAAAAACCCTAAGATTAGGTAAATGGGAAAGCATGTTAATTGGCAACTCAAAGAAAGGAAAAAGGGGCTTGTGAAACTTAAGGGAAAATGTTACTTTCAGGAGTAATCAAAGAAACACATTGTAGATTAATGAGAGACTTTCACTTTTCAATTAACAAAATTTCAAAAGGAAGTCTGCCCAATAGTGCCAGAGGTCCCCCGAAATGCCCATTCTCATACATTGCTGATAGAAGACCAGAAATTAGGGTATAACTTTTTCATAAACCAATCTGATAGTATTATATTTAAGAAAACCTTAAAAATGGGCCTGTTCTTTGTGAATCTGTGCTAAAGAGACACTTTTTGAAAAATGACACAGGAAGAGGTCCTGTGACATGTAATTTATGATTTGATTGTTAGAAAACCAGCTAATTGTTTAATAAGAAGATGATGGCTAAGTAAATGGTAAGGTATGCCCATTATGTAAAATAAAACAGAAATTAAAACTTATGTTTACAGGAAATCATCAGTAATACAGAAAAATGATCATATTATATTAAGAAGGATCACATGATTATGACTTTATGACAAATGCCTAAAAAACTGTCTAGAAGGAAAGATATCAAAACGCTTGCTGGTGGTGTGTGCGAGGGGAAATAACACTATGGGTGATTGTTCTCTCTTATAGTTTTTTCCCTCAGATTTTCTATACTGAGAAAGCATTGTTTTTTGTTTTGTTTTTTTTTTTAAAGATTTTATTTATTTGACAGAGAGAAACACAGCTGGAGAGGGAACACAAGCAGAGGGAATGGTAGCGGGAGAAGCAGGCTCCCTGCTGAGCAAAGAGCCCGATGCGGGGCTTGATTCCAGGACCCTGGGATCATGACCTGAGCCGAAGGCAGACGCTTAACGACTGAGCCACCCAGGTGCCCCGAGAAAGCATTGTTTTTAATGAGAATAAATAATTTTTTTAAAATAGGAAAGATCCCTTTAATTTTATCAGTTATGGATTTAATTTGTACGTAAGTATATAACCATACATTAATGAAGTATGCTTTGTGAACTGAAAAATTAAGAGACTGAAAGATAGTGACTGATTCCAAAAATCAAGAGGGAGAGAGTGACTGATTCTAAAATCCGTTAAGAAGCAACCTCTCCTCCTGGGAGGTTTGAAAGGTGAAAGGTACTGAAGGACAGAGAGATTCCTTTTTCTTTTTTTTCTTTTTAATTAATTTATTTATTTGAGAGAGAGAGAGAGAGAGAGCATCCTTAAGCGGACTCCCCACTGAGCAGGGAGCCTAATGCTGGGCCTGATCCCAGGGCCCTGAGATTATGACCTGAGCTGAAATCAGGACGCCCAGGCGCCCCCAGGGCAGAGAGGTTTCTGAGTGAGTCTTTATAAGCGAGTCTTTCCCAGCTGTGCTGGGAAAAGTGGGCAGTGAGGGAGCAGCGCGGGGTGGGGTGGCGAAGCACCAGGATGGATGGCCATGAAAATCCAATTAGGGGTACCGATTAAGCAGACCACGACACACAACAGCTCAGAGGACCCCATAGGTGGCACGCAGCAGGATCTGGGATATCAGATCCAGAAGTCGGGTGGCTAGGTTAGTGGGTTCTTGAGAACCTTCAGGTCCCAAGCCCCCAAGTACCTGGGGAAACCCAATAAAGTCAGAATGACAGTACTGCGAACAAGTCGACACTGGGCTATGACCAAGGTGTCCGGGTTACTAAGGTATCTGCGAGATCTCTCTGCGAGCAAGGGCCTGCAGGCCACACACTGGCACGGCTCTAAGGAGCGGGGGAGACGGAAGCACAACACTCTTGCTCTTTCAATGCTTGCTGCTGGTGGGCACAAGGGGACTTGCTCAGGGCACCAGGCAGAAAAATTCTATTCCTTTCTCTCACTTTTCCTCTTCTTGCCCTCACCCTTTCCTGCTGGGGCATTCAGCCTGGCATTTTGATGATGTGACTTTTGACTTTGCCTAGATTTCACCAGTCGTTAGAATCTGGTGCCTTCCAGGCAGGGCACAGAATAGCACCCAACACTGGTTTATGGGACCTAAACTTTTTCAGAAACATAACAGATACAACGAAGATGCTTCTTCCTAACGTTGATATTTGTTCAAACGTCTTTCTACTCTCCTTAGCCCTGCTGTATAAAAACAACTAAAGGAAAACGAAAATAAAAACATAGCCTTCCTTTCACAAACTGGCAAAAAGGAAACAGGAGAGTTAGTGTCACTTCTGGGCCACAGTGGTAGAGACTAGCTTTCTGGGCTGAACTGGTCAAGGGGCCAAGGGTTGGGGTGTCACCTGGTGGGGCCACAAGAAAGCACATTAGCACAAAGCGGCTGTGTGGACAGGCATCATCAATGCCCCCTGCCCGCCAGTGTGGAAAACGAACGCTGAGGAGGTTTGCTCTCCGAGGCCAAACAAAAACCCCTCTCTGCCAGTCTTTCTATTCTCTGCGGAAGTTCCTCGCCAGATGATTCTGCAAATGTAGCCTCATCCTTTCAGAAAACAGTGAATTCTTTTTCCCTTTAACTCATCAGTTCCAGGCAAGATCTACTCCTTTAGAGAAACAGAATGGGCTTTGAATAAGGAAATTTTACTTTTCTTCTTTTTGCCCTCGAGCTCAAGTTTGTGTTTGTGTCCCCATGAGACCCCCTTTCCACTGATGACTTATCTGGTTATGAAGTCAGAGCGCATCAACATCTACTGCCCTGAGAATTTGGCTGTGAAGCCACTTGCTTTGTGTTTTTGGCGCTGAGGCAGATGTCTTTTCTTTGAAGACTGACGTGAAGCCCCATGCCCCGTCCCCTGGATCTTTCTGTTGGCACTCTCTCAAGTTGCAAGGAATCAGCAACACTCTGGTCCTTCACTTCTGCATCCCTTGCAGTGGTTTTGAATTTCAAAGCCTGTCGGCAGCTGTTTTGGTGTGAATGCTGATAAAGTAGGCCTTCAGAAAACACGCCCCTAACTCCATGGCCTTTGCTGGGACGAGGAACAACAGTGACAGTGATGACGGGAACAAAGGAAACACAGAGGCCGGGGACTCTAGCCAGCCTCCTCCTACCACTTCCGCGCCTGAAGGGAGTGACGACTGTCTCTGCCTTCCCTTGAGCTTACTTTTCTTACCCACGGTGAGCCCAGGTTGGCTGACTCTGTGGTGGCTGCGTCAGGGAGGCTTTCACAAGAGGCCTGCACTCACAAATGTGAGCTGAATGCCTGCAGAGGCCCGAGGAAATCGACGACGGGAGGTAGTAAGAGGAAGAGAACGTGGGACCCACTGAAGGCCGTCCATGATGATTTCCCCAGCAGCACATACAAATGACAAACTGTGGCCATTCTGTGTGGGAGGAACACGTGTTTCTAGACCCTCATTGATGACTTACTTGGCACCAGACAGAACTCCTGTCAGGTTTCTGTTAACAAATCTGAAAAGCAAAGATGTGGTTTATATACCAGCATACATTTTGTAAATACCGTTGCTTATAAAATTTATGGTAAAGCAATTCAATAGTGACTTTTCACTTGGCATGTGAATGTGGCAGCGTGTGAGTTTTACAGTGTCTTGCACGGTAATTGAACTTGGGGTTTATCTCCTTAAAGAAGAGAGCACAGCAGGCTGTCCCCTTGTGGATTCTGGTATCAGATAGGGCAGTCTTTGGCCTGAAGGGCAAGGGACACAGCTTTGCAACCTCGAGGCCCAAATCAAGATCACTGAGAATGGATAGCGGGAGGATGAGGTAAAGGGCGGGGCAGGCGGGTCCCTGTACCACCAGACCCACGCCCCCCCTACAGTGAGGCCTACAGCTATGCACCCCAAGACTCCACTTTCAGACTCCCTTGCAGCCAGGTGTGGCCATGTCTGATCCTGGCCAGCCAGGTGAGAATGGACGTGGTCTATCCGGCCCCTGGGTCTTTAAAAGAGAGTGGGTTGCTCTCCATCCTGCTTCCCACTTCCCGTGGGCTGGACAATGCATGTAGTGATGGGGAACTGGCTTCAGCCGGGCAGAGGATGGCAACCCCACAGGGACTGGCAGAACCACAGGACAGAGGAGCCTGGGCCTTCGACGGCCTTGTGGAGCATCGCTGCTCATCTGCCTTAGAGCTGGATCTCTGAGCCAACACGAGAGAGGCATGAATATGTGTCTTGTGGGAGCCATCGGATTTTTGTGGAGAGCAGCAAAAGGGGTCTTATTGTTATAACAGGCTGCCTATACTCTACCACAAGAAGGAAGGAAATGCAACAGAGAATTCAAAGGTGGCTCCACTGGTCACTTATCTGGTTTCTTCCCCCACAGCCTCTAGAACCAATAAGAGCTTCTGACCTCCTTTGAGACTGACAGTTCAACTTGTATTGAGGCCGGTTAGGAGGACAAAATAACAAATTGTAACAATAGCCCCCATTTACTGGGAACTTATTTTGTGCCTGGCACTTCACATATGGCATTTCATTTAATCTTCGGAACAACCTCGAAAGGGTATTCCACAGTTAAGGAATCCTGGGCTCACAGAATTTCAAGTTAACTCGTCTGGGGTCACCTAGTCAGTGGGGCCTGGATCCGCGTCTAATGCAATCACATCCTCTTCCTACTCCCCCAGTGTTTCCTGTTGAGAAGCATGCTCTGCTCCGAGCCATTTTCTTCAAACTTTTCGAAAAGAACAAAGAATGAGAGATTTAATGGTGTGACAGGAGCTGGGCATTGCTGCATCCTACCATTATTTCAATTTTTGCACGAGGGCTGAAAGTGCTCTTTCAGTGTTCTTCCCTTTACGGGCTCTAGCTCAGGACTGGCCCCCCAGTCTCCAGGCCATTTCAGTCCCAGAGTACCGGGCTCCTGGATTGGAGAAGGTCTGCGAGCAGTGGCATAGCCTGGGACAAGGCGTGGCTTGCCATGGGGCCCGGAGCGTATCACCGGACCCTGTGGAGCCCGGTTTCCTTCTCGGTCAAGCAACAGGCCTCGACAGGGAGGTCTAAGGATTCACAGCAAGCCTAACACTCCTGAAGGAGCCCAGAGCCCTCCTGTACACACTCAAGCAGAACTGAGTCTATACACAGGCGCAGAAGTCTCACTCCCCACAGCCCTAGGTGCTTGTTATCAATCACAAGGACCCACAGAGTAACGGGACCAAGCAGTCAGGTCTGGCTATCAATGCTCAGGTATCCCTCTGCCATGGCCAGAGCCCGGCCCATGTGTATTAGGAGAGTTTTAATGATGTGACAGGAGCTAGGCACTGCTATGCCCTACAGCTTTTCTTTTTTGCACCATGGCTTAAAATGTTCTTTCTTACTGTGGCTTTCAGAAGACCCGACTATACCCTCCACTTCTCTTTGCTGCTAGAGTGAAGAACAACTTAAGACACGGCACAACCAGTTCAGGTGCTTGAGACCTGCTGGGGTCTTGACCCCCCTCCCCGTCCTCACGGGGAGCCTTCCATGCTAGTCTTTCCTAGGGTTGCTGGGTGCAGCTGTTGTCCTGAGTTGTTGGAGATGAGAAAGTTACATAGGAAACAATAATAAGAACGACGACACTTCCCCCACCTCCCAAACAAAAGTTACTCAGAAATCACCACAGTAACAAATCACCCATTTTCAACGATTTCATTTTCCTTGCATTCTTATCTTTCTTTACGTCCAGCCGTACCGCTAGCCTCTATTCGGTAAACATATTTTGATCCTCTCTCTGTGACAGGCGCTGTGCAAAGGGTTGTGGATATGGAGTCAAGTAAACAAGGCCCAGCCGGCGAGGAGCTTATATGTACTTAGGAGGGAGCCTGTCAAATCTTGGGTTGGGGAGCGAGCACCGAGGGGTCTGAATTCATCCAGGCCAGCTGCCGTGCGGTACCTGGCCCAGGTGAGGAGGGGGTGGAGGCGCACACTAGAGGACAGACGTGTGGTTGGGCACCGTGCCATGGGGCTTTCTGGATTTGGTCCTGTGTTTACAGAGCGCTGAAACAGGTGCCAGGCATCTTGCAAGGCTCTCAGAGGGAAGGGGCCCGGCTCCTGCTCAAAAGGAGCTTATAATTTAGTGGAATGGATATATGCAGCTGGGAAGGAGACTAGAGGGGAAGCCAGATTGCAAACAGCTACACGTCCACGTTACCGAGCACTCACTTGAGTGCCTGCAGCTGGTGCCACATACGACAAGCAAATGCTCTCCTCTGATCCATCAATAGTGTCACCAGCACAAGTTCACTTGTGAACTGGGTACTATTATCATCAGCAGCATTTTACAGGTGGGGGAATGAGTACAGGGAGGGCAAGTGACTTGACTAAAGCCCCACTGCTAGGCTGAGCTGGATTTCAACCCACAAATGGCTGAATCTAAGATATAATCTTAACCACATGTTAATCGGCTAAAGTATTTGCTCATTATCTAGCTGATACTTCCTCAGTATTAAGTGGGAGTGGAACTGGGTCCCGATAGACACTTACTGAAATGGGGTAGGGAGAGGAGGAGCATGGGGAGGCCAGACAGTGAAGCGAAGATGAGAGTAGGAAGAGACTGCACACAGGTGGACAGAGGCATCTGAGTAAGATGTGACTTCTTCAGCTGGACGAACAACTCCATCCATTCTAACTACCTGTCTATGTCTATGGCTAATTCATACCTCATAACTCATCCCCAACTGTGGCAACACTGTAGCGTCTGCTCCAACTGAGAATACAGATCTAAAACCAGACTGGGGCTCAAGCACTTGACTACGGGATCATGTAAGTTACATTTTCGAAGAGCTGGGTCACAAAAGCAGCCCAGGGTCTTTGGGGGCTGGTAGGCGTGGGAGATGTGCAGCTGTGTAGATGGCTGCCTGAACATGACAAGGACAGGCAACAGTGGAGATAGCTACACATCAGCAATGTATGACATCTGGAGAAAGGTAACAACTGTCCACTAAAAAGGGCATGTAACAGCTAATATGCAACAATGGACCGATGACCTCTGCTGTCCCCAAGAGGAGCCCGAAGGGGCTAGCGGTAGAGGTGCAGGTGAGTATGAGGTCCAAAAGGGCCCACCACCGTCCGCCTCCAACCACGGGCAGTTTACTTCATCAAGCCAAACAGGAATGTCTTTTGGCAGAAGTGGTGGTTACACCTCCGTTTTGCGTGGACTACGTAATACTAACAAACTCTTCACGCTAAGGTCAGAAGATGGCTGACATTTTAGCTATGACAGTTGTGCTCACCATGGTCAGAGGATGGAAACTCTGCCCATCTACCAGCAATAGTCATCGGTCGGCAGCTCTGAGCAGCAATTCGGCCCAGCACTAGGCAGCACTGGCCTGTCCCCAGGGCTCATGCTGAGCTCCTGTGGGGCGGCCTTATACACTCCAGGTGACAGTGACCCAAGTGTGGCTTCAGAGTCCGCCCCAGTTCTGGTTCAATACACCCCAACTGATTGGGCGAGTAGCAACGGTCCGTACTTGGAATGAGCCCGGGCAACAGCTCTGTCATAATTCTTTTTGACAAAGGCTGACCTGACATGCTGATCATCAGGCCAAGTGGGGGGAAAAAGGTCCTGTGATTAACCAGCCTACACACCCTTGGTTTCTGCCAGGGTTCATCTTTAATCTGGACATATATTCCCTGGATGCACTCCCCACTAAGTCTCCCCTTTATTTCCTACACACTGGGCTTCTTTCTTAAGATTTGCATGTTCTACATAGGCCCCATTGCTAAAATGAAAATGTTGCTAAAAATTGGTAGATCTCTGTATCTCTTATAGAAAATTGATTATTTGTACCAACTCCTGCCTTCCAAAACCCACTAAGCTGTTTCCTAAGTTTGTTTTCCTTAACCCATATCTTAACTGTTTTAAATCTGTGTCTGTCTTAAAATGCTGGCGGTTAATCTTCCTTTCCACTTTTTTTCATTATTTTCTCAAACATCTGACTCTCCTTTAGCTTAAAATAATGCCTCAACTAAATTCCTCTTTTTCACTTTTGGCTGTTTCCCATGGCAAAACAAACAAACAAGCAAACAAAATTTATCACTTTTTTGGTACCAGAGCACTTTTGCTTTCTCATTTAGGTCAGGTAACAAAATATCTTTTATTCTCAAACCAAACTAAACCTACCCCAAACTCTCCCCCCTCCTTTCTCTATTATAATTCCACCATAAAGAAGTGATGCTATTGGCAGAGTTTTCCGTGTGCTGATTCAAAGTACTGATACAAATGTGGACCAACAAAATTCCCAAACACTACTGGTTGGATGCAAATTGTTATGATTACTTTGTAAAAACAATTTTACATTCTTTAGTGAAGACGAAGATGCATCTCCCCTACTCCTCACAATTCGACCCCTAGAGAAGCATGTTTATGTGAGCCAAAGGGTATGTGTCCCTGTAGGTCTAGGGCAGGGCCAGGAATCTGTATTTTTTGTAGTTCTAGAGGCAATGTGGGGCCTTACTCCACAGCAAGGGCCTGGGACTGAGGGCCTACCATATCAGCTCCCATCTCTCTCTGCGGCTGGGTCCCTCTAGGCCTGTGGTTCTAGCCACAGGAAAGCTCACTGGAGAGGAGTGACGGCACAAGCCTGCTGGTGGAGTAACTACGCTTGGGCTGCTGATCTCTGGTCAGCCAGCCAGTCTGGGGATCTGGGAAAATTCCCCATCATTTCCTCTTCTTCCTTTTCTGTCAGCCCTGGCTGCTGTGTGAGGTTGGGCTTGCGTTCTTCATGCAAATTCTACCTCATCGGCAGAGGTGCTTGGAGTCAGCACGGCCACGATCCTCATCTCCCACGCAAAGTCCCGCAGCACCTACCCAGGCAGGGTGCTCTGAATGTGCCGTTCCCTGCCAGGAATGGGAAAACCTCCAGGCGGGGCTCAGGACAGGAGGCTGAAGGCTGAGCCCCCGTAAGGAACCATGGTTCTTCTCTGTGCAGGCCTTTACGGGGGTGCCCCTGTTTGTGATTCTTGGTGTACTGAGTCCAACTTAAGTGCAATGCTAGGTGCAACCTGGCTTTTAACAAATACTTCCAAATAACAATGAATAATAAGTGAGATAAGGAACTTCTCAAGAAGTGAAAGCAGCTGTGTGCCTTCCGGTATAAAGCTGCTCTCCACCTTCCTACCACCCTGTCCGCTCTCATTCAGGGAGGCTGTATAACGGTGGCTCTCTGTCACCCTCACTTATGTTCATTTCTCCTCCTGATGCCATGAATGGCTTCCACCATCCCTCCCTCCCCCATTCTGGGTGAACAAATGGGGAAAGTGCACGGCTTGGCCAGATGACCTCCCTCCATTTGCCCATTCCATCATCCTCCTACTTCAAAACTGAAATATCCCTGGGGCAAAGTACCGGTTACCATGTGGCTGTGGTTCTTTCAGGTTTAAAAATATCTTCAAGGTGGCACATGTTTTACAGAGTCCACTGGGCCCCTGAAATCTGCCCTGTTATTCAGTCCCAGTAATGTACTGAGGGTGGAGGCCATTTGTTTAGTTTAAATCATTAAGTCCTAATAACATGGGGCTCTGGCAAGACGCAGTATGTGTGGGAGATGATGATGTGATGTTGGGAGGAAGTCAAGATGATGACATGATGTAAATACAAATGGAGTTTGGTTTGGATTTCAGGGAGGCCACACAGAGCCCATCTCTGCCTGACTTGGCCTCGTTCTCACAGCCCTGCCAGGGTTCTGTCTCTCACTTAAGGCTGCTGTGGTCCCCACTGGAGCAGCCGGCCGCTGGCCCAGCCAACTGTCTCAAGAGAGGCCCCGGCAGCACAGTTCATTATTTGGGCACAGAGGAGAGAGACAGGAGTGGTTTTTCTTTTAATGGCTTCAATTCCACTCCTCCAGTTCTAAAACGGGTTGCCTTCTAATTCTCTCCTCTTTGCTTCCTTTCTCATTGCCTTTGGGTGTCAGAAAGGTAGAAAGCTATGACTGAGGGTTAGAATTTCTATTTTGAGTAGGTGGTTAAAAGTACTCCAGTTTCTCCCCTGTAAAATGGGGATTATGCCAATGTTTATAAGAATCGACATTCTGCTATTAATTACTAGCAGGAAGTTACTGATACCTGACCATCTTTGATCTGAAAAAAGGACATATTTGTTTCACATGGTTCAGATGAGTAGAGAATATTTAGACCATTAACTGGCCATGTAGTAGGTGTTCAGTAAACTGCAGGCTTACTAGGCATATGTGTATGTAAAGAGAGGGGGGCACGCAGGAGCCTGGGGGTTCTCTTGGGGTTATGGCTGGCCTTTCTGTCCTAGGCACAAATGACTCCAGTGACTTCCTGGCTGGCCAGGAGACAGCCAATCTGTCATTACTGGTGTCCAGCTACACTGCCAAACTAGTCACCATGGATTAGTAATAATATTTAATGAGTTTAACTGAGTAGACAAACAAAATGAATTATTTTAATGAAAATTAAAAGACAGTAAAAAAGAAAGAAGGGACAAAGCTGAATTTCTGCCTAATCTTTATTTGGCTTCAACTCAAGAAAGAATCCACCGCCTGGAGTTCTCAAAAGGAACCACAACATTTAAATGATAGTCACATTGTTAATGTATTAGTTGGAAGGTGGGGATGGAGGGTTGTTTACTCTCAGAAAAAAAAGAGCTTTCAGTGTAACTCTTGGGTTGAAAATCTCAGAATGAATCACACATTGAAGAGCCAATTTCAGGGGCCACGAAAACTACAGCACTCCTGTCAGACAGCATTTTTGCACCCACTAAGCTAATTGTCACATAAATACTAATATTCGAAGCACAGATTTCTCAGAAGCTGTAGGCCGATGATGGATAACCGGAAGAAAAGCACATGGATCTCAGGCAGAAGGGGTTGTATTTAGCACCACTACTTCCTCAAAGCCACAAGAAGACTGCCCAGAAAGCCTTGGCATTTTGGGCACAGTCATCGTGGCCTGCCTGACGTGATCAGAAAGCTCTGAGGGAATCAGGAACAGGTGGGTTTGGGCAGCCACATTCTGATTCCTCACAGATCTTTCCTGTGGCTCTACAAAGTGCCATCAGCCTCTTCCATTACACTGTCTGTGCCCATAGGGACCGAGTCACGTGGACGCAGGACCTCTCCTTCATGCGTTGGGACTTCCAGACCAGTGGGGCTGCTGGATCCAAGCAGGCAGCAGATGCTGGGAATGGCCCCATCGCCAAGGCATT
>CM053608.1:42446965-42613594 GCA_028646535.1 Procyon lotor | reverse complement strand
GATGCGGGGCTCGATCCCAGGACCCTGAGATCATGACCTGAGCCGAAGGCAGAGGCTTTAACCCACTGAGCCACCCAGGCGCCCCCTGATGATAATCATTCTTGAGAGCCATCTACTCACAGACCTACATGCCCAACACTTTTTTGTTTGCGAAAAATAGGCTCATTGGGTTTGTAATGAAAAGGAGTGCACGACAGAAGAGAAAGACAGTTTGCTTGATGGTGGCTGGAGAATCTCAGCGTGCTGATGACAGCCCCGGTCTGTGGTGTGCCGGGATGCCTGGAACGAGGGTGGCTGACCCGAGAGAGAGAGAGGAGTGAGAGTGCAAGATCAACAGGGCCACAAGCACACAAGCCTGGTGGTTGAGGAGCGGGAGGGCAATGGCTTCGGTAGGTACAGAGATCCCTCCTTTGTCTTCAGGCACTTGCTGAAAGGAGGCTAAAAGGCCTCGACTGCTACGTGGAGACCATGTGTTGTGGTGAGGCAGAGAAAGAAACCAACATATAAACTGAAAACTTATTTGGTTACTTGAAGGTTTTTTTTTTTTCTTTTGGATTCTGATTAATTTCTCTTTTCTGTGAAATAGAAAAAAACCTCCAACTTAGCCTTTTTTTTTTTTTTTTTTTAAAGCTCTCTTTTCCTGAGAAGGTGGAGAGAATGAAACCGTCTAAGCAGAATGGAGGGAATCACTGGCCACTGTCAGGACTATGCGGTTAGGCTAGTTAGACACCCCATGGGCTCCTAGTGAATTCCACCCAGGAGCCATGGAGACACCCCGGTTGTAACCCCCAGGGCTATTGAGCAGGATGGGGAGGCAGATACTCGATGGCAGCCATTCACCGGTCAGGGAAAAACAGGGTGCTGAAGACAACCCTAAGTGAAGAATATGGATCTATACCCATTACCTGTTACATATTTGTGTTTTCTAACTACTTAAGAAGGAGGATGAAAATAGAAACATGCACTGTTACTATGTAGCTGACAATGAAGTTAGTGATGTAACTCTCTAAAGGGGTGAGTAAAAGCAGAATCAAGCCTAGAGACAAATCATTACTTTTTTATGTTTTTCTTGTATAAAAGTGCCAGGGCCAGGCCTAGGATAAAGCGAGTGAAGCACTTGTCTCGAGAGCAATAGAAATAGATGCCAAAAGGCTCAGTAATCAGGATAAAAAAATTGCCTTAAGATATTGTTTATCTTGATTACTTAGGTTTTTTTTGGGGGGGTGCCTTTAAATTATGCACCCCAGGAAAGTGCCTCACTTGCCTCCCTCTGGCCCCTGCCTGGTAAAAACACATCAGCTAAAGGTGTTAAATGACTGGAGGATACCAGTTATGTAATTACAAATGAAACCAATGAACAGACCCAAGAAAGAGTCTTCACGTTTCCTTAGGCTAATTCCTAGAAGTGGGGAAGGACTTCCACTTCTAGGAATTAGCCTAAGGAAACAACAAGAATGTACACAAAGATTTGAGAGCACTCAACTTCGGGGTTATTCATAACAACAACAACAACAAAATGGAAATAATCTAAGTCCTCACCCACAAGGGATCAACAGAATACGATATTATACCAGATTCCTATACGGCCAGGAGAAATGAGGATGCTGTACAACTTAATAATCATGAAAGATGCTCATGTTAAAGTCAGGGGAAACATGCTAGTTAGAAAACCCTAGGTGAAAACAGGAATCTGCTTCTCCCGCTTCCATTCTTGCCCTCCATAATTCATCTTCTACATAGCAATCAGAGTGATTTTTTTTTTTTTTTAATTTCCTCTAGTCTTGGTATGGTTTTCTATTATATTTAGAATAAATTTAAGCCATCCTCGTTCTGGCCTCCTCTCTCTCTCTCTGGCCTCCTCCTCTATGCCTCTCCCTTCCAAGCCTCTTCCCTAGGCAGATGGGCTGCCTTGGGAGCCTCCACACAAGCTCGTCCCTTTGCCTGAAATGCTCTTCCCCCCAGCACCCACAGTTCACAGCTGGACTGTTTCTAGGATTCAGGTTCCAGCTCAAATGTCACCTTCTCAGAAAGGTTTTTCCTGACACCATCTCTTAATTGGGCACTGCCCTGTCACTCTACAATATCACATTCTCATTCTCTCTCTCTTTTTAAAGATTTTATTTGTTTACTTGAGAGAGAGAAAGAGACCTAAGCAGGGGGAGGAACAGAGGGAGAGGGACAAGCAGGCTCCACTCCAAGTGCAGAGCCTGATGCAGGGCTCAATGTCATGACCCTGAGATCATGACCGGGGCCCAAATCAGGAGTCAGATGCTTAACTGACTGAGCCACTCAGGAGCTCCTCATATCACTCTGTTTTATTTCCTTCATATACCTAATACTCTCAGAAGTGATCTTATTTAATAACTTATTTGTTTTCTGTCTACCTCCCTCGGTGAGAATGAAAGTTCCACAGGGAGAAAGGCTTTTCTTGACTATATCCACGGATGCTGAATGACGATGGGTAGATGTTTCTATACATACATGTAGGTTCACGTATGCATGTGCATTCACATTAAAAAAAAAAAAAAAAGACTGGAAGAACACAGGACAAAAAAAAAAAAACTGAGTTTCCAGATAGTTCTAGGTTTCTTCATTTCGCTTTTTATTTTCTACAACAATAATGTACTACTTTTGACATAAAACAAAGTTTTCCCTCTGTTTTAGAGTATGATCACTATACAAATGTTGCTTGGGCACAGCTAGACTGAGATTAGATCTACAGATGCCAGAACTGGAAAAGAGCAGAGAGAATGTTTGGTCCCTCCCAGCTCACATTTCAGAGATGAGGAGGTCAAGGCTGAGCAGGGAAATGACTGCTGGCTCAGAGAGCAGAACCTATAACAAGCCTAGTGTTCTTCTCACTATACCAGTGGTTCTCAAAGTTAACACACCTGAGAATTATCTGGAAAGGCTTGCAAATATGGACTGCTGGGCCTTACCTGCAGTTTCCAAGAGTGGGTCTGGGAACCTGCATTTCTGACAAGCTCCTGATGGATTTTGAAGCTGCTGGTCTGGGTCCACATTTCGAGAACCACTAGGCTATGCCACGTTGCCTCTTATGAGTCCCTCAGAAATGTCTTATTCTTTTTGTAGGAATGGTAGTGATTAAAACAATACCTTCAACCAAAGAATTAATAAAAAAAATTCTTTTAGGCTCACTCACTGAGTTCCTAGTGAAAAGAAGGAAAGGAGATGGGGATAAACAATTTTGAGAGCCTACTCTTCACCAGGCATTGTTCTAGATGCATCTACTTTTGTTTGCTTGATCTGTTTGCCACCGGAAACCTAAGCTACTCAGAGGGATAAAGAAAATCATTTAAGAGCAAACAACTAGGGAGTGATTGAGACAGATTTTAAGTCCATGTCTGTTTGACTATATGAAGTCCATACTCCTTCTCCAACCTTAAGAAAGAAGGAAAAGCTGTCACTTGTGGCATTTAGTGTGGCAAATCAATGTCTCCCAATGCAGAAACAAACACCCCCAAGAAGTATTAATATAATGTCATGCTCCCAAAGATACTGAAGGTGTGTACAACAATACTAACATCCAACCTTTTCCCTGGGCTTGAAGCCAAGGTTTATTCATTTACATGATATTCAGCAAGTTCCAACTCAGACCCTCACAGTAATGAGGGTCTGAGGATACAGAGATGATTTGAGTCAATGCCTGGCTCACTGCAAATCATCTGTGAAATAACTGGGAAGGGAGAATTCATCAATCTCAGCTTCTGACAAAAGGAAGAATTCAACACATGCTCTGTGGGAATAGAACCAAACAGACTTTGCAGCTGAAGAGAACTGTCCCACTACTTGAAGACTTTTTTTTTTTTTTTAAGATTTTATTTATTTATTTGACAGAGGAGAGAGATCACAAGTAGGCAGAGAGGCAGGCAGAGAGAGAGGGGGAAGCAGGCTCCCCGCTGAGCAGAGAGCCCAATGTGGGGCTCGATCCCAGGACCCTGAGATCATGACCTGAGCAGAAGGCAGAGGCTTTAACCCACTGAGCCACCCAGGCGCCCCACCACTACTTGAAGACTTAAATTTGAATTCAAAGGCCAAAAGCCAAATATGAGAATGTATCATTTACCATTTTAGGTAAAAAGTAACCTGGTCATTAGTTATTGTTCCCTTTTTGTTTGTTGATGAGGAAATTGACAAGAAACAAAATCTACATGACAAACAAGTCACTCATACCTACAAACACCCACATAATTAATAAGTCACTATTTGTCCTATTATTGTGGTCACACTCAGTCCATGTTTGAGAAAGCTCTATTAATACTGTAATGGCAAAGGACCTTGATGACATTCTTTAACATTACAGTTTTCACTAGAATTCCAAGTTAAGTACAAAGTTAAGTATTAGTGGGTTATTTCAGGAGCAACAACCAAAAAAGGCATTTATGTTTTTTTAATCTGTCTCTGTTCTTATTTCACCTCATGATTTCCCCCCTTATATTTTATTCCAGATCCCTGAAGCAGCTGTACAAATAGGTTTCACATGAAAATAAAAGGAAATACTTGCTATAATTCTGGCTATAGAATCAGAGAACTAAGGGCTTTGACCAAGAGGGTTCACAGGATGAGTCCCTTCCTGTGCCTTCCCCAAGGATCCTTGGTGCCTCTTCTTTCAGAAGCTCAATTTCTAACTATGGTCAGGGAAATGTCTGTACAATTTGGTTAACAAAGCTGGCCAGTGGAGACCTTGAAGGAAAGATAAGTGGGAAAGAGGGAACAGGACAGAGTGGATGTGAAAACAGAAGAAGATTCCAAAGATGGGTACCTGAGAGTGGTTAAAATTTGATGTCAAAGGCAACTTTGCTTTAAACACAATTATGAATAGGTTTAAGGTTTGGAGTGACTGTGGTCTTCTCTGTGCACGAATCACTAAGGTGGGCCACATTCCTAGCCACTCATTTATTAACATCTATAAAGATATGGCTCTTTCATTCTTTATTTCATTCAATAAAGTGCATGGAATTTTATTTATTATAGAAAAAAGGTCTGAAAGATTTTGTAGAAAGCACCTGGGGTCTCAAAACCAATGAGTTGTCTCTGTAGACAGCTTCCGAGCTAGGTCTCTAAGGCAAGGCACGAGATCGGACTGTGCAGTATTAAGTATGAGCAAGCAGTCTTTTCATTCCCGACTCTCGCCTTTATGAACAGTTTGGAAAATAGCCATCTTGCCTTCCCCAGAGGAATGATGCTGCTACAGCCACAAATATAGTTTCTGCAGCCGTTATTCCATGGTTAAATGTTTGCTTTTAAGTATTAGACAGGCCTAGAAAAAAGAGCGGTCTTGTGTCCCCCTCCCCCTCCCTCCCTTCCCCATGCCCGCCACCCCAGTCTCACACACACACACACACACACACACACACACACACACACACACAGAACATGTGACAAAGCTCCACATCTGCATTAGCACCCACACCTGTGTCCCAGCAAGGGTTTAAGAAAAGACATTCCCTAATTTCTCTCCAAATGGACCTTTATTCCATAAGTTGCACATATATTTTGGCAGTGCGTGGCCGCTGTTGATCCAGATTTCACAGCGGCCTTCGGCCTGGGGTAGTTCATGCAGAAGACGAAAGAATAGCTACTTGCCAGATGATACTTTTCAGGCCTCAGGGAGGGCGCTCAGCTGGAAAGATCTGTTTTCGTTGGAGATTGGAAGTGCTTTTCCAGCAATTATTTGATCTTTCCTGGGAACTCGTACTTTTGAAAATCTCCCAGCCTGGTGGGAGCACATGGACTTCTATTCTGGCCTCAGCACTATCACAAACCGGGCGTGTGACTCAGGGCAAATCATCTGGCCCTTACTTCACCTCAGTTTTCTCATTTGCTTGCTGGAATAATTATCCCTTCTCTGCTTAATTCATGGGGTTTTGTGAAGATAAAACCAGAGGGTGTATGCGAAGGTATTTGGAAAATATAAAAAAGCAAATTTATTGTTAGGTGGCATTTGTGTGAGGTTTTTCACTTCGTCCCTGCCCTGGTTCACATGACATTGGTATGTTCTGATTTTCTTTCTGAGAACTAGGTAGGAACTCTCTCATGCAGGGGGAGAGGTAGTAAGTGCAACTCAGGCAGAGAACAGCATCGGATTCTTGTTACCTCTCGGAAAAAGAAAGTAAAAAAGGCAGGACCTGACACCATAACCTCATCCTAGAAAGTCTACTTTTGCTAGGTTTGCTAGGACCACAACATTCTGGTCCTTCTTTGCCTCCTCTCCAGAGGTTTGTACAGAGAAGGCTACTGCTGCAGAGCTGAATGAAGGAAGGAATGAATCTAAACACCCATCCACCCACCTTATATAGACCAAAATTATATATCCAGTAATGTGCACAGATACAGAGATGCAAAATGCTGTTCCCGTTGCTGAAGAGAGACCAGCCAGCCTAAGGCAGACATGCAAAGGATTTGTCTTGCTCCAGTGTGGTCAAGTATGCCCTCCAGAGAAACACACATGTGCTCTGGGAGCTTGAGCTTGTGGGTCATTCCCACCCCGAGGAGGCTGGGACGTGTTCTCGGAGCACACACAGCTGAGCTGGGCCTGCAGGAGACTGGTGAGGGACAGGGTTGGCGAAGTGCTCTCCAGCTCTTACAAAGGCACGGAATCCAGAATGAACATCCCAGAGAGCTGCCTTGTTTGGTGTGATGAAAGCTAAGAGTGGAGATGGGCAACTAGAAAGTTGGGCAGGGGCCTCAATGTGAAAGCAGGAGCAGGCCATCCAAGCTTCTGAGCAAGAATTACACAACAGTTTGGTATTTCAGAAAGATTACTTAACAGCAGGGAGAACAGGCTGGAGGGAGAGGGTAGGGAGTAGGAAACAGATTTAAAATCTAATGTAAACATCTGCATTTCACAATACTGGACACTTTACAGCAAGTAGTGGTATAAGAGCATTCCTCCAAATTCTAAATTAATACAGCCAATCATAAATTAGGGAGGTGAATAGTCAATGCCTTCCAGAAATATTCTCCAAGCAATAAATTTTCCTTGCACAATTTAGAAAACACGAATTTCCCATGTAATCTGGAAAAATCTTTGTGAAAAGGGAGTCACTCTATGTGTCTGAAATGTGGCTGATCACTTGTGTATTGTGGCATCAGGAAGGGTCCAAAAGATAAGGAAACTGCTGCCTTACTATGCACCAGGTACAAAAAGGGGTGTGATGGACAGCTACGTGGGAGCTGGCTTTAGAGAAAACATCCCAGAAATGAAAAGGGAATTTCTAATAATTTGGGGAGATTTAGCAAGGAGTATGTACTTCTTAATTCCCTCTTTGAGTTTCCTCCCTTCCCCTCCCCTGCCCTCCCCTCCCCTTCTCTTCCCCTTTCCTCCCTCCCTCCCTCCCTCCCTCCCTCCCTCCCTCCCTCCCTCCCTCCTTCCTTCCTTCCTTCCTTCCTTCCTTCCTTCCTTCCTTCCTTCCTTCCTTCCTTCCTTCCTTCCTTCCTCTCTCTCTCTCTCTCTCTCTTTCTATGGCACATGTGAGCAAAGGAACCTGCCCATGTGGTGGGAAGGGATGAGGGGGAGAAGCAGAGGGAGAGAGAGAAGAGATTCCCAAGCAGACACCATGCTCAGTGCAGAGCCCAACGCACCAAAACCAAGAGCTGGATGCTTAATGGACTGTGCCACCAGGCACGCCCAGTTTCTTTCTAGTCTAGGTATAACTCACATACAATACCACATACAGATCTTAAGTGCACAGTTCAATGAGTTCTGATGAATGTACCTGTGTAACCCAAACCCCTCTTGAAATAGAGAACACTGTCATCACCCTACAAAGATCCATCAGAGCCCGTATGCCATAAGCATAATGCAAAACAATCACAGTTGTGATTTCTACCACATAGATGAATTTTGTCTAGCCTAGAACTTCATAAAATGTAGTCCTATAGTGAGTATTTTTCCTGTTTACTTATTTTTGACATTTATCCACAATAAAATGCCTTTCAGTAGTTTATTATTGCTGAACAGTATAGTAGTTTTTATTGCTTCATTCATTACAGTACTTTTTATTACTGAGCAGTACTCCGTGGTCTGAATATACCACTATCTGGGATGTTTTTAACAGTGCTTTCTTTTGCTGGAGTGGGCAAGTGCCTAACTAAGGCAGAGCAAACAAAGTGTGCAAGGTCAGGTGTAGTGGCCGACTGTTTTCTGTGTAGTCGGGGCCCGACCTCCTGTGTCAGCTTGATCTTCAGGACCCCTAATATCAACAGGGGCTAAAACTTCAGGTCAATCAAGAAAATGAAGGGAGAGATTACTCTTTATATTTTCTTAGCGCTGTATGTTTGGCTCATGGAAACAGATGAAAAATGGCCCCCAAAAGGGAGAAGCCAACTTACTGAGAATCAGGTACTTGGGATGAATGGTTAGACAAAAGATTTAGGTAACTAGAGCATTCTTTAAGAACTTAGAGTGTGTCCATGGAGTCGTGCACATAGCCTAGGGATCTATGTTGTTCCTACGTTGTTTCCACCGCAAGTGGCACTTCAGGAAGGGGACTGAGGGAGTTCCGCTGAGAAAGGGAATGATTCAGAAATACTCTCAGGATTCCCAGTTCCCAGTGAGAGAAGTGCACCCAGGAGTGCCAAGCAACTATGAGGCGAGACTGTAGCTGCGTTTAGCCAGGAGATGATACCTGGAGGCTCCGAGGAGAGCTGGTGAGCTCCCGCTAAGATGTTCACTGGGCAGCACAGGCGAAAGTCTTTATTCTGTGCAACTGGGGAAAGATGCATCACAAAGAATCCAAATGGCTTCCAAAATGCTTATTCAGGCTTCCCCTGTACATCTGTCACAGCTCACTATGAAAATCAGATATGAATACCGTTCTGATGACTTGAAACACACCATTTGGGTCAGCTCCTCCCCCCTGTCGCTAGACAATGCCTGTCCTTTGAAATGAACTAGTCATTTTGGCTCCAACATTCCCATCATCATGGAAAGTGACTCTGGTTACAGTCATGCTGAAGACACACTGGAAACACAAAGCTCTCGGATCTGGGTAGAGCCTGGTTTGGGTCCAGAAATCATGTGGATAACGTCCTCTAAAAAGCTGGCAGGCTCCCTTTCCATTCTTCAGACTTGACACATCTATTTGCTTTCTCTTCTGCCCAACTGTTTTTTTTTTTTTTTTTCAAAGCAATTGTGAAGTAAATAACAACAGCTCTCATTTTTGTTGAGCCCTAACTATGTGCCAGATCCTGTGCTTTGCACTTCATTCTTATAAGCCCTTGAGGTAGGAGCTGTTGCTCCTCCTTCAAGGATGAGGAAAATAAGAGCTGGCCACGGCTTCTCCCGTCGTCATTACTATTCCCTGTGTTGCCTTTGCTTGTCCGCTCGGCGGTGGGGGTTGGGAGATGTGGGAGATGAGGCTGAACAAACAGAAAGCAAAATGATCCTCTTTGATCTCCTCTCCTTACATATTTTAACGTGCAATTTTGTAATTAGGTCAAAGTGAGAGATATCACTGTGGAGAGTGACAGCTCGAGTTTAACAATTATTTCTTAGAAGACCGTTAATTAGACTGATTTGGGGTACAGGCTTTAGAATCCATACTCATTCTGAGAGCAGTTACAGCACAAGACATCTCATAAATAAAAGCCATTTAGAACATTATCCGCAGGAAACAGCTGCAGCTGGTAAGGAACTTCTGACATTAAGGAAATGCAGAACTTCATGGAATTAGAGGAAGGCAGGAGTCATATATCACAGGGTAACACTATCTTAGCAAGAGCTGGACCATGTTTTCAATAGATACACTCATTTTACAGCATTTTGTGCTTGCTTTCTTCTCTTGGGTTTTCAGGAGACAAGCTTGGCATGTTAAGAGCAAAAACTCAAAAGAAATGTGAACTAGACTCAGGGATATTTACAATTTCCAAGGCTATGACCTGTGGTGTGGTGCAAAGCTTGGGGCTGTTTCGCTGTAGAGACCTGCGCTTTCCAATACGGTACGTCCTCTCTAACTGCATGTGATTGGTTCAAACTGAGATCTGATCTAAGTGCAAAGTAACACCAGATTTCAGACTTAATGGGAAGAAAGTATGGAAAGTAAGTCATTCAATTCTGAAATGTTGACTGCATGTTGAAATTATAATATTTGGGACACGACATCCTAAATAACATGTATCATTACAATTACTTTCAGGTATTTCTTTTTGCTTTCTCAAGACGGATCCTGAAAAAATGGAAAATTACCTGTGTTGCCTGCATTTGTGTTTCGCACTTTTTGGACAGCAGTGGTAACATACTCAGTAATTGAAAAGAGTAACCCAAGTTGAAAATGTGGTGCATTTGATGAAAAGTGGTAAACCATTTGCAGTGAAATATGTTCCCTAACAGGTGAATAGAATAATTTAAGAAGTAAACAAGCACACTGATGTTTTGCTCTGACCCACTGGTGAAAGCAGTGGTAAGTCGCTCATTCTTCCTGGGCCTAGCCTCTGCAATGGTTGGGTCCGATAATCTTTTTATTTATTTATCTATTTTTAAGAGATAGGGAGAGGTGGGCGAGGGGCAGAAGGAGAGGGAGGGAATATCTTTTTTTTTTTTTTTAAAGATTTTATTTATTTACTTGACATAGAGAGATCACAAGCAGGCAGAGAGGCAGGCAGAGAGAGAGGGGGAAGTAGGCTCCCTGCCGAGCAGAGAGCCTGCCCGATGTGGGGCTCGATCCCAGGACCCCGAAATCATGACCTGAGCAGAAGGCAGAGGCTTTAACCCACTGAGCCACCCAGGCGCCCCGAGGGAGGGAATATCTTAAGCACTCTCCGTGCCTAGGGCCAGAGCCTGGTATGGGGTCCGATGCGAGGCTTGATCTCACAACCCTCACAACACTAAGCCACCTAGCGCCCCTGACCCAGATAGTCTTGAACATTTCTTCTAGTGCTCACATTTTAAGTTTGTGGCAATTCCTAAGGGTTAACTCATGGGTGAAGTGAATAATAATAATAAAAAAACCCCTGAATATTTGCAGCTCCAATATTGCCTGCTGATCTTTCACAAGCAACACACCTTTGACTGTCTCTCTGGAGCAACAGTGAAAATTTAATGGCAATAATACTCATGTTTATAATAGACAGGCTGGGCTGCCTGAAAGGGGGGACAATGCCATTTGCCTGTGCACCTGAATAAGTGGGTTTTATATGACAAGACTATATGCCTAATATGGAAAAACTTAAGAGCTCCTTAACCCAACAGATGCTTACTGAAAGGTGAACCCAAAATGGTATAAAACATCCCAGGAGAGGGCAAAGAGAACCAGTTATTCTTTTAGTTCAGGTTCTGCCCTATTTCTTTTTATTTTCAAAGCATCGAATAATTTCCTGGAAGCTATTCTGTATCTCTCAGGCAAATTATACACTTTTTAGATGATTCCAGAGTTTTTCCTTAAAAGGAAAAAAATTTTAATTTAGATAACTCAATTATAACTAATAGGGTAAAGTTTCAGCACAAGCAAGACAGCATTTGTGACCCTGTGAAATATTTTGAGCAAATGTGTGCTCAAAATCTATGTGTGGAAACAGATTTGGAATTAAGAAATTGTAGGAATAAATGCCTGCAGTGTGTGGGGATGGAAACCTTGCTTACTGTGAAGACCTCCAGAAATACTGCGTGATCTCCCCTGGAAGAAAATCCTAGAATTCACATCCTCATTTCTGTTTGAGTCCCTGTTATATCTAATTTAAATCTGACACCTTGAACTTCTGAACATGGAGAGACAGTGTGTTCAACTGCCACTAACATACTCGCCCATTTTGAAGTAGTCCTTGCCTTTATTTATGTGGCTCCAGATTCCTTCAGTTTCAACTTTCGGCAATACAACCATGATGTCACTAATACTGATAAAGCTTGGCTGTACCAGAGCAACTCAAGGAAAACTTGGTGAGAAAAGGAATGTTAGACAGGCAAGCTCTTTCCCCCTCTTCCTCTCTTCTTTCTCCCTTCCTCTTTTTTTCTTTTTAGTCTATCCATAATCATGCCTCTATAATTCATGTCTTCTTTTTTTTTTTTAAACTACATTGAAGGCAAATTGGAAATTTTGACTGAATTGCTGAAATAAATGGCTTGGGCTTCAACTGTTCCAGACTTTGGGAGAACTTGTTTTAAAAAGCAAGAAGTAGCTCCAACATCATGGAACAACAAAAGGACAGATTGGCCACCTTCACTTTTGAAATTGGTGGAGTGGGAGTTGGTCAACCCATGAATGAGAGCAAGTCCTGGTGGGTCTATTGTGCAAGATAACAATTTGACTTGAAAACGGAAAAAATGACCCTTCATTTCTTTCCCTTTGCCATTATCTACAGAACCACATTTGAAAAAGCACTAAGAGAAGCAGATTAAAAAGAATAGCTTCTGGCTGGCTTTTCCTCAGCATTTTATACTTTCATTCCTTTGTTCTTTTCTCATTCAACCTCGTTCCCAATTATTGCACTGTTTTGGGGGCACTGGGGACAAGACGTCTGGGAAACATAACACATATTAGTCCATCTGCTTTCTCTGTGAGTTCTTTTCAGCATCTTTGCGGGGCAACAGGAAGGATGTGGGCTCTCTTTCAGATTCAAATGAGGCTAATCAGCCCTAGCTCAGGTTGACAACATCATGCTTTTGTTCCAGGGTAGCCTGAGAAAGCCAGAACCACCTCCCAGTGGGGTAACCATTTCATCCCTGGGCTTAAGCTCTTATTTATTTTTTTTCCAAGATTTTATTTATTTATTTGACAGAGAGAAATAACAAGTAGGCAGAGAGGCAGGCAGAGGGAGAAGGGGAAGCATGTTCCCTGCTGAGCAGAGAGCCTCATGCAGGGCTCTATCCCAGGACCCTGAATCATGACCTGAGCCGAAGGCAGAGGCTTTAACCCACTGAGCCACCGAGGCACCCCTTAAGCTCTTATTTTTAACATCGGATTCCTAGGCCACTCCTCACTCAAAACCAAAACCCCCCCCAAAATTGCTGACACAGTATGACTCAAGTGCATTCTTCCATTAAGAGAATTCTGATTTTTGCAGTTGGAAAGACCAAAGTTTCCAATGTATTTGAAGATGTTTTAAGTTGTGTGGCACAAGGTTTCCAAAGTGGCAGCGTCTCCTTCTTTCAAATTATTTATGAAGAATGTGGTAAGAAAAGCCCACCATGTCTTTTCCCCAAATATATATTTTTACATGTACAAAAACAAGAGGTATTACAATCAAATATGGAACTTTTGGTCTAATTCTTAAAACTGGATGTTTTGTGACTAATACACAAAAAGATCAAAGCAAAACCATGGAAGAGAATGGGGTACAGTGTTGGATGAACACCTTATTGTTGAATTTGTTGACTCTATTATCAATCCTATTACTCAAAACTTTGTGATCTTGACAATCCCTTTTGAATCTCAGCACCATCCATCTATCCATCCATTTATTCATCCATTCAACAAATATGTCCCATCTACTAGCTGCCTGACCCTTTGCGAGCTAAACAGGTGAATAAGCTATTGTCCCAGCACTGGAGCAACTTTGGATGAAACAAGTAGAGAAACAATTCTACACAACTGTCACTTGGTAGTTACACAGTGCTAACAGGAGCTCAGAAGAAGTAGAAATCACTTTCAATGGAGGATCAGTCAAGACTTCATCAAGGAGAAGCATTTATTTTATTGCTTGAGAGAGGAGCAAGATTTCTAAATTTGGAAATTGATTGGAACATTCTCCACCTCAGGAACATTGGTAGCATAGATGGCAACAGGGAGTCCAAGAGGCAGGGGAGACTTTTAGGGAACAGTCATGACCCAATTCGGTGTTGTAAGTCTGAGGAATGGGGAGGTGGCTCTGAGCAGACTGTCAGCCAAGGGAGAAGGATGGACCTAGTTTGGAGTGTGGAAGAGAGGCCCTGAAGAGCTCTGAGAGATGACTTGGTCTGCTAGCTCTATGCAGAATGGCTCAGCAAAGGGAGCACCCAGAAGAGGGGCACACAACTAAGTTTGGTAGACCAAGCCAGTATTAATGAATCTTGATTTAGGAAGGTGATGAGGAGGATGGGGTAGAGGGACACGCAGGGTTGTTGACTGGTGGAATGGCACTGGGGGATTTGGTTAATCTAACATTCTAGCTGACACATTCTAGTACTTAATAGTTCAGCACACGTGAGGAAAATTGTTGAGCCAAATGCCCACAAAATGGGTAAAAACAGCTTTGGATAAAATTCAGTCCCATTTCCATATTTGAAATCTCAACATTACCTGGCCTTATAAAATAGATTGGTCTTATGGAAAAAGTATCAAGGAGTACTAGATGAAAAAAGTCCAGTTTGGGTCATCCCATTAAAGTGTTTCAGCATTTGGTCTGATCTCTCATATAGGATAGGGATGGTTAGCCCATTTTCTATTTTGAAAGGAATCAGAGAAATGTGGTTCTTTATGGACTTTAGCAATGCATCATCCAAAAAAGCTCTCATATTCCCTTGGGAGATGGGAAAATGTAGGCTGGATACCTCGGCAATGAAGTGAATGATAATATTTAAACGGGGCTGATCAATGAGTTCATGTCCACTCAGAAGGTAGACTCCAAGGGGCATAGAACAGGGCTCTGAGCCCTTGAACAACTCTGCCAACATCTTAGACGGAGATATGGAAAACTTACTTGATAAAATATTCAGATGAGACCAACTTTTGGAGGGATAAGAACTGTCAGGTGACAATCTCAGGACACAAAATTATCTTGATAAGCTAGGGTAATAGGGGCAGAACTGAGATGATAAAATTAATGAAGGAAAATGTGAGGGCCTGAAAAAAAAATGTTGCATAACTACAGGAAGGTGGGTGTGTGGTTTGAGCACCAGCACGTGTGAACAAGATCTGGGGGGGTGTTAGCTGAGTAATTTCAATTTGAGTCAATTGTTTGACATGTCTCAGGAAAGCCAGTGTGACCTAATGCTGTACTTACAGAAATATAGCATTAGGTCTGGCCTCACCTAAGAGAAGGTTTCAGAAACGCTTAGAAAGACAGGAACTTTATTATATAAGTGTGTTGGGTAAAGTTACTTAAAAAACCTAGCTTGACTTAACCAAGAGAGGAGGTTTTGCTGGTTATCATGAAGGTCCTCCCCTTAGTCAGGCTGAGCTAAGGAGTTTATTATATCACAGTGAAAGAGCCATCATAGTAGAGGTTGAACTGACCCATTCTCAGTAAATCTGAACTCTGAGTTCTTTAAATTGCAGCAATAATGAAATTTTAGGCACCAAGAGACAGATACCATTTCAAAGGACAATGTTGTCCCTCTCCTCCTTATTATGTAAATGCTAAGCATTGTATTAAGTAGTGAAGATATTGTGTGTGTTTGAAGGTGGGACTCTTTAACTGTCTGAATAGTTCTAGGCCCCAAGCTGGAGTTCACTTTCTTGATGGTTGGAGAGGATCTTGAGGGAAAGGGGGTGGAGTGCCCATGATTTACAGCCAACTCCCAGCAAGCACAATAGGGTACTATTTCCACGGGGAGAGGAGATCCTCTGATACCTCTTACACACCTCTTACATTCCCTCAGTGTATAAGTTGTGAATTCTAAAACTCCCAAATAGAACATTTACTTTATGTCAGCAAATCAGCATAATTTCTAAACAAAGATGGATTTTTTTTTTAATATGTAACAGGAAATGTGTTGCTGTGTATTGTTTCCCTTCCTCCTGTAGTTGCTGCTGATCTTCAGGGCAAGGACTACATGGATCTTGCATACACCTTAAGAACGGCAGACGAGAGCCATAGTCTCATCTCAGCTATGACTCTTAGGAGAGAGAAATTCTTATATAATGGGGTCAGTGGATTTTAGCCTCAATAAAACATCTATTTCTGAAGGGCTTCCCTAGTCATTATCAAATAAGATATTTTAAAAACATATATATAGAGAGATACATATACAGACTTGTGTGTGTGTGTGTGTGTGTGTGTGTGTGTATAATTTGAAAGTCTCTCAAGCCGTGAGTATATAGAATCTCAAACTTGTCCAGAAAATAACAGATATTGAAAAGACCTGGAATTATGCTGGGACAAACTAATACAAAAACTGAAAATGGTTTGGCTCTAAGCAAAAGAAGACATTTAAGCAGTCTTTAAAAAAAACTGATGGGTTGTTATGTTGAAGAGTATTTTCTTATGACTTGTTTCAATCATGAGAACTTCCCAAAGATGGTAGCGACTATGTGACACTGGAGATGTCCGGGCAGAATTTAACAGATACTGGGAAGACTAGATGAATTTTAAGACTCTTTGAAGCACAGCAGCTCTTCTCTTTCCCCTTGAAAGAGCCCACAGTGTTAAATCTGAACAGGTAATCTGAAAGTGAATGTCGTGAGGCCAGGGATTCTGAGAAACTAGATTCACAGTTACTTAGAAGGTGAAGAAGGGAATCCGTGTTCTGAGAGAAAGAAGATGGTGCCAGCAAAGGGCTCTTTGATACTCTTCCATGATTAAAGCAAATTGTCAGAACTGTAAGGGCAGAACAACAAACATAGTGAGAGATTTTAACAATATCTCTCTGAATGACTGGGGAATTAATAAGTCCATAAAAGACTTGAACAACATGATTAAGAGGTTTCATCTAATGGGTATATTTTTAGAGTTCTATCTCCCCAGCACCCATCAGTGAATATGCATTTTAAAAAAATTCATGGAATGTTCTTAAGAAATCGATCACACACTAGGCCATGAACCAAGTCTCAATAAATTTTGTGGAACTGGTTTCACATACACAACATTCTCTAACAACAATAGATGTTTTAAAGTTAGACTCCTAAACAAAATGGTTACTAAAAAATTTTCACTTGATTGGGAATTTAAAATGACATGGCTAGTAACTCATGAATCAAAGAAGAAACAATTATGGTCAATAATTGTTGAACAATAACATTCTTAAAACTGAGTGATGATGATGGAGCGCCTGGGTGGCTCAGTGGGTTAAAGCCTCTGCTTCTGGCTCAGGTCACGATCTCAGGGTCTTGGGATGGAGCCCTGCAGGGAGCCTGCTTCCCTCTCTCTCTGCCTCCCACTCTGCCTACTTGTGATCTCTCTCCTCTCTGTTAAATAAATAAATAAATAAAATCTTTAAAAACAAAAACAAACAAAACTGAGTGATGATGAAAATATTCCGTAATACCACTGGGAAGATTCCACTAATGATGTAGTTAGAGGGAAATACTTACATCTGATCCTAGAAAAGAAAAAAAAAATGATGGAAAATTAATGAGTATCCAACTCAAGAGGTAGGAAAGTGAATGAGAGTAAATCCAAAGAAAGTAGATGAAGGGACTAATGAAGGGTAGAAACTAATAAAATCAGTAAACAAAGATATACTAGAGAAGATTAACAAAGAAAAAGCTGTTTATTTGAAAAGGTTGACAGGCAAGTCACCAAAGTTGATCAAGAAAAGCACGGGGAATACTCAAGATAATATTAGGAATGAGAGAACACAAATAGAGATATAGCAGAGATTAAAAAATAAGAGTATACTATGAACAACGGTATGTCGTTAAATTTGAAAATTTCAGTGAAATGAAGAATTTCAGAAAAACACAGTTCTATCTATAACCGTTGAAGAATTGACGTATCAGTTAAAAATCTACTCATCTCTCCATCAAAGAAAGCAAAACCAATAAGCACTAGGTTCAGATGGTTTTAGAGGAAAAAAAAGATGCAAGTTGCAGCGATGGAGACTGGAAAAGTACTAGTATAATCTTTCTATCAAAACCAGACAAGGGCAGTAGGGAAAAGGGAAAATTATAGGCCAATTTCGGATATTAATACAAATAAAAATCCTAAAAATATATTAGCAAACGAACCCAGTAGTGCACTGAATATATCATGGCTAACTTGGATTTTTACCAATAATGCAAGGATGATTTAACTTTAGAAAGTTGCTGACAGCAAGTTCCCCATTATCAGATTAAAAGAGAAAAAAGCCCTCGATCTTATCAATGGAGGCAAAAAAAGTACTGAGTAAAATTCAACACTTATTTGTGATTTTTAAAAACAGAAACTCTTAGCAAACTAGGATCAGAAGGGAACTTTCCTAACCTAAAGACTATTAACCAAATCCCAATAGTGAGCATCATGTGCAATGGCAAAATGTTAGCAGACTTCCCTTTAAAATTAAGAACAAGTTGAGGTGTGCTCTCCTTACTCTGCTTAACACTGTACTGTGGGGCCTAGGCAGAGTGGCAAAACAAGAGAGAAAGATAAATAAACATTGGAAAGGGAGAACTAAAACTCATAATTATTTATGGATGCCACTGATTATATAGACCAAAGAGAAATTGCAGATAAATTATCAGAGTTGATAAAACGCCTTAACAAACTGCAATTAGTTCAATATGAAAAATTCTGTTCTTAAGCACCAGCAACAGTTAAAGTAATGGTTTTCAAAAAACAGAACACTTATTTTTCTTGACTTTCATTTCCTTTTTAAAGATTTTATTTACTTGAGAGAGAGAAAGAGAGAGAGAGTATGTGCATGCAGGAGCAGGCAGAAGCAGGCAGAAACAGAGGGAGAAGCAGACTCCCCGCTGAGCAGGGAGCCTACCGGAGAGCTCAATCCCAGGACCCCGAGATCATGACCTGAACTGAAGGCAGCCGCTTAACCAACTGAGGCACCCAGATGCCCCCTGACCTTCACTTCCTGCTCTTCGATGCATACCTCATTCATATAAGCATAGGATGATAAAAAAAATTTTTTTGATAAAAAAACTTATTAAGAAAAACAAGTAACCAGTTATATTGCAAAAGTATGAGAGGCAGAGAGCACAATTTCATGGAAGACTTACAGGATTCCTTTCTATTCTATGGTTCCCACAGAAAAATTCCACTTGAAAAAAAATGAGGCGTTGTAGATGGGGTTACCTTGAATTGTGGTGAATCACATGTATTACTGGAAAAGGACCACAAACAGGAAGTTCCAGGCCTCTGCAAATCAAACTCTGCCTCAAAGGAAAAATAGGGTTGCCACCTTCTCTTCCACACAGCTTACAATAAAGTGAGCAGGAACCAGCCCTTCAAATGGCATCCCGCATCGGGAAGGATACAGTTGTCTTGAAGAGAGAGGCGCCCGGCAAGAGGTAGGTAGAGAGAGAGAGGGTTAAGAAAGTTCTTCATCTACATGAAGATGATATTGAGGGTTACTTAAAATTTTTTTAATTGAAATTTCACTATATCAAGCACAGGATGATATTTAAATTCTCAGAACTACCTGCTTCACCTGAAACTCCTAAACTTATTCTATATTTGGGTATATCCATCAGCAGGGGGCTTGGTCTGCTTGTGTTTTCAATACTCTTAGAGCGCTATACAATGGCACATACAATTCTTTTCCACTCAGGGGTTGATTATCATTTTGATAAAGTAACAACAGAAATGAGATAAAACTTCATGAAGAACTTTTTATATTCACTTGCATCTGACTGGGCAAGTCACTCAATAAAAAACAAGGTTATCTGAAAATAGTATGATGTTGTTTTTTAAAATGGTTAAAACCCAATTCATTGGAAGTAACCAAAATAAGCAAAATAGAGGCTGGTTTCCTATCTAATTAAATAATCATAGGTACATTCCTATGGTGGGATAGGAGAGAGCAGTGGAGTCAAACTGTAAAGTAACTTCACTGACACACAAAAGTATTCATGGTATATTGCCAAGTTATAAAAATAATATATAAAACATTAAGTGCAATCACTTTAAAAAATTTCCAAGTTTGGACATTGAACAAAAATACCAGCAACATGTGTGATTATTTTTGAGTGATGGAATAATGGTGACTTTTGTTTTGTCTTTTGTGCTTTTCTGTATTTTCTAAGTATTCTACACTGAGGGTGAGAATTAATGCGGATATTATTTTAAAAAACTCACCCTAATGACATTTGTGACAACATGGATGTGGACATCATGCTAAGCGAAACAGGCCAGACACAGAAACACAAATACCATATGATTTCACTTGTATGTGGAATCTAAAAACAAAAGAAAACAAAAAAAATGAACGAATATATGAGGAAAAAGAAACAGACCCATAAATACAGAGAACAAACTGGTTTGTTCTCTGAGGGGTGGGGGGATGGGCAAAGTAGGTGAAGTGGAGTGGGGGGTACAGGCTTCTGGTAAGGGAGTGAATAAGCCACGGGGATGAAGGGTGCAGCACAGGGAGTTTAGTCACTGCAACTGTAATAGTGTTGTGTGGGGACAGACACTTGTGGTGTAGAGAGAAGGTGAATCACTATGTTGTAACCTGAACCTGTGTAACATTGTGTGTCAACTACATTTTGATAATTAATAAACAAACAAATAAATAAAATTCACCATAATAAAGTACCTAGCGTTCTGCAGCACAACCTTTTGGAGCTCTCCAAAAACATTCAAACTTAGGACAGCTTCGAGGCGGCCAAAACAACCGACAAAAACAGCGTCTCCTGACAGTCCCACTAGAGGATCTCTTCTCACTCTTGTTCCAGCCCCGAGTGGTAGTACTTGGGCTGCAGGATATTTGGGTCCCCAGGAGACACTGAGAGGGCTCAGGGCCCATCCCAAGGAGGAGTTTGCTTCCCTCAGCTTCCCCTCCTTTAGCACAGAGCCCCGAGCTCAGCATCTGCGGCTGCAGGACATGAATGAGAATTCGGGGCATGGACAAAAATCCCACTAAACCGCACTTTGAAATGTTGCTCTCCAGCTCAGCACCCTCCCTCAGCTCTCCAGTTGGCTTCCCAGCCCTCCACATTAGGGCGCCCACACAGCTTCCTCCAATCTCCCACTGCCTGGGCACAACCTCCACACCACCGACCCCGCAGTTCCCACACCCCATTCACGTGCCGGGCCCCATGCTGATCTTACCCTGCAGAAGCCTTCCTTTTAGCTCCTCTGGCTCACACTGATCTCCCAGTCTCGCAGTTTCCTGGCTTATCCCCCACACTTGATCATGTGGGGGTGGGACAGTCACATTGGTTCACTGTTTCCTGTGCATGGCAGGGTCTCTGAAGGGTTGGGGCCGGGTCCCAACCAAGTCCCAACAATAGCGGAGAACCTTGATTCTCCCCATTGCCTTCCTCGAGCTCCTAGCACGGGGCTGCGACGCGGTAGGCTCTCCCCTCCAGTCTGTCTGCCTGCTTCTTTCACTCTTTCTGCTTGTCCTGTCCGACAGAGCACAGCATGGTATCTTCCCTGCTCATTCTAAGCTTCTATCTAGGGGCTTCCTCTAATGTCTCTAGCTCTCGTTTAGCTGCACTAATGGGTGGCAAGTCACTAACGCAGGTAATTCACGAGAGTGCCTGGTCCTCTTGCCTTCTCACTCCCAATCAGCCCAGGGTGCTGCACCCATTGAGGACGCGGTCTCTTTCAGTTTCTCCTTAGCTCTTCTCCTTGCTCCTCTGGACTTTAGTGGGTTACATTACCCATTCATTTCTTCACCACTCGTTCATCATCTGGTTACTGAGCACCTGCTGTGTGTTGGGCACTGTTGCTTAAACTCACACTTGGAGGTCTGTTTCCTCAACTAGATGGGAAGCTCCCTGGTGGAAAGTGTAATCTGCTACAATTATTAAAAAGTCCAGACAATCTAGCAGTATGCTGATAAACTGTTTGGGAAATATATTTTTTTAAGATTTTATTTAGTTATTTGATAGAGAGAGAGGATAAGCAGAGGGAGAAGGAGAAGCAGACTCTCCGCCAAGCAGGGATCCTGACTTGGGGCTCGATCCCAGAACCCTGGGACCATGACTTGAACAGAAGGCAGACGCTTAGCCGACTGAGCTGACTGAACCCAAGTGCTCCAAGGGTTTGGAAAATATTAAACTGAAACTAGAAAGAGAAAAAGAATGAAACAGAAGGCTACAGTTTTATTCTATAACTCTCCACTTTGTGGTTTGACTACAGAGATGGTGTACAGACAAGGAAAATCTCCCACTCTCACAGAGTGAGTAGAGCCTTCGTTTCTTTCAGAGTTTAAAGCAAAATGAGACAGTGATGTACATGAAAGCCCTTTTTAGATGGTAGAATATGTTACAAATACGAAGCACCGTCATCATCATGATATGCATTATCTATACCACAATGTGGAAAGTTTGATCCCAAACCATAAGCAACTAAGTCACCCCATTTTGCAAGTTCCTGCAACCAGCAGCAGAATACAGCCTGAAAAGAAAGCTGATAGCCTGACAAAACCCAAATGAAAGATAAAAATGAGCAAGAACAGCCACATAACCAAAGAAAGAACAAACCCCCACTGCTGGGAGCAAGAAATCCTCTAATTGCCTCCACACTCCTGCTTACTTCCATCTGCTCACATTTAAGCCCAACTACAGGGCTCCTTGCAGCTGCAGAGAAGAAAGGAAAGGCGTTCAGAGTGTCTGGATGGCTGCAGCAGGAGGGAGCCAATAATAAGGACAGAAGGCCCACAAGCAAGGCTAAACAGCAAAGCGGACAACGGATTCAATGTTTGTCACGCAAAACTGGGCAAACAACCTCTTCTGGTTTGAGACCACATGAAATGATAATGGAAATCATTGCTGAGAGGAGGGCAGCGGTAACATGCGTGGGCAGGAATGCTGCAGTGGAGCATCGGGAGCAGCCTAGGAGCCTCCTTGGAGCAGGAAGGGGCCTGGGCTGCCCTGGGTTCCTATGCAGAAGGGACCGGAAGCTCAGGCACCCACACTGCTCGGTGTGCTGTAACTCAGCCTTGACACAACTCCCAAGGGGCAATCTTAGCTTTTAGAAATGCCAACCTTTGGATTTTGGTGTCATTTGATCATTTCTCCCCTGCTGTCCCTACCTCACCAGTCCCAGTTCTCACTGTTTCTGGGCTGTCCCATGCTCAGGAATTTCCCCCGTGCCCCCACAGTCTGAAGGATCCTCCTAAGGAGCAATTAGGCAGCATATTTTTTTTTTTTTTAAGTTATAGCATCTTAGAGAGCAGGCCATTTTTAGGCGATGAGACGGAGGTGTACAGATGCAAAGAGACAAGACGTGGTCATACCACCAGCTGGTGGCAGGGATATGAGCCCTCATCTCATCCCTTACAACAAATCACACACGAGAGGAAAGGGAAACCAATGCTCAGTGACATTAGCTATGCTTAGTGACACTGTTAGGTGGCTTCGCATACTTTTAACTGAGCTCCAACCTTATAATAATCCTGAGCTCAGCTCAAAGAACTTAGGCACTTTTTCTCAAATCTCACAGCCAGGAATGGTGGAAGTTGGGGGTCCACATGCAGTCTGATTACAAAGCCTGTTCTTCCTTCTAATTAGAACTGCCTAAACATTTCAGGATAAAGGAAGCTGGTGGAGTAGTCAACTCAAGGGACAGGTACCTTTTGAGGGCTTTAATTTCTATTCAGGGCCGAGTGAAAGGAGAAGAGTATAATGGTACGAACATCAGTGTCACATGGGCCCCAAGACTCAATCAGAATTTTGGAAATCAGTGGGAAAGGTGGTTACTAGAAACTTCTTGGTTTCCTCATGTGACCATAGTTTTGCAATTTGTGGAGACCCTAGAGGATTCTGGATCGGTGGCTTTCCTATCTCTAAGCAGCTTCCTCCAGCAGAGCAGGCTAAAGCTAGAGGAGTAGATTGGGTAATGCCAATGGCAACCGTGCTTGGGCTGCTAGGACACACAGGGCTCTCTGCAGGAGTGGGAGGGGGCCTGTTGGCTATACCTTCAGCAATGAAACACCCTCAGGAATCCCTTGAACCGAGTATCTTTGCCTCCAACCATTACTCCCGACAGACAGCTCAGCTGCTCCTGGCCGGGCCAAGTCACCGCAGGGCCCGTGTTACACACCAGAATGCTGTGGGCAGCTCTGTTTCTGATGTAGTCGAAAAGAAATTGATTATGTCCTTCCATGAGAAGGAAAGGCTTCAACGCGCAGGTTGAATATACATAAAATGTTCTTTTGGGTAAATGATGGAATCCCACCCAAGGGCCAGAACTGGAAAAGAGGACAGTCCCTCACTACACCCAGCTCCAGCCTTGCACGAGCCGCGGCAGGGAGGAGGTCTCGCAGCTGTCAGCTCCAGGCACCACCCCCGGGAGGCTCTGTTTCTGCACGGGTTTTCGGAGTTCTCTCGGACCTCACCAGTCAATGTCAATTAGGTACACCTCCAAGCGATGTCTATCCCTGGCCTGACCTTTCTAAAATTAAAATTCAGCCAAGTATCAACTCTGTCTCTTTGGAGCAGACACCAATAGGATGGTTGACTGCAAACAGCTTGTGTGTCTTGCCCACTGATGATGGGGAAGACCAAGTGTGCTTCTGTTGGAATTCCCTTCCACCAACATTTTATTGTGAAAAACTTCAAATACATAGTTTTAATAGTTTTACATTGAATATCTACCTAGTTCGAACATTAACGTTATACCACATTTGCTTTAACATATAGCTATCCATTTCCCCAGACTACAGAACTTTTGTATCTGCACATTCAATAATTTTACATTGAACGTGCACCTAGCTTCTAACATTAACATTATACCATATTTGCTTTATCATATAGTGATCCATCTATCCAAGCTAAAACTTATCTACATCTTTTTTATGGTCTTTATTCTCCTAAGGTGAAGCTTGGGGGAAAAGCACGGCTTTCAGACACATCCGACGGTGAATCCCGACTGGAGCACTTACTAGCTGAGAGACTGTACACATTCGATTTCTTAGTGCTTCTGTTTCCAGTTATAACATGTGGGGACAATGCCTTGGGGTGTTATGAGGATTAGATGCCATACAGTAGGGGAAACACCTGTACGGACACGGAACCATGTTTTAGTTCAGAGACAAGGCATGAGCATGACTCTCTCTTTTCTATGAAACAAAACTACAGAGTCAAAAAACAGTAATAAGAATCCAGGTACAGATGAAACAAGAATGGCAGAATGTGGATAACTGTGGGAGTTGCATGAAGGATTCATGGGGGGGGTTGGTCCATTATGCTACACTGTTTACTTCCTATAAATTTGAAAATTTCCGTAATAGAAAATATTTTAAAAAATGAATTCATCACTGGATTTTGTCAGAAAAAAAGGCATCCTATATATGAAAAATTTAATAAGAAAGCACTGAGGAAGTAGTAAGACAAATGATGACACGGCAGTTAATAGTACAGGTTTAGGGAGGCCCTGGGTCATCTCACTCTCACGGATGGGAGGGGAAGCGGAAGCAAAGGGCTTAGGGATTTTGTAGACACTCCCCAGGTGACTTGGTTCACTACGGGGTGAGAACCTTTGTCCTGGCAGAAAAGTGTGAAACCACACTTTCCAGCAGATTATTGGTGAGAATAAATACTTTGCATAATGCAACATTTGTGGCTCCAGCTAATCTGCAGGCAGACGATGGCCTGAGGAGCCTCTGATTTAGCAGAGTTTCAACTCTGAGTTTTCAGCTCTTGAGTTTTCAACTCAACTCTCAACTCTGAATTTTCTTATTGGCTGAATAAGAACTATTCGTAACCCAGCAGCCTCCCTCTGTAAGTCAGGGGTGGGTTAAGAAAGGACCCAATTAGACTGCATTCTCCCATGTTGCTTATCAACGGTCTAAACTGATTGAGCTAAGGACTTCCTAGCTGCTTTCAGAATTGGGGTCCTGGAGAAATCTGGAGGAAACAAACAAACAAAAACCAAAACACCCATGGACAGTGTTTAGCAGACAAGTAAAAGGAAAGACTTCATTTCTTTCTTTTCAAACAGAAGTGTCCCACACTGCTCTCATACCCTGATCCCTTCCCTTCCGTGCTGTGGGTCATTCTCTTTCCCCTTTACCGGCAGCCAGGGGCAAGGAGGGGCTGCGAGGGCACTGCTCTGCCTGGGGAGACGGCGTGTGTCTCCGGGAGCCCTCGCAGTGGCAGCGGCAGCTCTACTGGGCCGGCTGGGCAGGGCTCCCACAGGTGAGCGACAAAGCCATCTGCTGCTCTGTGGGCTTTCTGCATGACCTCGGCAAAGAAAGAAGCTAGAAACAGAGCACATGGGGCACACACACACACACACACACACACACACACACACGAGCACAAGCACACACACACACACACTCCCTCAGAGGAGTTGGCAGTATTTTTATACCCACATGTTATTGACTGAATAGTGTCTCCCCAAAATTCATATACTGAAGCTCTAACCCCCACTATCACGATATTTGGAGATAGGTCTTTTTAGGAGGTAATTAAGGTTCAGTGAGGCCCTAGTCTAACAGGTCTGCTGTTGTGACATCAGGGCTGTGTTGGTATGGCGAGGCCACATGAGGACACAGTGAGAAGGTGGCCATCCGCGGGCCTTCTTGCAGAGAAGAGAGGCTTGACCAGGAGAGGCCCCTTTGAGGACCTGTGCTGACAGAGAGACACAGTGTTGGACAAAGAGTGGATTTTTCCGTCCTCAGGGACTGGGAAGAAGGGGCATTTAAGATGAGCCTCACTCGCGGCAGACTTTAAGAGATGGGAGGAAGGCATCCTGGAGGAGGAGAGGGAGTGCCTGAGGCCCACCGAGGGCACAGAGGCAGCTTGCTTTTGTTGTGGGATGACTATGAAGTGTAAGGTCAGATGTGGTAGAAAAGTAGGTGGGACAGAGGACAGTGAAGGGCCTTGAACATCACGTTACATTTCTTTCTCAGAGGCTAATGGGAACCCTGAAAAGTTTTCCAACAAGAAGATGACAAAAATTGATATATATGCTAACAAGGGCGAAGTAAAGAGGCCCGATCTAACATAAGCATTTAATCGTGCCAGGCATCACTTTAGCAGCACGAGTTATCTCCCGTGATTCTCGACTCCCACTTACTTCCAGAAAGTAGGAAGGTGAGGTTCACAGAGGTGAAGTGACTTGCCCAAGACCCCCGAGCTGGTTTGCAGTGGAGAGCTCAGACTTCGATCCTATATCCAGCACCAAAGTGAATGCCTTGTCCATCCTGCCATTTAAAACCCTCAACCCAGTTTCCGTGGCTTCATCTACTTTCCCTGCAACCAGAATGGCTGTTTAATGGAACAGAGACTGGAAGGCACATTTTGTTTAGGCTTGGGAAGGAGGAAGAACAACAGCAAAAACTTCCAATGCACAAGGCACCTCCAGAAATCTTATTCAGTCTTCTAAAAAAAGCAGTATGTGAGCTGGTTCTTGTCCTTTCATGTCACAACAAAAAGTTACAAATGTTCCTGTTATGCTCAGTGGTATCAAAGTAACCAATAACGGTAATTTGCATAAAAGCTGCAAAACCACCTAGGGAGAGCAGTTGCCCTGGGTGAGCTGACACCCTGCACGGACGAGATTTTTTTCAATGCAGTGTCAACAGCTCCTCTCAAATACTCTTTGCCCCCCAACTCCTGAAAGAGCAGCCAATACCCAGGAAGACACAAAGCTGTGTCCTGGATCTGCTGCAAGGACACACTTGGTAAGGGATGCCATGATCATTTCTTTTTGGCTCAGTTGCTTATCCAAAACCTCAGCTATACTGAAAGGTGACAAAAAGAATAAAAAATTGGATTAGCAAGAAGAGTTAATGTTCCTGAAACATAAAAATCAAATCATACCATGACATAACACCATCAGGAACTACTTAAATATTCTTAAGTGCACTCTCCTCCAAGGGCAAACATTTTTAGTATTTAGGAAGCAGTACTTACAGAGGTAACTTGGGTGCTATTTTGAAAATCATACACTGCTATTATTATCCTAGGACGCAGTTGCATGTAATAGTTTGTTGGGGGCAAGGCAAACTGCTAAAGGCATCAACTCAATTCAGCACACCTACTGTGTCAGGCACTGGGACAGGACAGAGCAGGAGAAACAAACTGAAGACTGAAAGCTTGTGGAAATCACTTTGAGAACAACTGATGACATAATGAGTTTGTTTTTTTTTTTTAAATTAACTTTAGTACCAAATTTTGAGAGCCATTCCTTTGAAAAATGGGCATAATATTTTCCACTTCCTTGCCTAATCATGCCCCAGGACTCATGTTCTGTGGCTTCTCTGTGAAATTTTCCTAACACTGCCTACCCCATTCCACCTTCAAGAAGGTAATGGGGTAGAACTGGGAATGTGTGTGTGAATGTATGTGTGTGTATGTTTGTTGAGGGTCTTCTCTTCCTTTTATGCTCTACAGATACACTCATATTATACTTCCCATTTTGCATCCGAATTGGTGGATATTGGTCTCACCCATAACAAAACCCTTGTCGTGTTACTGGGTCTCAATGTACCTCTGTTTTCCCAAGGCAGGAACAAAGCCTAGCACTGCTCCTTAAATGTTTACTGAATGAATGAATGATTGTTTTGACTGTGAGCTTTATCTCAGAGTCTAGTTTGGTAGTCAAAATATTCTCCATGGTGGGTGGCAACAATTTCAAAAATTTCAATGCATGCATGTAAATATACTTTAGGATATTAAGTTTGTTAAGGTATAATTTACACATAGCAAAGCTGTCCCAGAATTCTGAGAAATGGACACAACTGAGTAAGAGTGGGTGGTTCTTAATGTACTTGCTTGGGTCCCTGTCCCCAGGGCTTCTGACAGTGAGGCCTGGGGACCAGAGTTTTTAACATCTCAGGTGATCCAGATAGATGATCCAGATGATCCTTGAGGTAGATGACGCTGTGCCACCCCATTCTAGATTCCTTTCCATTTCCCTTTCCTTTTCTTCCTTCAGTCCCTCATCCAGCACTATCCATCCATCCATCAGTCAACTATTAAGATTGAAGATGAAACCGAAACATTTCTACTCAGCCCCACATGGGAAACAAAACCGAGGTAACTCTGCCCACTTGCCTGGAGTCAACTATGATTCTGGTTGTAGAGCAGAAACACAGCTAGTAAATGATATTTTGAAATGAACATGAGATATCTGCTCAAAGAAACAAAAATGCCTTTGAATCAGAGTGAATAAAAGGGCTGTGATTTAAGTGGGGACCGAGTACTGATGTAGGGAAGGGGGAAGGTAAGAGCAGAAAACTGCCCTTACAAAATACATTGTTTTGATTCCAAATGCAAACTTACACCTCAAGATTCAGAGGCCCTGTGAATGAGAGAGATTGACACAAAATCAAGACCTAAGGAATACAGCGCTGAAGGAAAATAGGGGAAATTCATTTATCTGGTTTGATGGTGTCATCTTTCAATGACTGGAAGGGGCCAGAGGGTGAGAAAAAGGCATTATCCTCTCTATGCTTTATTTAATGGAGATTGTTGGAATATGTGGAGTCTGGCCTCTAACTAGGAATATAGGACAATCTTTACCCTATTCAAATTTCTACTTTTACAAATCAGCTTTTCTTTTCTTTTTTTAAGATTTTATTTATTTATTTGACAGAGAGAGAGAGAGAGAGATCACAAGTAGGCAGAGAGGCAGGCAGAGAGAGAGGGGGAAGCAGGCTCCCCGCTGAGCAGAGAACCTGATGCGGGACCCGATCCCAGGACCCTAAGATCATGAACTGAGCTGAAGGCAGAGGCTTTAACCCACTGAGCCACCCAGGCGCCCCCAAATCAGCATTTCTATTTGGGTAAAGTCCATCATAACAAACTCCAGGGGCCTGTCACTCTTCTTCTATCATTCCCCCCTCCCCCCCAAGACTGTATTATAATCTAATACTTCAAGTGACAGGGTCAATGGCCAGGAGAGTTGACATTTAGTGGAAATGGAATCTGGCCTTTATTAATGTTTCATTGTGAATAATGTTCTTAGTTTCATTGTGAATAATGCTCAAAGTGGGACTGATGTATCGACTAGTATTTGACTAATTAAAAAAAAAGAAGAAGAAACCGTCATGAATCAAAACAGAGGTATACTTGGTGTAAAAACAGCTTAAAGATGTATGATGCCTACTGGTTCCCCTGAGGTCCTGGGAGACTACGAGTCTGCATGAAGTTTAAGAATCCATTGATTAGAACGGGTCTTTCAGAAAGGATGAATTAAAAAAAAAATCACCCTGGTTTTGCAAAATGCCATGGAGTTACCCCCCCAGAGAAAGGCCATCATGGAAAGTGCTGTGGGGACATTTGGAAGCAGGCTTCATACTGTCATTTACAACGCAGGGGATGTGGGTTTCACCAGCTGCCAGGACTGGTAGAAAGCTGCTGAGCTGGCCGTTATGGCCAAACCAAGCATCTCCCTGTAATTAGACTTAGCTGGGGAAAAAGTGGCACACAGAGGATAGAAATATGCGGCCTCAGACTGAGGGGAGGACAGGAAGGCTGATTAAGTTTCTCTCAAGAGAGTCAATTAAAGAATCCCGCTGGGTGTGGCCCTGGACTGCTTTTTGCGGCCCATAGAAGTATCTGGGAGCCACATCGAGTACTTGAAATGTGGCTTGTCTAAACTGAGATGTGCTGTTAGGTGTTAAATACACAGAGATTTCTAAGACTTAGTACAAAAATATTTCAACAATTTTAAATACAGGTCGATGACATAATAGTTTAGCTATATCTTAGGTTAAAGTCTATTATTGGTATTAATTTTACCTCTTTCTTTTTACTTTCATTTCACATGGCTACTGGCAAGTTTTAAGTTATACATGCTCTTTGCCTTCTATTTCTATTGGACAGCACGGATACAGACCTTCATTTCTTCACTTGTTCAATGTTCCTGGCTGTGGGCACCTGGGTCATGGAGGGTTAGCATGGGAAGAAACACCATGTGTGTCTGTGGGATGAGTGTCAAGCCGGGGTGAGGCCCTACGGTTTGTACTTGCTGACTGAAGACTTTAACTTCAGGAAACGTGAGGAGGAATCACAACAGACCCAAGCTAATTAGGTCTGACCTAGGCCCGACTCAATCTGCTGGTGCCTCAGATTGTTAATCTGTAAAATGGAAGGGCAGGACTAAATTCCTGCGGGATGAAATTAAAACCAGTGAGGGCCTCTATCTGCAGTTGTTTCCCTGTCACTCCAAACTCAAGGATAATTTCTGCTACAAATGACTAGAGCTAACTAATTGGTCCTTGGCCTTGGCCAACACACTGTGACAACAGGCTCACTCTGAGGAGCCCTGCTGTTCATCTGTGTCAGGTCTGCTTCATTTCTCCACATGGGAACAACACACAGCTCCTTCTGTGATGTGTTATTATAGTTAAATACACACAAAGAATGAGGAGTGCGAGGTGGGTGAAACAGGCTTCATCTCCCTGGTAAGAACTCAGAGAATAATTTTAGTATTTTTTTGAATATTTTATTTATTTGAGAAAGAGACAGCCCAACCGGGGAGGAGGGGAGAGGCGGAGGGAGAAGCAGACTCCCCACTGAGCATAGAGTCCACTTTGGGATTCGATCCCAGGACCCTGAGATCATGACCTGAACTGAAGGCAGATGCTTATCCGACTGAGCCACTAAACCAATAGGTGCCCCTCAGAGAAAAATTTTAAGAAGAAAAATCCTACAGATGATATTCAGAGGGAAATGAGTTTGCTTTTGTTCAAAGCAACAGATGAAATATCTACTACTGTGCTATTAACCTACTAATTAGGAAATGGAAGGATTTATAATAATATATCAGTTAAAGAACATTTCTATAAAACCCAACTTTCCCCCTCTTCAAAAACCAAACACCCCTCAAATCAAACTTCAAGAACGTGAATCTCTGTGTAAAAAAGTATGTGAGACACAAGCACAGAATTCCATTTGTAAACAAAGCCTTGGCTAGCTGGCCGCAGTGCAGGTGCTGAAACCTGCTGGTTCTGCTGATGAGTGTCAGAATATATAAATGAGCTACCGACATTGAAAACCTGGGAGGGTTAAAATACAGATCGAGACTTCTGATAGTATTGGGCCTGCGGCTGTCTGCGACCCAGGAGCGCGTGCACTTTTTTTGCTACAGGGGCGGGGGGGCTTGTGTTTCTCCAGTGGCACGACCCCCTCCTGGCTGACTCTGCCTTGTTTCACAGACCTAGGCAGGCATCTACGGCAAGAACCTTGGGAGCAAGGCACTGACCGGGCTGGGGATCAGAGGGAATGTGGCAAAGTGGAAAATCCCTGACGCTAAGCCTGACAGAGCTGCTTGACCTCATCTTCACCAGAGGAGTCGGGGGACCCTGAGCGAGTCCCTTTGCTCACTAGTCTGAGCCGGTGTGTGGGGAAAAAAGTGAAAGAAGTTCTGTAGTTAAGGAGCCTATGTGGTACTCTGATAGGTAGCAAATAGCTTTGTTAAGGTTACTTATCCTCAAGACGAGAACTCTATTATCACAGCCAAATCGAGCTGACCACCAGGGAATTGGCGAATTCATCACCGTAAAACCATGAAGACCTAGATCATTCGCTATAAAGAACTGAGGAAGAGAAAGCAAAGGGTGAAAAATAGAACACACTATCCCAGTGTAATAAGTGTTCCAGGTGGGGGTTATCCATTGCTACTCAAAGCACTGGACGAAAGGCAGGTAGGTGACAAGATGACCACAAAGGATCCATGGAGCAGCCCGCAGATGCCTTACTGACTCATGGTGTATCTGGGCATAGGGGAGGTCTGCTCACCACCCTGCTCGAGAGAGCAAACTGAGCTCTGTGGATGGTGGCACAAGTTGACATTGTCTACCTCCTGCTGTGATGTAATATCAAACATGCATGACCACCTATGAATTATCCTTGCCAGAAAAATGTTTAACCTGCATCTAATACCAATTCTCTGAATCTAACAATTTTCAGGAAAAGAGGAGGAGCAAGTCGACCAACACTATGAAGAAACAGACAAGGCCCGAGTGCAGGACGTTCCATACCACACCCAGCCTGGACAATGGGGGAGGTCTGACTACAGACCAGATGCTAGGCAATATCACAGAATCACCATAAATTTCTTAGGTATAATAGCATTGTTGTTAGGTAGAAGAATCCATACTCTTAGGAGATACACAATGAAATATTTAGAGGTAAAGTGTCAAGATGTTTGCAACTTTCAAATATGGCACAGCAAAAATTTATATAATGTATATCATATATGTTACATGTAATACATATAAATATACATGTATAAATAATTAGAAGAAGGAATAAAGAAAGCAAATATGGAAATTAAGAAAAATTGGTAAATCTAGGTAAAAGGCATGTAGGTGATGGTTTTATCATTCTCCTAAACCAGTGCCTTTGTTCAGAATAAAAAGTTGGGAAAGAAACTGGAAGAGAGAAGAAAAAAAAATTGTAGGAAAGAAAAAAAAATCATATAATATCACTACCTCCTCTTTTCATAATCCCCTCCAGACATTTATATTCAGGTCAGCTTCACTGTGTGCCTTTTCCTTCAATATAGTTACATTTTTACCACTTTAATAAATTCCATGTGTGCTCATTCAAACTGAAGTAGCCCCTGTTTTGGCTGCTTTGCTGGCCGACATCAAAATCAAACTTTAAACAAAGCTCCAACAGCAGGCTCTAGAAGTGCACCAGGTCAGTACAAAGCCCAAGATATCATATCAAAAACTCCTGAAATTGACACCTAATTCCCTACCTGGATGGTGTTTAAGCCAGTAAGATTGGATCAAAGGCTCTAGGTGGAGCATGGTTTTGGGCTTTGATCCTTTCCCAAGATGGCACTCTGTGACCTGTGCTAGGCACTGATCAGAGACTGACAGGTACAGGGTGCTGGTCAACCCGGGCCACCGAACTTTCAGAAAGGCTGCTTCCACAGAGAGCACGCTGTGCCTCATTCTGGTGCAGAGCAGCAATGGCACAAGCCAAAGGACAGTCACTCAGAATTCCATTTTTAATCCAATGAGAGCCCCCAGTGAAGCAGGAATTCATTCTGTGATGCCTTTAACGGGGAGGGGGCCATAACGGGCCTGGATTCAGATAGCACAGACACAAGCCCGGTTCAACTGCAGGAGTTAGCCCTACAACTTCAGAGCAGTGTTACTCAGTTGGTGGGGGGGGGGGCACCCAACACTGTGCCGGGGACAACTCTTCACTGGGCACGACTGTCAGAGATGCTGTAGGATATTTACCCACCCTACCTCACTCCCTATGCCAACTGCATGCCAACACTGCCTCCAGTCTTTGAGAGGAGGACAACACATAAACCCCCCAAACCCTTAAATGCCTCCTAAGACATTGGCTTAACTCTCGGAGTTGCAGATTTTATCTGGGGATAATACCTGTTCCACCACCTAAGAAGTGATTTGGGAGGAGCAAACATGCTGCAGCTCCTCAGAAGCTTGTATTAGCTCTACAAATGATATCACGATACCCCTTTACACAGGCAGCCGTACCAGTTAGAGGCAGGGCTCTAGAGTTAGTCCAAATACCTGTATCCCAGGAGGATTTATTACACAGTGTTAGCTGTCCAGCGTGGACTAGAATATGCAATTGTTACTTATTCTGAAAGTGTTTCCCCTCCATAAGTGGGAAGGGCTGGTTTTACGGCACCCACACTGCAGTGTAAATTTTCGAGTAAGGGCCGATGGCAGATCTATTGGCTACTGGAGCAGACAAGGACAGCAGTCTCAAAGTGACTTAGGATGGCACCCACACTAACCTGGAATGAGGAGGACGCTTCTCTTAGTGGGCAAGGAATAACCTCAAGGATCAAGAGAGCGAGGTAACAGAATCTGGTGCTGTCCCCTCCCACACACAGCAGAGCAAGGAGCATCACGCGCAGTTCTGACCTTCCAAACGGCTCATCCGTTCTTTGCATTTTTCAGCCGTACTTATGGAAAAGAATCTTAGAGGCTGGGCAGGACTGCATATTAGTACGAACAAGAGCCACCTGGAGAGTGGTATGAAGAACGCACCTGCCGCAGGGGTTTGGATTCTGGCCATCTGGACTGGGCCCAGGGACTCACACTGTTAAACTGTCCCTGGGTGATTCAGACACAGGCTGCCGCCTCTGGGAGAACAGGGACACCTCTCCGGAGACTTCTACAGTTAGGAGGCTTTGCCTTCAATTCTCCCTCCCAAAACTCCCTCATGGAACATTCTTGCTCTCATTTTATTGCTTTCATGACTTAGAATCTAGGTGAAAATGCTTCTCTGCCCTCAGATGTGGTTGGTTTTCTGGGGTAAAAAATTGTTCTTACTCGGCCTCTGCTCCTCCCCCCCACCCACCTACAACACACATGGTGTAAGCGAAAAGTGAATTTATTTTGTTGACCTAATTTCTCCTTTATCATTCGCTGTCAAATGAGGACTAGGAAATGCTGACTGGGCAGAAAGTTCCAACCCTTCTGCTGAGGAAGGGCAAGGGCCTCTAGTATTAACAGGGAAGTGAGGGAGGCCACCAAAGGCAGAGCTGGGGAAAGGCACGAGTCTTGAAAAGCAAATGTGCAGACGCCCACTCTAGGTCATCAGCTGAGGTAAAAGGGCACGAGGTGGCCCACAAGAATTCCCTGGAGGTTGGAGAGGCAGTGCTGGCAAATCAGGGAGCAATACATGTGGAGCTTTTCTATCGTTTCTTAAATACTCAGCATCACCCGACGCTGCTTACTATTCAGCCTTGGTACATTCCTCCAAATTCTATTCACCTTAAAAACAGCACACTGTTAATATAAAGTCCCTAACTCTCTGGACTTGGCCATCTGAAATGAGATCTTTTATCTGTTTCTTTTCCAAGTTTCCAGAACGCATTTTCATAGCATACTTGCAAAAGGGAAAGTCATCAGAAAAAGAAAAATGGACGGTAGTAAAGTCGAAAGAGTACTATACCAAAGGTTTTGGTAGGAAAATATTTATGTCCACAAGCACAAGCCACACCCTTTCTGGGAAAATACTACTAGCCTTGAAGCTGGGTTAGTGGATCCCAAAATACACCTCACAAAAAGCACAGTTACCCTCCCAAAATAAGCCCTATAATTAGTCTTTTCAAGTGGATTGTCCTATATCACAACTTGACATATGTTGCTTTAATCTCCCTGCTTCAGCAATTGTAGCCGTCTTTGGGCTACAGAAGCTCTCAACAACTTACATTTAAACCAGACTGTGGTGTCACTAGGAAACTGATGCAAATAAACAGCCCTGTGTACCAAAATACCCAATCTCAGTCACCTGTAATGAGGTCTCGCTCCTCCCTAAGCACATTTTCATCACACCTGAATCACTGCCCATGATTCAAAAGGAAGGACTAGCCCAGACTGAAATGCCATTTCATCTCAGAGATCATCAAAAGGCAGGCACATCTGAAGAAGCTTGGGCTGAAATTAAAATAGGAGACAACCTCCTTTGTGTGAATGGATCACGTTGTGTGAGTCTCATTTTTAGTTGATGATCATCAGTATAAGCCTTCAGACACCCATCTGTCTGTCTGAATTCATTTAAGTCAGTTCTTGCTTGGAGTTAGCAGTAGTGTAAGAGAGAGAGCCTCTTATGAGACCTCTCAGTCCTATGATTCTCCGACCAAACTTCTTTATGTTTTCTAGTTATATATTTACATATAATTAGATGTTACAATATTTAAAATTTTAGACCTTCAAATAGTAAGTACTTTGGACATCTGGATTTTTTTTATCACTTCCCTGTCAGGTTTCTCGGTGTCGGCATCACTGACACGTTGGGCCTGACCACTGTGTGGGGGGTGCTGTCCTGTGCCCTGTGGGACAGTTAGTGGCATCCGTGGCCCCCACCCACTAGATGTCAGCACACCCATTCTCCCACCCCCAGCTGGGACAACCCAAAATGTCTCAGACATTGCCAAATGTCCTTTGGGAGAACAAAATTAACTCGGGTTGAGAACCGCAGCTCTCTCTCTATATTTATATATTTATGTATCTCCCTGTGGTATGGCTGGGGGGGAAAAATCTAGATTTTTCAAGGCACTTGCAAGTTTATGTTTTAAGAATTTTAAACTTCCTATGATTCATAACGAATGGTCAGGATCTGTGATGCAGTGCTACCTTGAAAGATTTATAAACAGCACTACTGCTGTCTTAAACAAAGGGTGGCAAGGCCTGACCTCATTTCAGTCAAGACATGTAAGAGAGAATGGTTTTGCCGTCACCCTATCTCTTGGATGGCTATCCTCCCTACTTTGAGGAGTTCCATTCTTAGAAGACTACTGTTAAGAAATCCTTCCCAATCTATTACCAGGCACTTGGTACTGACTGCAAAGGAAGCGGATCAGGGTTGGTAGCTATTGATATTGTCTACAGAAGCAGTGGCCCTCGGTACTGCTGGTGGGCCAGATCCCCTCAGGGGCAGCGTTTCTAATGCCGGAGAGGCAGGCTGGGGAGGGACAGGGAAATAACATCAGGAGATAAACAGTACAAGGATGGAACATGGGTAAGTTCAGCCCAGAGAAGAGAAGATCAATGATGAAAGAGAGGGTCTTCAAACACCCAAAGAGCTGGTGTGTGAGAGAGCGGGTAGACTGGTCTCTGCTTACAAAGTGACTACAAGCATAGTTAGCTCAGGAAGTAGTTATCATAGGCCTTCTAGGTGCCAGGCACTGTCCAGGCACTGGGATCAGAGGAAGGAAGAAGACCAAGTTCCTGCCTCATGGAGCACATACTGTTCAACGTAAGGACTAGATTGCTTTCTGCTTCTCTTTTTCCCTCCTTTCTTCCCTCTTTCTTTCTAACAATTCCACTAAATACCTAGGTATTTGTCTAACTGCTTTTTTAAATTTTATTTTAAAACTGAGGTTTAATTAACACAGAAGAAAATTCATCCTTTTATCATAGAGCTCTGTGAATTTTCATGAAACATACAGTTGAGTAAACACGGCCACAGATCCAAGATCCAAGATCCAGAATGATGTCATCACCCTCTAAATTTTTCCTGTGCCCCTTAACTGCTTTCTTACTTGAGCATACTGTTCCGTGCAGTAGCAAGCTCCTCACCTCTGCAAGAATTTGGACTCCCCCCGCCATGGGTTCTGTAGAAGAGACCCTGTTCTGGCTGGTGGGAGAAAGGGCCAGACAACCCCTGAGGCCATGGCCATCTCTTCGATTCCATGAAACTGGAAGGGCCCACTTAGGGACACCAATCTTAAACACCAGCCTATCTGCAGGGAGTGACCTGGTTGATTCCTTCCAACCACAGATAAAAGCCCTACCCCAGAGCCAAATTCTTTTAGTCAAAGCCCAAAAATTTCAGCCCAATAACTGGACCTCTGCGAAGGGTACCTAATAAGCACAGATGAAAAAAGTGAAAGGAAAGGTTTGGAAACGAAAGCCTAAATATGGTAACTGCTCCCAGCTCTTCTTTTCCTTCTCATTATTTTCGTTGAAAGTAACATTAACCTCTAAACTGAACAGAACTCTGGCAAATGTAACTGTACTTGTCTGCAGGGGTGGCAGGAAGGGGAGTGAAATTTGCCAAGCCTGTCTAAGACTGGGTAGACAAGAGGGGAGAAGATGACAAATGTCTTGGGGTTGCCACAGTGTGTTATGGAGTGGACTCTAGAAGACAGACTACAGTGACCAGCTGTGGCATCATTCCTTGGGACAGGAAATGTGTTGTGACCAACCCGTCCCCAGTAGCCCCCTGCTGAAACGCCTTTGGGTGGTTTGACTTCAGTGATAAATGTCCCGTTTCCAAACGAGGCTGTCCCCGTTATCAAAATAACCGCTTTATCGAGCCGCTCGTATGCCCCAGCACTATCTAGCTCAGTTTATTCTCACAACAACCGTATGAAGTGGGTAACATTACAAGCTTCGTTTTACAGACGAGGAAACCGAGTTTCCAGTTAGTATAGAACTTAAATTTTAGCCCGGGTTGCCTGACCCTGAAGACTGTTTTTACTATTGCTAGCAAGGTATTCCGGGTGGTTGCCAAGCTTAATGTTCTTGGTCTCTCGGGCCACTGTCATTGCTGGAACCAGTTCCCACACATGACGGGATTCTTGATTCCCTTCAGCTTCCCATTCCCCAAACAGCTAATTGCCCATTTCTCATTTCAACAGATAGGCCATAAGGATTTCTCTGCTGTGGAGACTTTTTGTTGCTGTTGTTACCCTACTAGTCTACACTTTATTACTCTTACATTCCATGGGTTACTTAGACCATAAGCTAAACTGTCAAGGGTATTCTTTACCTTGCGTCTGGAAGCTTCCCTAAATCTAGACTTCTTATTAAATCTTAGACAACCCGTACTTCTTAATAACATCAGCAATGACAAGAAAAAATGTCATACTGTCAACAAGTACCGACTGAATGTCACATTTAATTATAAAATCCCATTTTTGTCTAAGTTTAGCGCAGATTCAAAAGATGCATGAAACAAGGCAATGGCTTCCCTTCGGGGCACCATTTTACAACAAAAGGTATTAGAGATAAATGCAGCAACACTTACCAAAATTTCCCCCAACTATCACAAACTTTATATACACCGCATGTCTTCTTCTACAGCTGCTGGACCGGTCCTGAAAAACAAACCACGACAAAAGGAAACAATACATCGCTGAACAGAAGTCATTTACCCTTCTGGAAGCCACGCAGTCTTCCCTGTTTGGGGCACTCATCCACATACCACAGTCTTACGGCCAGATTCTTCTCTGTTTTTCCCAGGAAGATGGAACCGACGTATAATTTAACAAATAAATAAAAATCTGGAGAATGAATAAACCAGAAACTTTGTTCATACTTTATTTGAATTTTTAGCCCTTTAAAATAATTGAAGACAAGACAATACAAAAATATCTAAAATTGAACTCATAAAACATTTCCCCCAAACCAATTCTTTTTCCTATTTCTTTCAGTAACATACTCCCTTCTCCCTTGCTGGCTGTGAGACCCTCACCTTTCATTTCTAGACTTCATTTTCTTATCTGTAAAATAGGGATTATTGTACTGACCTCCCAGGGTGGTTATGGAGATTAAATGAGATAAATTTAATGACATATAAATATCACAAAGCAAGGCTTAAAACAGCCTCTGGCATGTAGTAAACACAGTGCATGCAAGAAGCTATTATCTGTCTCCTAATCACGCAGGCCTGAAAACAAACATGGCCTTCCTCACCTCCTCAGTAAACCAAGGCCCCAGCCTGCCCTTCTAGTCCTGCAGGTGTGTTGGAACTCAGTGCCTTCTCTCCACCTTATCATTACACTGGCTGGCATCGCGCCTTGAGGAAACTGGTTTCCTGGCCCCCGGTTTCTTCCCTTCCAATCCTGTTCTCATGGTTCAGTCAGGCATTCTTCCCAAACACAACTTAAAGCCTTGTGGAAACACCTTCCACGGCTTCCCGTGACCTACAAATTTACCTGTGAAGTTACATTAGCCTGGGACGCCAGCTCCCCTCTGCTTTATCCCCACTCTTCCCACCGGAAGTCGTAGTGTCCAATCACCTCTCCTGCCTGAGCCCATGTTCCCTCCCCGAGTGTCTCTGTCTAACTGCTGGTAGGAGGCCTAGCCACTTTCTGAGGCAGGGACTCTTTGTCCTTTTTGTCCCATAGCAGTCAGGAGACATGTTTCTCAGAATAATGTTTTTAAATGCTTGAAATTAATGCATGAAATGAACAGGATTCAAAAGAAGTATATTGATACACGGTTATCAAATACATAACAAAATTGTGATGTCTTTCCATATTTAAATAAGTTCCAGCAAAAGTCTAAAAGTTATTGTAATTTGAAATACTATTGGGCATAAATGATATTTTAGAATATTTTATATTCTATAACCATAATATAATATGAAAATACCCATAATTTTACTGGTGACAAAAAACTAATGCTACTTTGTAATAGAAGGAAATATTAGATTTTGGTTAAGGGTTAGTGAAAACAATTTTGCTTCCTCATCCAAGTTCCAGAGCCTCGAATTCCACTCATGGACTCAGGTCATGAGCTCCAGCTTTTAGGCCTAGCCTAACTCTCCTCTCCTTGAGCTCTCCCTCTCTTCCTCCCTTCTTTCCTTCCTTCCAGATTTTATTTATTTGAATTTATTATTTATTATATTCATAATATGTAATTATTATATATTATTAGGATTTATTATTTATTTGAAAGAGAGAAAGAACAGAGGAGGGACAGAGGGAGAGGGAGAAGCAGGCTCCCCTGCTGAGCAAAGAGCCCAATGTAGGACTCAATCCCAAGACCCTGGGATCATGACCTGAGCTGAAGGCAGATGCTTAACTGACTGAGCCACCCAGGCGCCCCTCCTTGAGCCCTTTCTACCTTGATTTTCCCAATGGCTATGACCTTACCCCTCTGTTTTCCTCTTTTCAAAATTTATGTTTTATTTGATATAGATACTTGAAATAAACTTACTGTATCCTACTTTTTAGGCTGGAAGGGAAGGTGCCATTATTTTACTCCTCCCATGGCTAATAGTGTTTTGCCTCACAGCACACACGGGCGGAAGGCATGCGGCCAACACTGTTTGACTCCGTCAGTGAGTCTAAGGGGTTTCTTGCCTGCTCCACACAGATCAGCTGACTATTATTTCACCTCTCTTTGGCAGGCTGAAAGGTCCTAAATAAGTAGACAGGACCCCTAAATACTCCATATTTTGAGTATGAATTACTGAAGCTAGGCAACGAAGTATTCTCTTCTTTTACTTCTCTTCAGAGCGTGGACGCTCAGTTGGGGCTGCTAACTGACAGATCTCCCGGGAACAGACCAGCGGTCCAGTCACCGCATCACACTGGGGTTCCTGCGTGATGCAGGCATAGCTCCTGCCTTCATAGAGCAGCGAGTCCAGCAGCTCTCCCCACCTGGTGGGGAGGAGCTGGGAATCTCTCAACCTTTCACGGCTTTTGCAAAGACGAGAAATATCCGGTGATTTCCTAAGTATGGGCACCTTGGTGACCTATGTAGGCAAGGCCAGTGAAGATTTGCTCTGGCTTCCTATTGGTCTCACAGATGTGAGCCTGAGGTTCCCGTAGATGGGGCGCTGAAATGCCATCTTCTCTCCTAAGTGACACCGTCCTTGCATGAGGTCAGAGATTACAATCCCACCAAAGAGACTGTCTCAGGAAGGTCTACTTAACATCTGGCTGCATACTTCACTCTGAGTCCCACTGGGTCCATAATGGATCTGCCCCCGGATGGACACCAATCCTTTAGTCTTACCAGCTTTTTCTCTAAACAGCGGCAGCTCAGGACTCCTATGTATCTTTTATGCAGAAAAGTTTTAAAAATAATAAAATAGGGGGTGCCGGCTAGTTTAGTCGGAAGCGCAGGCAATTCTTGATCTCAGGGTCATGAGTTGAGCCCCACACTAGGTATAGAGGTCACTTAAATAACATAAAAAAAAAAAATCACAAAATAGTTCTTCCTTTTCAAATGGCGAGAACATAATGATTTTCTCCACTGATAATCACTCATAAAGGTATTGTAACCATTTGCTTCAGAATAAATCCACCAATCCACCACTGGCAGCATTTTTCATGCTCAACATCATATCGAGTGACTCTGTGGACAGTAGGGGTGTACTCTCTTTCCCCGAGAACTAAGACAGATGACACAGTCTCTCAGATCAAAGCCTGGGCTTGGCACACTCTTTTTAAAACTTACGGACATTTACATCCATCTCGTTTGAATTTGTTCTTTTTGAGACACACTAGATACATGGTATTAAATAAAAAAAACTGAATGATAATGAGGAGGGCAACATGACTGTTGAATCTTTTGTTTCGAGAATTATGACACATACATCCTCATAAATAGGAAGGTATTAAGAGGCAGTCCCACACAACACATTGCCCTGCACGAACTTTTTGTTTCTACGACATATCATAGACCCTGTGCAGATCCTGGGTTGAAGGTTAACATTCTCATTATCACTGGGAACAAGTACCTCTAACACAGTTCTCATCTGCATGGGCCATCCCTTCGCCCTTCTTCCTAACAGGTCCCCCATGTCCCTTCAGCCACAGTGCCTCAGGGGAGGTGACAGCACTCCCAGCTGAAGGGTGGGGACCTGAAGGGCCCAAGGCTTTGTAGGGTGCCACCCAGCAGCATCAGCATCACCTGGGAACCTCCGAGAGCTGCCAGCTCTGAGGCCCCAGCTGACAGCCCGAACCTACCGAATCAGAATCTATTTCACAAGATCCCCAGGTGATCTGTGTGTCCACAGGGTTTCAAATGCACTGATCTAAGGGGTACATATTCCTCTTGACAGTGATTGGTTCAAGATTAGGCGTGTGACCCAAAATTCAGGCCAACGAGATGTGAAGAATATTTCGCTGGGAGCCTCTCATTCTGAGACAAATTCCCCCCTGCTGAATGTTTGTGGGATGTGATGCCTAGGACTGCTGTAGCTACCTTGCTCCAGTCTAATGATAAAGTTGGCTCAGAGAGGACGGCAAAGACAAAAAGCCCCAGTGAAGCGCAGTTGGGGTGACTGCATCACGTCAACCCTGAAGTCTGTGAAACCAATAGAGCTCCAGTAAATTTCGAATTGTTCATGGCCTCCTTGAATTGGGTTTTTAATTATCTGCAGCTGGAAAGCACCTTTCCAGCCAATCAGTGCCCAGTAAAGCCTTAAAAAAAGAACAGAACCCCGCGACACTGGGCTTAGCCACAGGCTGAAGAGTCCAGACAGGTCAGTGCACTGAGAGACCAGAGCAACAGTTTAGAGACTTGTTTTGTTTGGGGAACTGACCCAGGAGGATTTCTGGTTCTGACAACCTTTGTTTGCTTTGCGCATTTCCAAAAGCTTTCTAAATCAGCTAGTTTAAGTGATCAACCAGAGGAAGTGCTGAACACTTTCCAAATTGTTTGAACCAGAGTGGTCAGCAGTTGCTTTCCCCAGAAGCCACATGGATGTCATTTCCTGTAAAGACAATGGGAGACTAATTGCTCAGCCTTAGACTCCAGTAGGGAAGACAACCTGTGACATGTAGTTACTGGCAGGGTAAAGAAGGAAAAGCTTGAGGATCTCAGAATCTGCTTCTGGATCTACTCCAATAACTTGGGGAAAAGTAAAAAAAAAAAAAAAAAAAGCACCAGCTGGTCTAGGAAAAGATTTGAGGGGCTAGCAACTTAAGCAGTCACCTATAGCATTTTTAAATACGCTGGTATTTATAAAAGACCTTTCCGAGGAAACCAAATAGATCTACTCTTGTAGAAAACCATATATAATAATACATTATATGTTAATAAAAATTAATAAAAAAAAAAGATAAAAAAAAAACCATATAGGACTCTGGTATAACTTTGCTTCATATACGGGAGTGACATAGTCAAAGGAGGGCTTGGCATCTAACTGGACATTATCTCTTCTATGTGTTGCAGCTTCTTAGCCACAACAGGATATTTTGAGGATGGGTTTGCTGTGTTGGCTTGATGAAGAATGTGCTTTCTATCCTGGAGTGAAATTAGCTGGTTCTCCACAGAATGTTCCTTAGGTTCTTTCACCTCGGGTCTTTTTTTCTCTCCAAACCTTTTTTGCTTTCTCTTCCCTAGTACCTTATATGCTTCCAAAGCTCCAACCATCACCCCTTGTCATGAGTTTCAAACCACACCCTTAGACCTATCACCCATGCTCCCAGTTCCTCTGCTGCCTCCTGAAGGGGGGGACTTCACTTGGGTCACTGCTATATTATCAATGCTTAGCGCAGTGGCTGGCACTGAGTATTACATGTCTGCTGAACGACTCAGTGAAAGCCCTCACTCAGTCTTAGGATGGCTCACAGGGGTTCTTGCTATCACCTCCTAACTGGCCTCTCTGACTTTGGTCTCTCCTTTTCCCACTCTATTGACACACATGAAAACTCTGAATTACAGTTCTGATCATGTGAGTCCTAGAATGCCCCCACCGGGAATGACTTATCTGCCCAGCCCTGCGTTTTCCAGGTGAGACACTGGTCCCACTGAGACCAGAAGACTTGCCTGTGGTCTTACGAATAGTGGATGGCAGAGACAGGATTCTAATCCAGTGGTTCTTGCTACCATGCCACTGACTAGTTCAAAATCTTCAACGGTCTTGGGCTAAGTATGTAGGAGTCACTTAAAATGTATTTGTTAATTGACTGGATAAATGAATGGGTCTCTTTTGCATATACTAATGGATTTCAGTTTTTCTTAAAGTGGAATACTCTTAAATACACAAAATGAAGAAAGGAGGAGCTGCTCTGGACCTCTGCCCCAGCAGTGTTTCTGAGCTAACTCCTACGAAACTTAGGGCCTGGTGGCATTGCAAAAAAAACCAATGACTTACATAAACTCAAGCTCTTTGGGTTTGTACTGAAAGCCACCCACTATTATTCCAAACCCACCTCAACCTTATCTTCCATTTCTTCTCCCTCCTTCATGCCCAGTCTTACCAAAGGACTTGCTGTTCCTGGCACTAGCCCCTCCCCCAGGCCTTCCTGTGCCCTGTTTCTTCCCTCGTAGGTGCTCTTACCTCCACCTGCAAGAATGGAGAACCAACCCGTCCCTCTGGTCCAACTCTAATATAAATCCCTCCCTGAAGTTCTTGCCCAATTTCTTCCACTGGAACTAATCTCATTCTATTTGTACCTCTTCTACAGAATTTACCATACCATCTGCTTCAAGGGAAAGAGCCAGCTCCTTGAGGGCAGGAACCTACTACAAATTTATCTTTGAACCACTAGCACCTTGCCTGACCAAATGCCTTGCACAGAAGAGGCACTTCCAGGTCACTCTTGCATTTAAAGGGCATTATCCTTTTTGGTTCACCTCTGTAACCAAATTACATAAATTCTGCAATGGGGATTCCAAGTCTCCCTCTAGACAATACAGGCTGACGATAAAGCTACCACACACTAGCGTGGAGCCCACTTGCTAAGAAACAGCTGTGGGAGTCTTTGCTCAGTCTTATTTTCCAAAGCAAGAAATGTGGGGGCAGGGAGAGTGACCGTCCCTCCCTTCCATAGCTCTCCTGTGGCTATGGCTGTCCTGCACAGATGAGGCACAAGCTGGGCAGCTTGTGCACAGAGGTAACAACAGATTTAAAATACAGTCCTGATCCTTCCACGCTACCATATTCTCTGCAAGTCTAAAGTCAATTGTCTGAAAAATTAAAGTGTTCCAAATGGTGGGATAATGCATTAAACAAGCTGGCGCACAAAGCCCAAGCACAAGGGAGGAGGACGGGAACCAGAAAACACAGGGTTCCCTAGGAAACCAAGCCCATTTATGACTAACTGTGGCCTTCATTCCTCTTGGGGGAAGGGGGGGTCCTCTGAGAAGGTACCACTGACCCATCTGCTTGCCCTGCCTGCAAGGCCCTATTTCTTCTGGCTTCACTCCAACAAGTTAGGGAGACTCGAGCGTTGGTTGTTGCTTGTTTTATTATTTGTGGGAGGGGGAGTAAAGAGCATAAGAAAAACGGAGGAAGTCAGACAGACAGAAAAAGAGATGAGCGCAGAAGGCACTCTGCCGAGAAAGAAATTAGTGACCACAGAATAAGAGGGCAGGAAGGTAGAACTACGAAAGGCCAGCTCAAGGAGTCAGGGTCTCCCTGCGAGCAGGGCACCACCAAACCAGCAGATGAGTCTGTCCTTAGCTGCCCACGAGGCCAGCTCTGAAGTCAGACTAGAGAGGTATGTATTTTGGGTTCACCGGCACAGATGGTTGGACTGAGTCATCCAAAGGGATGGCTGGAGGGGTTGGGTGGGGCTTTAGGGCTCCCCCTTGCCCCTGAAACCCAATAGTCCCAAGCAGGAGTAGTAATGATATAATTTCTAATAATAATAATAGTAATAATAATAATAAATTATTATATTTAAACATTTAGGTCGAAAACGCCCCATTTATTTGGGGAAGAAATAAATGCCACTGGAATAACCAGTTGACCGTCAGAAGGAAAAATAAAAAGATTCTGCTTCTATAAGACTCATAAGGATGAAGTATAGATTTGTAATAATCGTGTCTTTTCTTAAATGAGTTGAAGAACGAACAATGAGTTTCTGTCAGGCGATCACATCACTGATGTATCAGGTAAAGAGAAAAGAGAAACTGGTTTTGTAGTACGTTTGAATCGTTTCTGACTTGTCCTTGTAAATGAAGTTATTTCTAGGGATCTGCCATCCAGGGGCTGAACAGAAACACTGCTTTGCCAGAATGCAGGTGCAGCTTCTGGACAGGTCCCTGAGCTCTCTTCCAACCTGAATACTGCTCCCAAGACCCTCCGAACAGACATTCTGCAGTGGCTCCTGGGAAGGCTTGTGGAATGCACATGGTATCGCAACGGTGCCAAGATCCAGGTTAATAATGATGTGTGCAGAGCTCCTGGGGGGTGTAGGCTGGCTACAATATTAGAATTCCCGAATCCTAAGGATGAATGAAATGTTAAAGAATATCCAGTCCGGTAGTTTTAATGCTATTTTTTAGATACAAGAACCTTGTGAATTCATACACGTGTCACATTTTCGAGGTTTATACTAAATGCCAACATATTAAATGAAAGCAGAATATGACAGGCCTGGTTCAAGGGGGAAAGGACTCAAAAGGCCACCACCTGGACCATCCTCCTGGGGAACCATCCTTCTGGGGAACCCTAATGTTCTCAGAACGCTGAACATCCCAGATCTAGTCCCTACCCCCATCTCGGATCTGCATCTTGTCTTCATTTCTTCCAGTCCAAGCACAGGTTCACCATGTAGCACTGTGGGTGACCAAACATCTCTATCTTTCCTCTACCAAGGGCCTATTTTTGCCTACCCCCAAGGGCTCCACAATACAAATGATTTCACCTCTCATAAAAATTGCATTCTTGAAGCAATAACTAATTTATTTGCCTAGTGAGACCTCAACTTAAAGCTTAGCTCTGTTGTGCTTGCTTAACTTGAGAAAATTCCTTAATAATGTAACGTAGAAGTAGAAGCCCAGTAGAAGCTTTTCTTCTCTTCCTCTGCCTCCTATTTCTTCAAAACAATCTCCATCAAAGAAATATCAAATACCTAGGAATAAGTCCAACAAAGAATAAGTCTGACACAAAACACTGAGAGAAATTAAAGACCTAAATAATAGCGGGTTATGCATGTAGAAGGACTGGAAGTCTCACTATTTTTAAGATGTCAGTTCTCCTCAGGTGCCTGGCTGGCTCAGTTGGAGGAGTGTGTGACTCTTGATCTCAGGGTCATGAGTTTGAGCCCCATGTTGGGTGTAGAGATTCCTTTTTTTCCCCCACAAAACATTACACAATTTTTTATTATTAAATGAGAAAATTTCATTTGTCACATTGTAGAGATTACTTAAATGAAAGTAAAACTTGAAAAAAAGATGTCAGTTTCCCTCATAATTGCATCTTCAATTTCAAATTCCTTTTTTTCTGGTGTAAACTGACAAGCAGATTCAAAAACTTATATGGGAATGCAAAATGCCCAGGAGCCAAGATAATCTTGAAGAACAACAAGGCTGGAAGACTTACTCTATCAGATTCAAAATTCATTATAATAATAGTAATTTAGAAAACGTGGTATTTAAGGGTAAATAGTCCAATAGAACAAAAAAAGGAGGTCCCAAAATAGACCTACACAGATAGTCACCTAAATTATAACAAAGATGACACTGAAGTTCAATAAATGGTGCTGGGTTCACTAGGTGTCATGGGTTGAATTGTGTGGCCCAAGAAGATGCACTGAAGTCCTAACCCCCCCACCTCTGTACTTGAGGAGGTGACCTTATATGGAAAGAGTGTTTTTGTAGGTGTAATTCATTAAAATGAGGTCATAGTGGAGTAGGGTGGGGCCTAAATCCAATATGACTAGTGTCCTTATAAGAAGGAAATTTAGACACATGGAGACATGAGGGGAACAGGTCATGTGATAATGGACACAGAGATCAGAACAAGGCAGCTTGCAAGCCAAGGAGTACCAAAGATTTACTCCCACCAGAAGCCATGAAGGATTCTTCCCTGGAGCCCAGAGAGAGCATGGCCCTGTTCACACCTTGATTTTGAACTTCCAGCCTCCAGAACCATGAAAGAGTAAATTTCTGTGGTTTTAAGCCATCCAGTTTGTGGTACCATTCATCAACAGTAGTCCTAGTTGAGGAACAAACTGGGTATCCACATGAAAAAATTATTCTTAATCTCTACCTTACACCATGTAAAGATCAATTCCACATGGATGGTAGATCTCAATGTGAAAGGTAAAATATACCTTTAGAAAAAAAACAGAGAATAACCTTCACACTTTGTAAGAGGTGAAGATTTTTATAAAGAACAGAACCAAAGAAAATGCTAATCATAAAGGGAAAATATGATAATTTGGGGTCTATTAAAATTAAGCACCTCTGTCAAATGACATCAACAGATTCAAAAGCATGCCCACTGTGGGCGATAAACTATATCCGACAAATAATGCCTGCAAATCCATAGGGAGAAGGTAGGTACCCAATAAAGATATAGGCAAATACTTTAGAAGAAATTTTGCAAAAAAGGAAATCCAAATGGCCATTAAACAAATTATAAGATGTTTTAATCATTAAAGGAAAGTAGAGTAAATCACAATGCATTGCCAATACACACCTACCAAATTATCTAAAATGACAAAAAGTATAAAGTGTTGTGAGGATAGGGAGTAAATGGAACTCTCATACCAACGTTGATGAGAGTAAATTGATAAAGACACTGGAAAACTTGCAGTATCTGAAAGCTGAACACACCCATAACCTATGACCCAGGGTCTCGCCATCAAGGGACCTATCCTACAGAAATGTTACATATGCTCACCCACTTATAAGTACGACAATGTTCCTTGTGATAACCCCAAACTGGAAATGACATAAAGTCCATGCACAATAGAAGGATGGTCAAATACATTTTGGTGTACTTATATAATATTACATAGCAGTGAGAATGAACAAAGTACAACTCATAACAACATGAGGAATCTTCCAAATATAACGTTAAGGGGAACACAAGATTATGTAGTACAATTTTATTTATGCAAAGTTCAAAATAGACAATTGATGTTCAAAATAGACAATTCAAAATAGACAAATTGATGTTGTTAGAAATAATGCTATCAGTTACTTTTGGTTGGAGTGGGGGTGGTTAGGGACTGGGGATCTAAGGGGCCCAGAGTATTTGGGTGACATTCTTTCTGCATCTGGCTGCTGTCTACATAGCAATGAAAATTTTCATTTTCATGAAAATTCAGTATCTGTGAACTTAATTTCTGTGCTTTTCTGTATGAATGTTATATTTCAATTAAAAAAAAAAAAATCTTGGTGCTTAATGCAGTGAAACCAGAAACAAAACAGGGCTCTTACACATACTGAAAGAAGAGAGCACAGCAATTTAATTTAAGCAAGATAATTTAAAAATTTGCTTTGCTAAAAGCTTAAAAAGTGCCTTTTCATTAAATTGTTTTTTATTCACTTCAGAGGACTCTCATGCCAAAGCTATTTTATTATTATATGTTCGGATGGAGTGAAGCAAACAGTTTCAAAATAAAATAACACATTTTATCTGATCTCTTAAAGTGAAAATTTAGATATTAAGCCCAATTTTTTCATGTCAATTAAAGTTTTCTGGGATGGGAAACCCTGGGGATACAAGTGTTTTCTTTCTGTGCACACAGGCACTCAACATTTCCCTTCCAGAGTCTTCCCATGAGATCAGCTCATTCCTTCAATGGAAGCAACAGCAGTTGAGATTGCCTTCACAACCTGGTTGGGGGTAAATGTACAGTTTCCACCTGATAGTTTAAAATACTCAAAATAACTCCCAGGACACTACTCCAGCCTTGTCCAACTTTGATGCTCTTTGGATTCCTGCTACATCACAGGCAGAGTCCTGACTTCCCTCACATCAGAAGCATTAGAAGTATGGAGAGAGAATTCTGCCCACTAGGCCTGGAGGCAGGTGGCCCACGCCTTCTAGTAAGCCCTCTCCCCCTTCTGGTTAGTGTCTAGCGAGGGGCGAGCTCACTGTCATTAGACATGCGTTTTGTACAACTGCTCCAGCTACCGCTGAAATGAATCCCTTGGAGCATAGAAACCAGATGGCCAGACTCTTGGCTTTCTCAGATAGCTTTGTTCTCTCAGACCCTCTGGTAGGGAGATTTGTTTGGGTGCTTTCAGGGCGTCCTGAGGCTGCAAGCAGTCCCCACAGGAAGTGAGAGCTGGCCACAGCCACAATGGTCTACATGGTGAGCTGGGAAAGAAACTGTGTGAGCAGACCATGGAGGATGTACGACTGTTCTGAGGGCAACCTCACTACCCTCACCCTGAGAGGAAAGCGTGGGGACTGGGGACCTGGAGCTGAGCAGCTATCCTCTCTCTATCTGCCTTGAGAAAACCTGGGCCTTTCTCTGGCCACTACATTTCCCTGAATATCAACTTCTAGAGACTCCTTTTTAGATTCAAGCTCTGTTGTTTTTGTGCAGACTTTCTGTGATAATTCTATTCCTAACTTTACTGCCTCACAAACCATGATTTTCTGAGTGTTTTAAGAATATTTCCACATCCCCAGTTAGAGTTCCCTCTGGTAAAACAAAACAAACAAACAAAAAACAACACTTGTTTTTTAGATATATATATATATTTTTTTTATCATGAGTAACCACAGAGATTTTTCAGAATTTACATGGGCTGAGGAAAATCATCCAGGCCAAATTCCTTGAGAGCCTTTTAGCTAGATAATTTGGCTCTACCACCCAGGGAAAAAGGGTAGGCAAACTACAGCCTGTGGGCCAGATCTGGCCCGCGGCCTGCTTTTGCCACAGCCCATGAATTAAGAATAGTTCTTACATTTTTAAATTGCTAGGGGGAAAAAAGTCAAAAGAATATTTCATGACATGTGAAAATTAGAAGAAATTTAAATTTCAGTGCTTATAAATGAATTTGTATTGGAACACAGCTATTCCCATCAGTTTACCCATCGTCTCTGGCTGCTGTCAGGATACAACAGAGTTGTCTTGGCAGAGGTTGTGGGGCCCACAGAGTTAAAAATACTTACCATCTGGATATTTACAGAAGTTTGCTAATGCCTAAGGTTAGGTAACTGTTATGTATTTGCAGAAGGTTATTCCCTCTGACCTTCTTACTCCCTCATACATGTTTTCAGCCCCTGAGGCTGTCTCTACAGACAAAGGCTAGTTCTAATGCTGGTGCCAATTTCACACTAACCAATGCAACCAGAGAAGTGCCTTTCACTGGTCCGGTAATCAATATAATGGGCTGCAAAAATCTACTGAGTTGGTTGTACCCAGCATTTTCTTTGATAAAATAAGAGAAAAATATCAAGGGCATTGTTGGGGACTGGATTATGTCCCCCTTCCCAATTCATATGTTGGAAGTCCTAACCCCCAGCGCCTCAGAATGTAATTGTGTTTGGAGGTAGGGCCTTTAAAGAGGCAACTAAGGTAAAATGAGGTTCCAGTATGACTGGTGTCCTTATAAGGGGAGATTAAGACATCACAGAAGAGAGGTCACATGAGGGGCAAAGACGGCCATGGGCAAGCCAATGAGAGGCCTCAGAAGAAATCAACACTGCTGACACTTTGATCTTGGACCTCTAGGCTCCAGAATTGTGAGAAAATATATTGCTACTGTTTACATCACTCAGTTTGTAGTACTTTGTTATGGCACCCCTGGCCAACTAATATAGGCATCATACATAATATTATTTCATGTGATTTTCCTTTCAGCCACGTATACCTGTGATATGGTTGTGATGTAAAAATGTATATTAAATCCTGTGTGTTAGATCAAAAATAAAGTGACAAATACTACACGGGAGAGATACACACATGCCCCATACAAAATCACAGAGGGATGCTCTAACTGAACCAAGACAAGAAAGGGGGGAAGAACACTTGATGACCACATTATTTCATTCTCACAGAGGCCCTATGCATGGCTTATGCTGTATGTCTTCAGCTGATAAAGAAATTGAAGCACAGGGAAGTTAACTATCTCACACGGGTGGCAGGGCCAGGTCTGACTCCAAAGTTTATGGGATATTAGTCGTCATCACGAATCAGTTTGTACTTCTAAGTCGCTGAGAATAGGCTGTAGTTTGACATTAGTAAGGGATCAAAAGAAAAGGGAAAACATTTATAAGTAAAAATAGCTGGCACTTACCAACACTCCCTGTGTGCCAGGTACTGTGCTATGCTTTACATAAATGACCTCACTTCAACCTTATCAACAGCCCACAGGGTAGGTTCTGTTACCCATGATTTTCAGCTGAAGAAGTCCGGAAAAAATTAATCAACTTGCCTAAGGTTACAAAGCTGGTAAATTGCAGACCCAGGATTTGAACTCCCACTGGTCTGATATTTGAGCTAGAACCCTTGCCTACTCCAGTCTCCCCTTTGACCTGACTATAATTGACAACAGTCAACCTAAGTACAACAGTTTGCTGGCAGTTTCCACATGGAGAAAAAAAGATGAATACTCTTTGTAGATATATCCAATAAATACCAACTGAACACATACCACAGGGCCTGGGGGTACGGATACCATAATAAACAAAATGGAATTCTTGCCATCCTGGTGACCATTTGGATAAAACTTTAATAATATAACCATATTGTGGTTATTAGAATCCCTTCGTGTGTCATAAGGAGTAAGGTTCAGGTGTGTTAAAGGCAGAGGCCAATGAAACTAAAGAAACTATAGAAAACAAAGGAAGGTGGGTAAGGTTTACTAGATATTTCTGGTAATTTTATTATCTCTTGTATCCAGATTTATTTATCATGTAGGCCTGTTGAGTCCCCAAGCTGACTGGAAAATTTTTCAATGGCAGGGGCTACGTCATACTTTAAAATATCCCCCTTAGTGCTTGGCACAGTGCACAGAAGTCTGAATTTATTTACTTGTTTTTAAGTTTTTTTCAAAAGAGATGTACGGAGGTTGCTCAAGGACTTTCAAGTCAGATGTAATGACAAGATTCAGACAGTCCTTGGGAGTCTCAAGAGGATAGATAGATCCTGGTGTATGCTATCAAGCACGTGAGCAAGGAACTAAACATTTAATGGGAAGAATTTTAGCTAAATCAAAGGAGATAACAGCACAATGGTTAAAAAATGATAATGAATGCCTGCCTGGTCATGAGAGTGTGAGAAAAAGTATTCTGAGTGAAAGGAAACCAGGGTGTGGAGTATTAAGAATCTTAATATATTTGTGGCAAGTATTTTTCCTATGAATTCTTTTGACTTTATTTAGGATTTTACATGTATAGAAACTTCATATTTTTAGTCAAGTCTATTGATTCTTTCATTAAGAAATAATTAAGGAGATAAGCAAATATTTACATAGAATGTTTACCACATGTTATTTATAATAGCAAATATGAGAAAATTTAACTGCAGTGTAATAGGATGGTGAATGTTTAATTATGTCTACTCATAGAAAATGACCACAATATTTAGTAAATTCAGGATGAAAACCTTACATATGTATATATGGTGCACATCCCCCACACAAAAGAAGGGAAATAAATAGGAGCTTAACATTGTTATCACAACAGAGTGTGATTAAGAGATGTTTTAGGGGTGCCTGGGTGGCTCAGTGGGTTAAAGCCTCTGCCTTTGGCTCAGGTCATGATCTCAGGGTCCTGGGATCAAGCCCCCCATTGGGCTCTCTGCTTAGCAGGGAGCCTCCTTCCTCCTCTCTCTCTGCCTGCCTCTCTGCCTACTTGTGATCTCTCTCTCTCTCTGTCAAATAAATAAATAAAATCTTTAAAAAGAGAGAGAGATATTTTAATTTTCTTGTTTACAGCTCACCAAATTTTCTACAATGAGTATATATTTTAAAGCCGGGAAAAAATAACCATTAGAAATAATCTTAAATCAAAGAGAAAGTTTGCATATAGTTTCCTCATTGCACACCTCTGACTTGCTGGTGGTCTTGGCCACCAGAGGCCTTTGGCCACTTTGACACATACGGTTAATTCTGGTAATGTTATTTAAAAAAAAAAAAAAAAATTAAATATGTATTTTTAAAACTTACCTGCAAAGAGATTTCAAAATAGACTTGGCAATGGCCAGGGCAGTCACAAGGATGTGATGATGAATTATAATGAATTATGAGGCTTTGACAATGCTTTCATTCACAAGCCTTTATCGAGTGCTGGTCACGCTCCAAGTACTCCGTGGGGTACTGACGGGTCAAGTTGGGTCTCTGGGAGCAAGTGACCTGACCGGGCCGGCACTGGCCCTACACACCCCAACTCCAGCTAAGATCCAGCCGCGGGCAGGGCTGGGCAGTGATTGTGCAGGCCTGCCCTCAATCATCCCTCCTCTTCTGTGCTGGGATCTACGGCCCTGAGGAAGGCTGGCTTCACCTCCCCAGCGCTGGCCGCCTCATTTGTAAAACAGGAATAATCCTGACCCAGTTCCCAGTACTGTGGTGAAGAAAAAGTAAAAAGCGTTCTGGGCTTGTTTCTATCTATTCAGTGCCAGATAGATTCTACCTGTTAATAGCCAGCATTGCTTCCTTCCTTTGGAAACTGTGTATTTATTTATTCTTTAAAAAAAGGGGGGTGGAGGGGGGTGGAAATGAGGTTCAGTGATTAAAGGGATATTCTGTATTTTTCTTCCTTAGAATATCTAGATGAATCATTTATAGAAATGAAAACTTGTTTTCTCAACCTCCGACAAAAGCAGAGGAAACTCAAAGTTCTTGCAAGGTCTGACGACATTCCAAGGATAGAACTAGGCGAGATGCTGCCAGTCTTAAGGGAAATGATTCAATTATAACCAGCACTTCAAAACCTAATAAAATTAACTTACAGTTTTCCATCTCCCCGTTAGGTAGGATGATTTTCCAAAGAGCAACATTTAAAAACAAACAAGTATTAATCTAAATGTTACAAAATCTTAACATTTCTAAGAAAGACCAACGGGCACTGAAAGGACACAGTGGGTTACGCCCAAATCAGCCATAAATATGAAAATACCGCTTCTCTCACCCAAACTGAACTCATTTTCCAAACATCAGGAATATTTGTGCAATAAGCCCTATCACAGGCAGAAAAGGTAGGGAAGGAGCAGGCAAGATAGAAGGAGAAACACACGGACCCCGAAATGGGGCACATGACGAGAGAAGTCTCCCTCGATCGGCTATTAGGTGAACCCACAAGCAGCGTACAAACACCCGCAGCGAGAAAGGGGAGTGCTAACACCTCATGTTTCATTCTCCCTGAAAGGTGAAGGGTATTTCAAGTCGTTTCTACAGTGCCTTCCGATTCTTTGTGGTTCTACCGTAGTAAGGATTGGTAAATGGAGGATTTCAACAGCTTTAACACGTACCTGGACTGAATCCCTCCACCTCTCCAGTGTTCATTTCAGGGATGTTATCTGTCAATGACCACACAAATAGCTAAGCTGAAGCAAAAGCCTCTATTTATTTTTCTCTGTCCTGTGGGTGACAATGGGTATGGTCCCCTTCCCACTGTTCTGGTGCCTTCTCCAGTGTTGTGATGCCAAGTCCCAAATGCTCCAGCAGCCCTTGGATGGAGGGAAGCATGCAGGAATGGCGGGCACAAGGTTAAACCTCCAACACGGACATTATCTAAATCGGACAAAGCTCGCAACTCCCAACCTGGGTGGGGCAGGACTGTACGACTGGCTACATCGTTTACTCGGAAGGACTTGGCATGCTATGGTGATACATTCAGTAATTGCTCTACTTTTTAAAAAGGAGTTGTAAAAATCATATTTAAAATGCTTGTTGATGCCCTGTGGGTATGAGTCACTTTGTAAAGCAGGATCAAAATGGATCCTGTTACGGGCTCCTGCCGGTTCTTTGATTCTAAACAATTTTATAAATGTTAATGGGAGTTACGCACACATCAATGAGAGAATAAATTCCTTGGGTTTAGTGGTGTTTCAAATAATGATTTATAATAAGCAACATAAAATGCTTTCTAATTATTTTTCCAAGTAATGACACACTACCCCAGGAGAGCTGAAAATGAGGCCCAGGTCTCACTCCCCGGGTGGGGAAGACCAGGGGGGTGGCAGTAAGAAGGCTCTCCGGCTGCTCTGCCCGAGGCTCTGCAGGAGAAGTCCTCCTCGGTGCAGTGAGTGGGAGCACAGCAGAAGGGACAGACACAACTCGCCCAAGGGATGATGAACGTGATGATGGGAGGAAGAGAAAACTCACAAGGAGCAAGCCTGACGCAGAAGGAATTTACTATAATCTAAAATGGGAATGACTGCAGCCGTGGTTCTTAAATCTGTCACGGGATCATTCCATTTTTTTTCAGAGCATAAGTTAATACTATTCATTGACTTCCAGAAATACCCACCAAGATGAAAATGGGAATTTAAGTTCCAAGGATGATGCAGCAGGATTCCTAATGAATAGGTTGGTTTGCAGTGACACAGAGCCCTGCCTTGAATTTCTGGAAACCCAGCTTGAGATTTAACCTTCTCTTGCCCAGGCCTGCAGGTCTGTCCTCTCCTCTTCTCATGGGAAACCAGGTGCCAATGATCGACACTTGTGAGGATGGGGTGGGATGCCATGGGGGCCCGCAGCAGAGACAAGTGTAAATTGCAAAGGCCTAAATTCCATCATTCAGGAAGAGAACAGATTAAAGTTCTCATCTAGGAATCTCCTCAGTGTTTGCTGTTCCATATTTAATCACCTTAGACTTCCTTACAATTTTATCCTAATGCTGCATAGATACTGAGAAGACCTCTGCCCACAAATAAGACCCCACAACATTGAAGACGAGACACAGGGGCCATCTGCTCTTAGCCACCGGGGCCTGGTGCTGTATCTAAGCGATGTGGACGCACTACGTGCATCACTTGTCCTCTCACTGTGGCCAAGCACCCCACCAGCCTCTGGCAGCAATAGCGCAGCGCCCTGGCTTGTTTGCTAGGCGGTCACCTCCCACTCGGCAGTTTTTGGAGCACTTTGGATTTTGAGGGTTTTGCATTTAGACACTTCAGGGTAAACTGCTTCCCGAATAACCAAGGCAGGGGTCCATACACCGTGTGCATTACACGCAGGATTAGAGAGCTTTGCAAGCGAGTTGTACCAGTAATATCTGCCTACAGGGAGTACATGGAAACAGAATTCAGAAACTGTTATGATGTGCAGTTTAAATGAACAAATATTTATAGGGAGAGAAATTTGCTGGCTAGGGAAATGAATACCAAAATTCAACAGAACTTCTCTCCTGGCCACTCAGACATATCTGGGAATGGAATCATTCATTCTACGAATTATCAAAAACCTGAGGGGTCTCTTCCTGTGGTTCAGGTCATACTAGAAAAACATGAACCAAATGCACAACTAGCAAGTGACGAAAATAAAGTATCCGAAACCATATGAGCCTTCAAGACATCTGAGCCATAACCACATGCCAAACTGACTTACCAAAGCAATACCTAACCATTGACTATTTGCCAAGCTCAGTGCAGAGTGGGTTTTGAAGAAATGGGGTAAAACTCCTAGATTTCTCAACCGTACATGTTTTTCTTGGCTAGGAAATTGGAAAATTTCGGACCAAAAGATGACCAAAATCCAGCTGAAGCTTTTCTAAGTGAGAAAAGTGACAACTAAGGAGGCTAACTGTTTACCCACTTTTCTCCAGAAAAAGGCCCCCTCCGCTTTGGGAACTGTTTCCCGGATCCACCATCTGCCTCCGAACAACAAGTTCCTACTGACCTTTGGAGGCCACTGGGAGTTCCAAGGGCATGCTGCTGCTTCTTCCTCCGAGCACTGCTTTGGGCGAATTTGTAGGTTTTTGGATTTTCTAAATCAGGTACCTTTCAGGGGTACATATTTATTTGGCCCTTTCAAAAGTATGAATTCAATCAGTTCAAATATTTAGGCTTCATTAAAAAATTTTCCTTTCTAAACTATGCCTCTTTTGTGGCTTGACTCTGGAAGGGAGGTTTCTTTCACCCTATGGATCATTTTTGGAAGTGAACAAGTAACACTAATAAATGTCCAAGAGGCTATCTTACTTGCAAGCTACCCAGCACTGAGGACCACAGTTTACAAAGCCATTCAGCTCCTGGCCAGTTTCATTCATCATAGAGCCTCAGCTTTTTTAGTTTCCTGTTCTCCAATCTGCAAATGGTCAAGTGTGATTCTTGTGAACATCAGGGAGGAAGTAACCCACTTCGTAATGTTTTTGGCTGACGTGGGTATGGGTAGTGGAGGCCACAGAGGTAAAGGACAAAGGAAGACCCTGAGTAATAGGTGTCTTGGCCTATGGCTCTAGCTGGTTCGTGTTTAACACTATCACTCCTGAGATAATAAAGCAACGATCGCCGAGGATAATTTCATTTCTTCAGCAAACAATGCAAACCGTAGCATTACCTGAAGAAATAATCCGTGGAGGAGCACGCGGAATTTCAGCTTCCCAAAGAAGCCAGGCAACACTAATGCGGGATGTTTTGCTTTCCAAGAAAACATCACAAATATCCACCATGACAGGAATGGGGCAAACCACATGAGTAGAGAAAAAGAAAAGCATCTTCTTTCCCATAAATGACCTTCTCCCCTCTAAATAGTTTCCCACGTGCTAATTTACTGAAAGGCTAAGACAGTGTGGACACAGCTATGGGTTCACTGAAGTATTCTTATCCTCAAATCCACAGTTTACATCAAAAGCTGCTAAAGTAAACAAAATAAAAAGAACATTTCATTCCAGCATGTTTAAAAGCCAGGAAATGGCACAGTGGTCCTGAAAATATAGGAAGGCTAGGCTTAAGGATTCAGAAGAAAAAAATAGCATAAATTCGGGCTTTGGGTAACATCGACAACTCCTGTTATCATAAAGCTCTCAGTCCCTGGAGGAACTGGGGGTGACGGTCTTCTCTAAGTCAAAAGAGACCCTCCCTATTCCACTCTACCCTAAGTGTTTCTTTCTTCCCAACCAGGCACTGTGGAGGGCCCCGGAGAGCTCATATGCAGACTTCTGCTGACTAGTCCCCTACCACATTTCAGTCCTAAATAGGAGTGAATGCTACACTGCAACATCACTGATACTTATATATATATATTTTAAAGATTTTATTTATTTGACAGAGAGAAACACAGTGAGAGAGGGGACACAAGCAGAGGGAATGGTAGCGGGAGAAGCAGGCTTCCTGCCGAGCAAGGAGCCCGATGCGGGGCTCGATCCCAGAACTCTGGGATCATGACCTGAGCCGAAGGCAGACGCTTAACGACTGAGCCACCCAGGCACCTCTGATACTTATTTTTTTTAAAAAAGATTTCTTTATCTGAGAGCAAGAGAGAGAGCATGCGCGAGTGCGGGAGGGGCATTGGGAGAAGCCTACTCCTCACTGAGCAGGGAGCCCCATGCCAGGCTTAATTCTGGGACCCCAAGATCATGACCTGAGCCAAAGGCAGGCACTGAACCGACTGAGCCACCCAGGCGCCCCACTGATACATATTTTTAAGCCAGAAAGAAGCACAACTTTGGGCTTTTCTTTTACGCTACCGACTAGCCAGATTTGGGAAATATAGATAACTGCCCCAGATTGTACCTAATGCAATGAATGGCAAAACCTGGATGTTTCTGGTCCCTGGTTTTTGTTAACTAAAACACAACCCAGCCTCTTGGTAATAAGGGGCTACCGAGGAGGTCCTTACACCAACAGAAAAGAAAATGAGGACAGTGACTCGTAAGCAGATAGTCCTTCCCACCAGGTTGGCCCAAGTAGGTAGAGAATATCAAGCCGTGCTTGTGTGGAAACATGGATACAAATCTGCCGTGTCAGCACCGAGGAGTGGAAAGAACTCAGCGAGGACTTAAGAAACCCGATTCTGCTACCGGCTTCGCTGTTGTTTTTCTGTGGCTGAATGAATGGTTACCTCACCGTGCCCTCCACTTCCTCTGAGGAAGGACAGACCGGGTGACTCCTGTGTTCCTTCCAGGCCTCTGCCCCGACCCCACCTGCGCATCACTTCCCTGAGACTCTGTTCTCCCAGCTCTCCAGGCCTTTTGGCAGTAATAACTAACTGGCAGGGAGCCCTCAGTGCCACCGAGGTAACACCGCAGGGCCCGAAGTGCGTCTATGAGCTTGCTGTCTGGTGCTACAGTGCGTTCTCTGTGGCTGGTCCGGGAGCTGGGAACACCAGCTTCTGGAGGCTTTTGCACTTGCCAGGAGGCTATAAAACCACAACCCCTCCTAGCCTCGGCTTTCCCATCACTGAAGTGGGGCCACCAACATCTTTCCCACAGAACTGCTGAATGGCAGGCGCTCAGCCATTCTGAACACTGCCAGATAAAATTCAGAACACCCAGTTAAATCTGAATTTTGGGTAATCTGGAACAGACTTATACTTAAAAAATTACTGTTTCTCTGAAATTCAAACTTAGTTAGGCATCCTGTATTTTTTTTATTTGCTGAAGTTGGCAACCCCACATATGATGGATGGTGCTGTTGGTGGTGTTAGGTACCAAAATGGCCTTACACAAAACAAAACCCCTGCTGCCCTGACTTCTGGGTCTCAGGAAAAAGACTCTATGTGGGTAAGTTTCTTTCTCCCTCATCTTCTCGCCGTTCCTAAGCTACCCCCTTCTAGTCCTGCTATTGGCTTTATATCACCTGGGTCTCTCCGGGGTAGCCACATTGTCTATTGACCACTTTCCAATCACACTCCCCTTCCCCTTGGCTGGGAAATCTGATCCAATGACTTTACGTCCATGTGTCACTGATCACTTCATGAGTCATCAACCTCCTCTGAAGCAACTGTTTTCTTTTTTAAAGGTCACTGATAACCTCAAATTAAAATGACTGAACTGTAGACTAGCAAAAAGTTAAAGTGAAAAAAGGAGCCGTGTGAAAAAAATAAATAAATAAAAGCAGGGCAGGGGTTGAGGCAGGGCTGGCCCCCCACCTCCTGCTGGCTCTCAAGGGAGTTCCCCTAAGGTGTTTCTGCTTCTTCCAGCCTTTTCCTTTTGTCTTCTTCTGAGCCCACAGCAGCTCTCGTGGTAGCTGAAGACTCTGTGGATAAAGGGCAAATGGAAGGATGGAGTGGAATGAGGGTCTATCATCTCCTAGGACACTGGTCCCCATACTGCCCCTGCCCGCAGCCACCCTCCTGGTGACCAGTGTGGGTTCTGGGGGTCCCCAGTGTATCTAATTCAGTTAGACTGTGGAAAACACGAACCCCAACCAGTCTTTCTCCTTTTTGAGCACTGTGTGCTCAGAGATGAAACCGTTTGTAACTCCTGGCTCCTGAGTGCTGGTCAAAATAACTCTAGGGCCCTTAAGGACCCCCTCTCTCTTTCCAGGGTACGTTAGTCTAGATGGCTCTGAGAGCTAACCTAGAGAGGCAAAGGTAGCTTGAGGTGGTGGGACACACTTTAGTCAGAATTGCCCAAGCACTTCCAAGTGGGTCAACTGAATTCCTCCCCGCCCAGCTCTGCCCTCCTGGAAAGGATCTCTGCTTCTAGGCTGTTCTATCCAAGATGACCTTTTATCTTAATCTCCACAACCCGTCAGCTAAAAGCACTTCGCCAAACCATTAAAAGGAAAAGTCTTAAAATGAACAAAATGGTAAAATATTATATAACACATAACGTATTATCCTTTTCTGGCAATTAGCTCTCAGCAGAGGATCCCTCACTCCACCTTTTGGGAAGACAGAACTGCTACGTGGCCTGGCTCATTATTTGGGTGAGATGAATTATTACTTAACTTGGGACCGAGAAATTCTCTTATAATTTTGCAAGGCCCACTGCAGGGTAGATGGAGGCACCTGGGGTCTGCCCCACTGACTCAGCAAACTACACTTTGTGATTATCTTCACATCTTCGTAACTGCCCTGAGATTAGGGATGCGAACTTTTTTATTTTTAAGATGATAATAGAGTTCTGGTGGGAACAGTGGTTAGAGTAGGGTAACACTGAGAATCTCACATGTCCCAACAGTTTAACTATGACAAACAGACCACTTGGTCCAAGCAGGATTTGAACCTGTGTCCTCTGGACACTCCCCATTGTCCACAATACCATTTTATTCAAGGTCTCGAGCCCCAATCTCACTTTTCCCTTGGGGGTGGGAATGCTGATGCTTTTTCAGAGTGTGGGCACTGACAGGGACTGACTAAGCATTTCACGGGCTGATAAACGACAAGTGCTCTACTGAAGGATCTGCTTTAACACGGAATTTATAACTTCTTTTTTGCAGGAAGTGTCCGGCATTTAGAGAATTACGTTTCACATCCCGAGTTACACTTTGGTAGTCAACGAGATTTTTCCCTTAACAGATGATGGTGAGGAACTCCGTGACAAAACAGACATGAGGCCTTCCTCCTGGATACTAGGCAAGCATTTCTTCCTTTCCAAATCTTGCATACGAGCCAGGAGTCTGGCCCTTCCGGCATTCAATGCATCAGCTCACTGTTGTTAAACAAGGAGCTAAGAGAGCAGTTATTCTCCAATTTGAGGGTTAGTTTCATTTTCTTTCTCATCAAACTGTATCTTTCAAGAGAATTTGTACTTACAACCATCAGGTGTTTCTCTCACTTCAAGGTAACAGTGAAAACATGGCTCCAAAGGCCTAGTGCCCTTGAACCAGTTATCTGCTCAGAAGGCCACCTGGGCTTGGGGTACTATAAATTGTCATATTCTGTGTCTAGTGAACAAAGGTCAAAAATGACAAAGGCCTCGGAGCCATCCTCAGCACCCTGAAGCCAGGAGCTGGAGGGGTGGGGCCGAGGCACCTGCATTTTCACAACCTCCCCAGGTGATCTGGAAGCACCCCTAAGTTTGGGGACCATTCTGGTATACAATGCATTGCTATTTAAGCTGAGGTCAGAGGTCAGTCCGTTTGGAACCAGTCAGCCTGGCTGTGTTGCAAAGAAATGTGCATATGCCCACTTCTTCAGTCAAGGTTCCAGCAGCAAACAGGTGACATTCTCTAATTATGATAATTTGAAGGGAATTAATAAAGGGGCTATTTACAAAGAAGTGGGTGGGGTGCAGGAAAGCCACCAGGCCTAGTGTTGTCCTCTGGGCTAATAACATGGGGGAATCGGGTAGGGCAGGCTCTGTCACACCCCAAGGCTGAAGGGGAAGGTTGAGAGGGTGGCTACTGGAACCTGGGACAGAAATGCTGGTTGGACAGCACTGCCTAACAGGAGCTGTGACCACCCTTCAAGAGCCAGTGCCTGAGAAACCCCACAGAAAATAAGGATCCTGACCTCACTCCCGCCCTCCAGGCTCAGGTGCCCCCCAGAGCAGTGCACAGAAGTCAATTTTCGGGGGCCCAGAGCAGGGCAGGAGAGGGAGGACAGTGCCTGCACCTGGGGGAGCAAAGGTTAGATGTCTGGTACGGTACCACTACAGAAACCTGGAGAAACCACACCAGGGAGCGTCCAGCCTTCACCAGCTTCACAGATGGCAGCACTCGGCCTGCAAATGCCGCCTCTATGCTTCTGCCGCGCCCACTCAGGAAAGCCCCTGGGAGCAGAGGACTACTGGAAGGGCACAACTTCGTCCAAGAAAGTACTTCAAAAGTAAATTCACAAATGTACCTATCAACCATCTACTGAGCACCGATTCCATGAAAGACATGATATTTCACACTTCAGTAGAGAAGGTTGTGGTGTCTTTTATGTTGAACTCAATGGGGCGACTGCTGAGAGACATGCTTATAGGGTTTAGTGAAGCGGCTGTCGCTGCTTCTTAAAAATGTGTGTGTGTGTGTGTGTGTGTGTGTGTGTGTGTGTGTGTGTGTGTTACAGAAAAGGAAAATATCTCAGATTTTTCAGGTGGAAAAACTGAACTTCTGCATGTACTCATAGCCTATAGCAAAAGTGACTTTTTCCTGGTTTTAATACATATGACTCTCCAACCAGGATTTACCTGCATGTGAGCAGGTGATTATGCACAGAATGTGAGGTCGGGTGGTCTGAAACAGATGGGGTGAGGGATGATTGATTCCACCCTTCAACTTCTACCCAACTGATGTTGGTTCTGTGAAACCTGACAAGTTCTCAGGAGGCATCATGTTTGGTTACCACCTCTCCTATGGTCTCCTTCACTGGGTGCTCAGTAAATGACTTTTAAGTCTCACTGTCTCCACAGTGACCTGGGTCACTGGGTCTGTGAAGGAAACAGTCCCTTGAGTTCTCCGGGTTAGCCACGTGGTGCAGCGGGGTCTGCCACCAGGGACGCCCCAGGTGACTTCAGAGGCACATCACAGACTCACAAAATGAAAACCTTATTCCTCTCCCAGTGCTTTTCAAGCCTTCCCAAGCACCAAAGTCTCATCTAGAAGCTGCACGTCTATGAGAGTTCTCCTCCGTAACACCTGCCAAGGCCCCTCTTTCCCTGCAGAGGGGTGGCCTTATGCCCTAGCCTCATTTCACTTATTTTATTTTAATGATGATTATCTGTTTGTATCGAGTGATACTGGTTTTCTACTTGAGGAGGTCACTCAGTCTCCTTTTAAAATAAGTTTGGTTTAGTATAAAAAATTAGAGGCTATTACATAAATAATGCAGGTTGTACACAGATATAGAGAAGACAAGACAGGTGGTGTACAAATGACTAGAATCTGGGAAACACTGATCTAACGCCAAGTACACCTCAGGAGTCACAAGACCTATATTTGGTTCTAACTGCCATCCAAGAGCAATAATGACTAATTTTATTATCTTGTAAACAGGTCTCTCATGGAAGGTAGTAGTTCTGGTCAGAGGGTTGCAGCTCAAAGAGTAATAAAAATTGAGCAAAATGGCTTTGTAATCCGAATCCTATCTTGTTCTTCACAGAGATGTCTGTGATAAATATTAAACATTTATACAGGATACTATGTTAGGATGAAAATACGGCATAATATACTATGATCATAGTATATGATCATAATATACTATGAGAGGAAAATAGCTAAATGCTGCTCTCCTCATCAGGTCTGACAAGAGGGTCTTCAGCAGTCCCTGTAATGTGAGGAGAAAAACCTTCCCTCATTTACATAAGATTCACTGACCGTATTCCAGGCCCATCCAGGCAGAATAAATTACAAAAGCACTCTGTCATGGTACGTGAATCTTTCTGCTGGTTGGTAAAAGTACTGTGTATTCTGTGGTGCTGATCAGGGAAGACATGGTCAATGGTCCCTTCCTACATGGACCGTAAAGCTCTTAAGGCATTTTACTTCAGCCCTGTTTTGTTTCAAATCAGCCAAAACCCCAAATTCTAACCTCTTGAAAAATTTACATTTATGTTCACATTCCTTTCAAAACCTCAGAAAACATTAAACCAACCAAGGCGGGGTGCTTTTTTTCTTCTTACTATCACAAGCATGAGAAAGCGGAGTGTCAGGCGCGCTCACGCCTACTTGTGCATATACCTGCACACACACTTGCCCCCACCTGCAAACTCACCCTGGGGGTAGAGCTGGAAACTAATGCTGCCCGGCTCATTCCAGAAAGAGGTGTTTGAAACGAACTGTGCTGTCCTTCTGAGCCCTTATTTGCACTTGTACTTTGCTATCTATCCCCCATCAGCAGACCCTCTGGAGCTGGGGCCCCCTCCCTATGCACTGTCTGCTGTTTACTTGTTTTAAAAATATTTCCACAATGCATCTATTGTTCTCCATTCACCATATAATTGTATGATACACTGGCAAACAACTGTTCCTCGATGAATAAAAGTGTGTTTACCAAAGAATAATTGGAGTTACTTGGCACAGGGACCAGACCTTGCCCAGCACCAGCTGATATATGTTGCAAACACGGAGCCCTCAGCCTTCTGCCTCGCTGGATGCATAAGTGGTCAGTACTTGTTAATCCTGGCACCTCAGTTTTAGCCATGTAAGATAAAGGAATGCTATTTTATGCTGTATGATTTCATTTGTAGGATTTTTTTTAAATTACTCAATTGCTAGAATTATAGGAAATAAACAGATTTTAATTTTACTTAAATCCTAAAATTTAGATTCAAACAAAATGTTTTAAAATATGCCATAATAGATAGTAGCTTATTTTTGGGAAGGAAGGGGAGATTCCTATAATAGCATTTAGACTTATAAATACACATATAGTGAATAGAGGGCAATGCAGGCCAAGATATTGCTATGCTCCTCATTCTAACAAAACCCAGTTTCATAAAGAGACTTGTTTGAGGACAAAGAGCAAATACAGTTTTGTGTTTCGGGTCTCCCACAATCCTATCTGTACCGTACATGTTCCTGGGTGTCTGTCCCATCCTTGTCCTGTTCTCTGGGAATCTGTCCCACCGATGGTTCAGCAGGAAATCATGTGACCGTAGCTAGTCCAGCAGCATATGATTGGACAGAAGTATACAAATTATTGGATATCAAAGAATAAAAGGAGCTCCCAGAGCAAATGCTAAAAGGATAGAAGTAAGAATCATCAACTGAGGATTTGATGCTCTCAGAGGAAGAGACCTTTCTGATGGCACTTCTGCGTGCTGGTGGTAAGGAAGACTCATAAATGCCCCAGCAGATCCCAAGTGATTACCTCATAGTGCACACCAGTGGTTACCCGCGAACTTTCCAGACAAGAACAAAAAGGTTATAACCCAAATGCCAGAGAGAAATGTGGCACATGTGAGTCCTACCCAAAGTCACAACTGCTGCTTTGCTGTGACTCTCCTCTATAGTAATTTTTAAAGATTGTGGCAAGACACCAATGATTACCTAATCAGACAACACAAACATATTTATTTCAAATTTCTAGGAGGTAAAAGAAATGTCTGATCCTAATGTTTTATATATGCTCAAGGCCAGCTTATAAAACACTCCATTCAGGGATAACATAAATTTGCAAAAATGAAAAGAAACTGGCAAAATCCACCTCTTGCCATTCAACTGAAGGAGGCCCACCCACAAATGCTGGCTAGGAACCTCCAAGCTATATAGCTTGGCTTGAAAAGATAAGTTGAGCCAATCAGATCGCTCTGCCAGGAATTTGGAACTAGAAAGTGGAGAAGCTGTTACTGGTTAGCTGTGGGCTGCTAAGTTGACAGATCATACCAGTCACAGGCTATTTAAATGTCTTTTAATTTTAGGGAGGGGAGTAATAAATAGAAATGGCTAGACGAAGTATCCACAAAGTTTTTTCCGCCCCAGAAAATATTTGGGGTCGAGAAAAGTTCTGAATCCCTGCTCTTTAAATACAATTAATAATTATTGACCTGGGGAGAACATTTGAGAAGGCAGAAAAGCATGCACATATTTGCGTGGTGAGCGGGGCAGAAAGCAGGGGCTACCGTTCGGTCCATCTGATGCGTGAAGTCTCGAAGGCCAACAGCTGCCGGCTCTCCAGCCATCGCAGGGGACAAGCCAAGCTGCAGCCTGAAGTCAGAACCCAGGGCAGAAACGTAAGTGCCCGCTCCCGGGGAACCTGTCCGAGGACCCTCTGCAGGGGCGTGGCACCAGGCGCTCGAACATGCCTGTGGAACCGCGTGGGACTGAAGCTGGCCCCAGAGCAGCCTCGGGTGGACGTTGGACAGGCTTCGAGTGAAACCCGAGTGAGTGAAGAACGGGGCGGCTGCTACCAGCACGGTGTCTGAGCGGACGGTGTTCTCAAGAGGCCAGGGGCTGCCTGGGCGAGAGGGGCGGGGGCCACGGCCTTGCAGCGGACGCCGGGCAGATGGTGATCCTTCAGGGGAGCGAACAGAAAGGCCCAGAGCAAAACCCCGAGACTCCTTCCTCTAAATGGATGTGTTAATGGCTCCCATGGCGCGGGTGGGAGAGGCCCGAGCACATATGCCTGCGTCTACTGTACCGGCTGTAAATAAGCCGTGTGCCTGTCGGCGCCATCTGCTTCGTGTGCACTTTGTGGAACTGTGTGCGGAGAGAAAAGTGTCGGGGGCCAAATGTCTAGAAATACTTGCTGTATACTTAGAAACCAAATGTGCTTACACAGCTAAATTATTACATTTCCTTTAAAGCGGGTAATTAATTTAAAATGCTCCCCCTTTTTAATAAGAGGGGCAATGCTGGGCAGTAGGAGGGCACACAGCTTTGAAAGGTCAGCTAGTAGGTCGCAGAATGAGGCTGGAGGCAAGTTATCCCCCTACTAGAGTTAATCAATCTTGAGTTAGCCGTACTTGACCAGTCTTAACCACAAATTCCTCATCTATAATAGAAGGGTGTCACTCATCTTCCTCAGAGTGGTATTCTGAGGGATGATTAGTTCCTTAGATAAAAGATATTCTGAACATACAGCATGTTTTTATGGAGACAGTCATGCCCTCTATAAAATACTTAGTCTACATCATACATAATCACTGCCCTCAGATACACATTGAGTTTTGTTTATTGTTCATTATTTTTAGTTCCTCCAAATTATATAAATAATGCAACTAATTCACTCATGAAGCAATTATTTACTGAGCACTCAGTATGTTCTAGACCACGGAATGAGTTAAATCAGAAGTAAGACACCTACAATTATGTTCTAAAATCACAGACTTAGTATGTTGCAGTAATTTCCAAAATACACAGTTGGATATGGGTTTTCAAAATTAAACAGTTTATAAAATTTAACAGTGGGGTGTTTTCCCACTGATATTCTGGAAAACTCTACAATATAGCATGAACACCTGGTTTATGAAATGTAAACCTGAAAGAATAATCATACTGTGTTAGACCGATTTACAAACTATATCCCACCTTAACAGAATCCCCAGAGATTCTGTAGGTCAAATCCTCATAAAATGAATTCTAAGAATTGCTTAAATATTTTCTATGGAGCTGAACTTGGGCTCCATCAGAATTTGCTTAGAGGAAGGAAGACGTAGTGAGTACAGTAGTTGGAGCTAGCGCTTTGCACTCAAGTCCCATATCACGATGTATCAGCCATGGTCTTAAATCAGCCACTTTAGGTTTTGTCATCTACAAAATGGAGATGATAATATCACCTATCTCAGAGGATTTCCAAGTGAAACAGTAAAGGTCTTAGCATATGGGAAGGACTCAGTAAATATTAGCTAATACAGAGATCTTCACTGCGTGGAAACAGAATTGGCATGGAAGCCAGAGGGTCATCAAAGTGTTACTGAAACTGGAAAGTGCGTTGAGGAGGGGGAGACCCTGCTCCTTCTATGTTCCCATTGGCAGCTCTGTCGCCCTTGCTAGGCAGAAAGCACAGAGGTGCCAAGGAACTCGAGGAAGATGGATCATCCTTCTCATCTGTTTCGGCAAGACTTGAGCTGAAGGAGAGAGTAGAGGCCACTCTGGGAGCAGTGCAAGTGAGCCTTGATTTCACACCACGTCCCAACATGGGAGCGCCTCGGTACCGACTTGATTTAGGTTAATTCCATAAAGAGAAGGCACAGTGCGTGCTCTGGATGAGTTTTTAAACTAAAGGGGAAAATCCCACACTCACAATGCATTTTAACACTGTTCTTATTAAAATACTTTAAAAACAGGTCAAAACAGTGGGGAGAAACCAAATCCTAACCACTGGGTTAGTTTCAGAAGTGGCTTTCGTTTTACAAACTAAGTTTTGATTCTAAAGACAAGAGTGCAGAGGAGAATGATAAAGCCACAACCCTCTAACTAGGTCCCAGATTCTCACCAAAACCAGAACGAAATAAAAGCCTAAAGCATGAAAAGATCTTTTTCTGCAAGCTTTTGGAATTTCCTAGAAGGATAAAGATACACCTAGAGCTGTGAATTAAATGCAGGTAAATTTTGATCTTCCCTTTTGCCAAAATGTTGGAAATAATTAAGAACCTGAGATGTAAACAGGTTTATGCAAAAATTTATAACACGTGGTACAAAAAATGTATACTATGTGTAGAATCAAGCAAATATATACCTAAGTTATGAATTTCATACAGTATGTAATGTATGAATTTCATACAGTGAGAAGGATATTTTCAAGGACTATTCCTAAACAAAATATTTTTAAAACATCTATTTGGTTTAGACCTTTGAAACAACCCCATACTTGTTACAGAAAAAAAAAGAAAGAAAGAAAAAGGAAAATGGCAGTAAAATTAAGATGATTTTTCAACTAAAATAAATTCACGTGGAAATCCTAGGAGTGCAGAAATAAAAGCCAGGACTTGACTGGCTTATGGAACACATAAGCATGAGTACAGAGATATCTGAGTTCCCTCCTTTCAGAAAATTTATGAAATGGAATTCCTGGATAATCTCAACATGCAAGGCAGATAAACTGGTGAGTTCACAGTTGTGTGTGTGTGTGTGTACACTTTATATTTATTTATTTATGATTTTATTTTTTCAGTGTTCCAAGATTCTTTGTTCAAGCACCACACCCAGTGCTCCATGCAGTACGTGCCCTCCTCAGTACCCATCACCAGGCTTGTCGATCCCCCCACACCCCTCCCCTCCTGAACCCTCAGTTTGTTTCTCAGTGTGTGAACTTTAAAAAAGATACACAACAAGGCTTCTTTGAAGAATTGGCTTCAAAGGAATTTAAAGGCCTTAAAAGAAATGTGATAACAAAAACTTAATTTCGATACTATAGTAACACAAATGTCTCATGAAATCCAGCTCAGCCACATCGGATGAGACACAGAGAGCTGAGAAAGATTCAGTCCACATTTGGTCAGCGCAAGATCGCCTTGCAGTTCTCCTGGAACGGAAGCAGTGTAGACAGGCTACAGCCTCAGCCTCCTACTGTCTGTAAACTGCTTAAATATCTTCAGAAATAAGGGGGAAAAATGGCCACATTATTTGATTGCATAATAAGAAGTTCTGAATGATGAATTCAGAGGAATTGCAATGTTTATAGTTTTAATTGTCCAAAATGTCTTTCAATTACACTTAATCCTCACTCTGTTAAAAAATGTGTTACAAGCAAATAGCAACACAAAATTCTCCAATTAAACTGCATTAAAAAAAAAATCAATCTGGGTAACCACTCCCTCCTACTGTTGAAAAATTAAGTATAAGCATTTGCTGAAATTCAAAATTTTGTACAATTTTAATATAGTCCCTTTTGTAAAACAGGTATCTAGAGAAAAAAAGGACTGCAATAAAACACCCCCAAACCAGAAACACTGGTCTTCTCTTCCTGGTGGAATTTCCGTAAAGGGATTATATCCTTTTGTGAATGTTTCTAATTCTGCTAAAATTTCCTACAAAAGTAATAATGACTGAGCATGTATTAGAGGCCAGGCAGCAGCCAAGATGCTTTCTGCATCTCATGGAGTGCTCACATCTGCACGAGGTTGGTATTATCATCTCTGCAGATGCGGAGGCAGAAGCCCAGGCAACCAACACTGGAGGGGTGGGGACTGGAACCCAGACATGCCTGTTTCATAATCATTCTGCTGCAAACTGAATTTCATTTGTGGCCAGAAAACAAACAAACTTAAGAGTAAATTTAAGTGCTACATAGGCAGGTGAAGGGCGAATGGAGACAATATACTTCTAGGCTTTTATGTTTCAGATTTTTATTAGGTACTCCTTAAATTTAGTGATTATGATTTTTTTTGTTGATATTTTCAAAAGTGTGGCATCTATTTGAAAATAAAAGGAAATTAACAAAATCTTACATAATGCTAAAACCAATGACCTGGATTTCAATCAGTTATCATGTCTATATAACATCTTTTTCAGTGAGGATTCTACTACCTAAAGTAGACAACCTCCTCACTGATTCTAACCTGACTCTGAAGAAAAAAGTAAAAAAAAAGAGTCTTTCCTTTTAAAAGGTATAGAGATAGGACTCACAGAAAATGGTACTCCATAGACCACACATGGAAGCCATGATTTCTTGGTGGCTAAAACTCCCATCCAACCACGACAGAAATCAAAGAAATAGAGGTTAAAACAGTGGAGTCTCATTTTTCACCTGTCACATTGACAAAGACGATAACCAATGAAAAGTATTAAGAGTATTGAAAAACTGGCACCATTGTAAACTTTTAGTAGAGAGTGGGTAGGCAATAAATATGGATCAAACTTCACAATGTGTATAAACCACTGACCAGCCAATTCTCCTCCTAGGGACCCCTCCTGGGTTATGTATGCAAAGGTAAATGTGGCAGTAAGCGCTGTTCAGTGCAGTAGTGCTTATAACACAGAAAAACCAGTGATAACTAAAATATCCCCTGATAGGGGAGCTTGCTGCTTATCCCCAGAATTTAGCAGTGTCTGCTTGTAGAAGCAAAAATAAGTATCCATGAATGAATAAATTAACAGGACACAGCTATACAACTGAATTTTATGCTGGCATTAACATTCCTGATGAAAAGCTATATTCAACCTAGAAAGGAGTCCACGGCATTTTGTTAAATGATCAAAACAGATAATAGACTAGCCTATGTAGTAACTGATCCCCCTTAGAAGAAATCCTATGCATGTCCACCTGTCTTAAAATGCACAGAGTGGCGGTATAGGTGAGATCTGTGAAATTTTCATTTTTTTTCTTCATACTTTTCTGTATTATTTGGATTTATTTTAAAACAGTAGCTACATATTTTCTATCTGGCTGAGGAGGATCCTATTCTTTGAATTCTTACCCCAACCACTCAAACTCTGGAGAAGAATAATCCTACTAACAGATAATATCCAGAGTATATATATAAGACAGTTCCCTTTCCTTGATTTCTCAAATGTCAAATGTCTCTGTGCTACATAAAAGTTCTCTTTTCTGCAACTTACTCCTGTAACAGGCCTAAAGCAGAATGAACACAAGGCACATCTGTTTTAAGATAGTTGCAATCGACATCCTGGTAACCATTACACGGAAGAGAAAGTCTAATGCACGATATTTCACTATCTTGACTTTCTCTGTCCACAACCCTTCTGAACCCACCCTTGTCGACTTTCTGGCTGACCCCCAACGCCCAAGGGTGCTCTCTTGTGCATTCAAGTGTGTTCACCATCAATGGACTTCATCTGTCAGCTCTGCACACAAAGACCTTCAAGTTATTTGGCAGAGAGACACTGCTTTTCTTGAATGCTGGATTGAGTTTAAAAGTGAACAGTTTATATTAATAACTAATGGCTTCTGGTAATTTTTTTTTCGGTCCAGGAGAAAATACAAGCATTCCTGATAAACAAATAAATGACAAAGTGTCTCTCTTTGGATTCAGACGAGAGCAACGTGATTCCTCCACGGGGGCACTGTCTGTGATTCTGGCCAGCCTCTGAAAGCAGGAGTCAGGGCCAATGGACACAGAGTCCGTGCACATGTGCCCCGAAGAATCAGCCAACTGTGAGAAGGGCAGAGAGAACACATGAGCTGATGACTGCTACGCTGCCTCTTCTGGATACCACTTATCTGAAAGTATAGAAGTTTGCTGATGGCACGTGCCATGCCAACGCCTGGGTTCATCATGTCAAGAATAAGCTACATATTCTGCTTCTGTCACATCTTCTCCCAAATGATCAAGGCCAGAGAAAGAGCGAGATGGAGGGCTGAGAGAACAGAGACAGAATGCTGGAAGACAACGCACATCTCTGCTTGCTCCCTGTAGTTCCTGGGGGTGCTACCATTCCAGGTGGGTGTTGGGGACAGCAACGGCAGACACCCGATGTGAAGAGCATTCTAAACCCCGGGCAGGAGGGTGGCTGGCTTGATCTGATCAGGTAGACTATGGATTTAATGTTGCAAATTAAAAACCTCTTTCCTTAAAAAGGTACCACTGTATATGAAGACGAGCCTAGTGGTATGAACTCTGAGTACAGGTTCAGTGGTGGTGACAGTTTGTAGCCACACCTGTTGGATGCTAGTACCCCTCATTTACAAGACGCTCGGGCAGCCTGGGGGCTGGTCCTGTCCGACGCCCCGGGCCTCCTGGGAAAGGAGGCCTGACCACAGGCCACCTCGGGAGCCGGGCTCCATTGCGGTGACAGGTGCTGGATCTTTCACCTGGCTGTTGGTGCGAACTGGTTTTCTCTGATGCTGCTGTCATGTGCCCTGTCTACTCCAAGCTGTCAGCTTTGGAGCCACGGCTACTTCCTGAGGGATACAAAACTCAACAAACAGCAGAAAAACAATACAAAACATGACTTCATGCTGTCATGCTGCTGTTTCTCCAGTCTGTAGTATTGTGGCAGCTCCCCGATTTACAATTATCATTTGACATTCACTTTTCCCTTCCAGTTACTTCTTTCTCTTGCTTTTACTGTTAGTCCATCAGCAACCTCTACTGCCTCTACCCTTCCCCTGCCCCACACCCAGGACCCTGGCTCTCAAGGCCACCAGGCTACAAAAAGTGTTCTTGTAAAGTTCACCAGAAAGTTAACCTATGTTGTTCTCAAGAGTTTAACACTGTCTGTGTGTGTGTGGCTTTTGCTGCCAGTGTTGGCTATGCCTGATCCTCTTCTCGCCCAAATCAGCTCTATGTGCTCACTTCACTCGGAGGCAGACATCCTCCCAGGCTGGGAAACTCAGTCTTGTCTCTCTCCCCTTATCTCATCCCCTATGTCCAGGCAGTCCGCTTCCATCAAACCTCAAGATTCAGTCTTCAAAAGGCTTGCAATTCATCAAGATTTAATACAGATTTAATAAAATAACATTCCTAAAAGGAGTCTATAAACCATAGTGTGATATAAACATACAAGGTATCAGTTATGGGCATAATCATTTTACTTCAATTATGTTTCCTGCTGAAGTCATTCAAAGTCTTATTCCAGTATTTAAATCCTTCTTAATCTGGACTCACTTTAAAACTCCCACTAGATCATGATTACTGTTTTACGACAGACCCTGGAAATGGAATATATCCTTTCCTCTAAAAACCTTTCTTTAAAAACACAGTACTTGAACCACCTTCTCCAAGACCTTGACCCAGATTAAACTGAGTTTTAGCCATTCCAGTAACCCCTTGGGCAGAATTTTAATTAGTTCAACAGGCATATGTGCATTGCAGAAGTCTTTACGTAGTTTCCATTTTCCTGCTTCTTTATTTTCTAATTTGTGTTTACTTATTTCCCAAATCAGCACAAGCAGGGATCATGTCTTAATATGGACTATTAGTGACCAACAGACTTCAGTTCACTACTGATGAACGACTGAGCCACCCAGGTGCCCCACCTCCTTCACTTTTTAAAATACATAAATATTAAAATATTATTCCTATACACTCACCCTTGGTGTCTCCTCCAGAGGGTCCAGTGATGAGAGAGTTACTAAGAGTATTTAAAAGCCTCATTTCAACTCAGTAGCAAGAAATTCATCCACCCCTGACAAAAACAGCTTAAGAATAAATTCCAAACACCCAAGTGTTATTTTCTTCACCCCACAAACCCATGAACATTATGCGACCATGACACAAGCTTGGATGACATCCCATGGTGATCAGATGATAGATGTTTTCATTGGTTTCTCCTTAAGTCAGGGCTATTAACAGCAGCATGATACTGAATGAAAACCCTCAGCAAAAGAGCTCAAATTGTATCTGACAAGGCTCACTTTATAAACCTCAACTATTTTCCTACTGAAGAGATGTTGTATTAAGTCAACTCTGTTTACACAACCATTATGTATTTATGTTCTCTTTAAAGATAAATGATACTTTTATGAAGAATGAATTGCATACAAAATACTATCTGCCTTGGAAAGATGCCAACATACACAAAACAAAAACAACCAGCTACCAATACTTCTTTGAAACAAAACAAGTAGTGTGCAGAATTCTCTTTTGCATAGTAGGGTGATCTTAATGAGGGAAGCAATGTTACTCAATGTTACTGATAGAAAATGACCTGAGAAATAGATAAACTGTACCTTATGAAAATTGCACTAATATACTTACTATAGAGCTTAGGATATTTTAATTTGATTTTAAACTATAATATTATATATAAATTAGAATGATCAAATTGAATGGGCAAAAGTACCAACTTCACTCACTCACTAAATATTTATTGACAGGTGCTTTGATAGGGGAATATGAAAAGACACTGTCCCTACCATCTCAGAGTCTTAGAGAAAACAGATACACGACCATAAAAACAACCATATGTTAACTACTATAATTATTCAACCAGCTTTGCTTGGAAACACCCACATTTAAGAAGTCGGTGAATCATAAAATGGGTATGATGGAGATCTATTTATCCTGACCAACGTCATCTCCAAATCAAAAAGCAGTATGTATAAAATTACCCCATTCATGTAGAACAACAACAAACAAACAAGATTACACGGAAAGGGTCAGGAAAAGAGACCCATTTGCCTCTGGGATGAGGGTGGGTAGGTAAAAAGGATGAAAAAATTCTTTTTACTTTACATACTTCTGTTATCGGCTGAATTTTTAAAGTCATCTATATGTTCAAGTAATACTTGACTACTGAGGAAATAAGTGATCGAAGCAAATAGCACAGGAGATGCCAGCAAAGAAGACTGAGATGAGCACCCAGTAGAAGAAAATCCAGAAGGGGGAAGAGTCATCGAAGCCAGTGGAGGACAGTGTGGAGAGGGAGGGCTGGTCAACCAGATCGCCAGCCTGCATAGCAGATGTGGAGGAGAACGAAGACTCAAGAAAGGACGTGCTGCTAAGGAGGAGGACTCTCTAATTTGGGATCCGGCTGTTTCACTGGAACAGCAGCCGTGGAAATAAGAGAGCAGCAGGGTGAAGATGGGATGGGAGGGTGGGAAGAGCCGCAGCGGGAGATCAAAGGCCCGCAGGATAGGTAAGAGGCGGGAATGAAGTGAACTGGGAGCAAGCTACCCCCTCTGTCTCTTCCACGTTGCCAAATGGGTACCAAAAATACTTGTCTGTTTTCTGAAAGTCAACAGTGCAAATGTGATCGTGAATGGCAACTAACCCTTGTGGCCACAGACCTCAGGTGCGGGGACCCACCAAGAATCTGGCCAACTGCCTAGGAACAACTGATAGGGCAGCCGCTGTGCAGCTCCTTCTCCAGTCAATGGCTGCCAAGCGGTGATATTCGCCCAATGTTGCAGATCATCTTATTTTTAAAGAGAAGCCATAAATCTGGATTTTTCTTTTTTTAGTGTGAAATTTCTTGACTTTTAAATGCTGGCTCAAATTAAACAAAACAAAACAAAACAAAACCACTGGACTAGGCAAAATATGCCTGTGGGTCACCTCTAGCATTTTGAGCCTTTCAAGTTTGGCACTGAAGAGAAAATGTCAGGTAAAAATTCCATTGTTTTCCTTCATGTATGTATGTATGTATGCATTTTTTAAAGAATGAGAGCTTTTCACATGTTGCTAGGGTAAGAGTAAAGACCTACTAGGTAAAAACCATCATCTCCTTTTTTTCAGTACTTGGACAAAAAAGGGCTCTCTTTGCTTGCCTTTAAGAGTCTCTATACTCATGGGACACCTGGGTGGCTCAGTCTGCCTTTGGCTCAGGTCATGATCTTGGGTCCTAGGATTGAGCACCGCATCTGGCTCCATGCTCAGCAGGGAATCTGATTCTCTTTCTCCCTCTGTCCCTCCCCACTGGTCCTTCTCTTTCTCAAATAAGTAAATAAAATCTTAAAAAAAAAAAAAAAAAGAGCCCACACACTCACATACTCTACTGGCAAACATTTAATCCACACTCTTGTATCATGCTAACATAACAGACCTCACCTAACTATTTATTACAAGTGTCAAAATATGTGTTTGGGTGGGAAGCACAAATTAACTGGTAATTTTTAAAAGGAAAACATGAGAAAGGACCCAGAATTCTCATGGAAAATATATAAACACTTAAGTGGACTTTCAGTTTATCAAATTTCCTCAGGAAAGAACTTCCCATTTGCAGCTGACTTATATTACAACAACACACCCAACAGTTTCATTAGAATGTTATTTTTAATCAGTTCATCACATCGCTTTGCCTCAGGAACTGGAAGCAAAGAGTACATAAAGTCACCAACTATGGATACAGAACATTCAGAGTTCAAATAGCATTTTTAACTGGGAAAATAGTTAGAAAAGTACAGCATCACCACAAAAGAAAAGGTATGAACAGTTGATACTCTCATGTGAGTACACAGTCTTTAAAACAAACAAACAAACAAACAAACAAACAAACAAACAAAAAAAACCCAACTTCATTGCAAACTTTTGAAAATTGAAAAACATTTGTTGCAAGATGTGAAGAATCTATTTGGTCATGACTCATCTGTGATAACATCATTTGCTGGGTCATTGCCATAGAATCTATTTTAAGCTCATTTCACTTTGCTCTAGTTCCCCTAGTTTATTAAGGGGCAATTTGGATGATGATAAATATTAGTACCTCTACTTTCAAATGATTTTTCTCCTGATCCAACAAATACAATCTCAGGTCTGTGGAAAGAGAACTCAAGTGAAAGCCCTCCTGTATACTAGGCTTAACTTTCTACTGAAACTTAGAGGAAAGCCTGACTACCACCCCCACCCCCTGCTTATAGCATCTTTAACACCTGCTGACATTCTTGCCTGTGGCTCGGTGTCTTTGTCTTTCCATCTACAGTACACTACTCTGTCTCGAGTCCTTTGTCTTCAGCTTATGTGTAGCTCTGCTCTAGCTTCTTTCCCTATTCAGTCTGTCTCATCTGTTTTGCCTTAAGTGCTCTCGTTCATTATTTTTTATTTGTATTTGTTTAGGTTTAGCTATTTTGCTTCTCTGGTCTCTTATCCCTTCTTCCACTTAGGACTCTTTCCCCTCCCTGCCCAAATTAGGTGGCCAAAAAACCGCATTCTTTGTATACTCTTACCCCCGAGCTTCTTATTTGTGAATTTATCAAGTTCACAAATCCACATGCTGAACCAGTGTGTCTGTCAGAAAATATACTTTATACTTGTGACAGAGGAACTGCTCAAAATTTCCTGTGTTTTTGAAAGCTCCGTCTAGCTCCTATTGTCTCCTTAGACTGCCAGGCCCAACATCAGCAGGTGGTAAAACCTGCTAGAAGACTGAGTCAGGAAGGGACGGCCTCAGATGTGTGGGACCAGTGGCCCACAGACCTTACCGGGCTCTCTCTGGGCTGTGGGCAGAGAGGCCCAGACCATTCTATTTCCAAACAAGACAAAGATTCCACTTTGAGGGAACATCCTCTTCTCCAGTTAGCTCCTATGCTTTCAAAATCTTTGCTGAAAACAGATTTAACTGCCTCAAACAAACACCAAAGACTTAGTTTTATACTTGCGCTTCCCATCCAAACAAATCTGCAACTGAAATAACATGGAGCCTCTGGGATTTAAATTACTTAGAGGCAGCGCCACATAGGACCAAGAGCACAGTTTTTATAACCAGACAGAACTGGCCTCAAATCCTAGCATTCTCTCCATAGTATACCAAGCAAGTTACTTGACTTCTTGGGCTTAGTTTATTTCAGCAGCAAAATGAAGATGTCCATACCTACCACACAGGATTTCTGTGAGGTGTAAATTACCTCAGCCGCTACAGAGGAATGACTAGCGCAGCAGCAAACAGTGGTGTGAGGGGAGCGGAAATCAAGAACGCCTGGTTTCAGGCTCACTTCCCCAGCCCCAAATGTGGATTCTGACCTGGCTTTGCTGGTTCTTCCCTTGCCTTCTGGGAAAGTCTTGATCCTGGCCTCTCTGGGCGGTATCTTATGATGCAGAATAGGAAGGGAAGGTGGAAAATCAAGTGGGTCATGGTTAGGAAAAGTCTGTAAGTGTACAAGTGCTGAAGAGTGTGAGGAAATCTGGTGGGAGAACGAAGGACTTGAGGTATTGCTGGAGAGTCTATATCCCCACCGGTGCACTGACAAATACGAATAAAGAATTTGTTCTTTGAAATTGTCACCACTGGATTGTATCTGTTTGACCCTAACATCATCCCAAAGCTGAACTGTGTGGCTCTAAATGCGTAAGGGTGAGAGTATTAAACCAGTGTTATTATTATTAAATTATCCAGACTTGGGAGTGGAGGTGGTTCATAAGCAAAAGGGAAGGGGAAGTCAAAACAACCAAGCTGCCTGCCTCATTGTAAAAGGAATGTAGGGAGGCATTGGAGGCGGGTGACTGATGGTCCAAGGGCCCAAGCCACGTCCTATTACCCATCCCTGATTCACTCGGATTCTGGTGAGTCATTAGCATTTCTGTGTTCCAGTTCTTCCCCTGGAAAATGGCAGGATGGGAGGGCTATATTATTATGGCCCAACAGCTGACCTTTTAAAAGTTTGCTGGGAAATATGCCAGCAGCTGGGTTCACCCAACTCTGGCTTGTAGTGCTCCTTAAAGAGAAGTACGTGTGTGTGTGCACATGGGTATAAACACCTATCTATACATGTGTGCATGTGTGTGTGTGAGCCACACACACACATGCACAAATTCTGAAGCTATCCTTGCACAAACAACTAAATCACTAAAAAAGAAAAACTTCAAATGGATCATCTGGTTAATCCTGCCACATCTAAACAAGAATATCCCTGAATCTAAAAAGATGAGTAGAGTTTTGTTTCCCTAAAATCTCCAGGGGAGAGGTGTATAGCTTCCAATTAACGATGTACTTGATTTTCTAACAACTCTCATAATGGAAAAGTTCCTCTTTGCTACATTTTTTAAATTGCACTCCTGCCTGCGTTCTCCATCCCTCTTACCACCCTACTTTGTTCTTGGACAGAACCTATCACCTTCTAACAACTATATCATTTACTCGTGCATTAATGTTTACTGCCTATTGTCTCATTTCCTTTCCCCCAACTGGAATAAGCTGCCTCGGTCAGGGATTTATCCCAAGTGCCTACAACAGTGCCTAGCTCATAAAAGGTATTTGATAAACATTTGTAATTTGAAGCTGAATTCTTTTTGTGTTTAATCTTTTAAAAAAATCATCCACCTAGAGAGCTGGAAGGAACCTCGGCAGAGGACCAGCGGCGATGAGAAAGCCAAGGCCTGGTGAGGGGACATGGATCACCCCAGGTCATACGGTTTCATCAGGGCTCCTTCCCTTTGGCCTCAGTACCTCCACATGGAACTGCCACCTCAGGGGCACTGCTGGGAGCCAGACAGTGAGTGAGGCCAAGTCTGAACTCATTTAAAGCAAAGGAGTCCGAGCAAATAAATTATAGCATTTATTTACAGAACACAAAGTCTCCTATAATGATAATAATTTGTGCATCAGTAGCTGCTTTCATCTAAGGATCTGAGAGCTCATGAAATTCCCAACCCGCAGGGCTGGCTATCATTACCTGCTCCAGGGCAAGGGCGTGAAGACTGTGGCGGCCCTACGGCCTTCCTGCCGGGGGCCTCGAGCTCTCTGCAGCTACAGGTCCACTCCGCAGTTTCATCTTCTCTCCATGTCCTCATCCTTCTCAACACTGCAAACAGCCTGACAGGGCTCCAGCAGCTGTACTAACCTCCCAGTCTGCTCTCTTTCAGGAGCCCCTGAGACCACTCGGGCCCATGGTCAAACCAGTGTGGACGGAAATAACACTGAGCATGTGGGGAGTTCGAGCACATAGTATCTTCTTCAAGTCACCAAGGGCTGGGCCCTCCTGAGCTTGTCCAGGGAAGAGGCCGACCACAGGGACAGCCGACATACCCAAAGTCTTTGGGGCCTGAGATTAAGTGTCTCTTATGGTTTGTCTCCCTCCCAGGTTTCGTCTTGTTTCATTTTTCCCTTTCTTCCCCTATGATCCTCTGTCTTATTTCTCAAATTCCTCATATCAGTGAGATATGATAATTGTCTCTGACTGACTTATTTCATTCAGCATAATACCCTCTAGTTCCATCCACATGGTTGCAAATGGCAAGATTTCATTTTTCTGATGGCTGCATTGTATTCCACTGTATATATACACCACATCTTTATCCAGTCATCTGTTGATAGACATCCAGGTTCTTTCCAGAGCTTGGCTATTGTGGACATTGCTGCTATAAACATTGTGGTGCAGGTGCCCCTTCGGATCACTACATTTGTAACTTTGGGGTAAATACTCAGTAGTGCAATTGCTGGGTTGAAGGATAGCTCTATTTTTAACTCTTTAAGGAACCTCCATACTGTTTTCCAGAGTGGCTGCACCAGCTTGCATTCTCACCAACAGTGTAGAAGGCCCCCATGCTTTTTAAAAAAAAGGTATTTCCAAAATATCTTTCCTGCAGTAATGACTCAATTGAGCTAGATGATAGGGGAAAGTTGCTAACTGAATAGAGGTACAGACTTCCAAAGAAGTAAGGCTGCCCAGACCTGGGGCCCATCTTCCTGCGGGATTCAGTGACTTTTCACAGAAAACAAGAGATGCCCAACCATTGCCTATCAGCAGACTGATCATCTGTCTTAGGCACTCTCTTGGAGGGGCAGAGTTATTGGCAGTGCAGGAAAATGGGAGAGGAGTGGCTGGATAGGGACAGGCAAGGAGTTTGGGGAAAAGAGACAGGCTCTAGGGGAAATGGGAGGAGGAGAGCCGGCCCCCACAGTGAAAGGAGCCGGTGGTTTTTAACATCCTGTGTGCCGTGATAGAGAACCCCTAAAGGTGTCCAAGAGGGTAGGGGGCAAGGTAAAACTGTGCCTGTGTGAGGCAGGCCACACACAGGGAAGACAGAGTCCCAAATGAGGGGTGGGATGGAGGAAGTTTGGGGAGGGGAGGCTGGGACCATTTAAAGCACAGATGTTTGAGGCTTATAGAAGGGTGGTGTTGATAAATGACGGAAGGGATAAAAGCAGTGGGAAGAACATGTGACAAAAAGGTTATCAATATATGAGCTACATGGAGTAAGTGCACTTGTTCCAGCTTTTGGGGAAAGGGCAGAGGGAGAAGCTGGTGACCACCTGTAAGGACTGAAGAAACTGATGAGATGAGCTAGAGATCAGTAATGGTCAAAAAGGGATCTCTACTTCTGTCACATTTAGACTGAACTAACTGGTAATGGAGACTTTGAGTAAAAATATCTATGGAGAAAAGGTATAAATGAAAACGAATTTGCAGACATGGGCAGTGCAGAGCCTAGACACGGGGGATGTGCAAAACAGAAGGGGCTATTTGTACAATTTGCATTTAGAGCAAGGATTCACATCTTTGGGTCCATGAAGAGGCATTCAGGACATCAGTCCACAGACCTCCTGAGGCAGCATACTATATTTGTGTTTCCGTGTATGTGTGCACACGTTTTTCTCGATAGAGGACTTCCCTAGCTTTCATCTGGTCCTTTAAAGGCCCCCCAACCAATCGTTTGGTTGGTATTAAGATCCTCAATATTTGAAAGAAATTTCTCTCCTATCTGTTTGACAAATCTACAATGCCAGAGGACATTAAGAATATGGTGTTAAAATTGCACTTATTACCAAATTTAAGAACCAAGGAATAGTCACTCTCCTATCATCTTATCAAAATTAAAGTACATTATAACACTCCAAAGACTACCAACACTGGCAAACATATTTAAATATTTTAAACTAAAAATGTTAAAAGTATATTTAGAATTTTGCAAGTGCCATTTCCTTGCGAAAGTTTTACTATGTGTGGTATTTTAATATAAAAGTAACTGGATCTGTTAATATTCACAGCTAGATTCAAAGACCTGCCAAAAACTGTTATTGGAACTACTTTTAATAGTCATGACCCCTTTTCCCCCAAAAGGATGTTATCAAGTACACTGTGCAGTAATGACTATAAATACATGACATGTCTGTTACTATAAATAAATATTGCACATTCTCCCAACCCATTTAATTACCATTCACCCAAAGCAGTGCAATTAAGAAACTGTCTGTTGAATTCTGAAAATGGGAAAAGCCCTCGTGTCTCTCTTAGGTAGTTTTACAATCCTAACAATAGACTTAATGAAGCCTTTTAAAACAAGGACGATTACATTAAATGACCGGGGCATATAAAATTCATTACATAGACCCTCCTGCTGTCTGGTGGATTAAATGCCTCATCACACCCTAGAGAGAAGTAAGAACGAAGAATAAAGAAAAATCACAACTTTCTGAGTGAACATCTTACGCATGAGATTTAATTTGGCTCCGTAAATCACTCAGGACTTCGCTCTATACCCCAAGTGCAGAGGAGGTATGCCTGGTATCAGGTAAATCGTGAAATGGCCCTGGGAGTGCTGCATGGCTTGTTGCATACAAAGTGACATTACAATCCACATCTTGATGATGCTAAACAATTTTGCAAGTTGATATAGATTTTCCCCTTGAGAAATGATAAGGGCTATAAAGACCAAGTCCACTCCCTGGAGAACTGTATGGGATCATTAGCACCCATTACCTTTAAATGCCCTCAGAGACTGCACCAATTGATAGTTTTCTTACATTTATTTTTAAGTGTTTTATGTTTTTCTGTTGCTGTTATACACAGAGTTATTTCTTAGCTCCATTTCCCATTTATTAGCCGCTAATATATAGAAATACAATTGATTTCTGTATATTGACCTCGTATCCTATGACTTTACTGAGCTCATTTATTAGTTCTCTCTAGAAGTGGTTTTATACATTCCTTAGGATTTGTCTATGTAAACAGTCATGTCACCTGCAAGTAGAGAGAACTGCACTTCTTCCCATCCAGTCTGTATGCCCTTTATTTCTTGTTCCTGCTTGATTCTCCTTCTTAAAGGGCTATAGCAGCTTCTTTGACCAGCGAGGAACCTCCTGCCACTACATTCCCGTTGGCTTCATGCCATCTTTAACCTTTGTAGGCCCAAGATGACCGTGCCATGGGAACTGTGGCTTTAGCAGAAAGATCTTGATCCCACCAAGCCATCCACAGAAGACAGGGGGTCTGATTCAGAGCATCAAACTTGAAGGAACAAGAATTTATAGTTGATTTCCTATAGTTTAATTACCTCTCCAGACGCTGACGTGTAGAAGGAGGAGGAGAAAGAAGGAGGAGAAGAAGAAAGGAAATAGCCAAAGGAATTACTGAATTTTTGGACTTGGGACCCAGAAGAGTATTTAGAGATTAAACCTCTCATTGTAAGCTCAGCATGCCCAGTGACTTATATAAAGCCAGCTGGAGGCAGAGGGAGAGTCTGCTGTTCTAAACAGGACATGAACTGGGAGTGCACAGACCTGGATCCTAGCCTTGAGTAGGTCAGGAATGCACTCAGACTCCAAGAGTCTAGGGGAGATCTCAGACACTCTGAGAACTGGTCCAGGTAGATGGGATGACTCAGGCCCCGTGGATATGGGCATCTTTCTTTAGGTCTTTGCTAAGGATGTACCCTAAACCAGGGCAAGATAACATTTTCCAGCACCTGGTCCGTCTACAGCTGGCTAATACTCTTAAGAAATGAGTTCTCGGGGTGCCTGGCTGGCTCGGTGAGCAGAGCACGTGACTCTTGATCTCAGGGTTGTGATTTCAAGCCCCATGTCAGGTGTAGGGATTACTTAAAAATAAAATCTTTAAAAAAGAAAAAGAAATGGGTTTTCCTCTCCTCGCCTGAATAAACTCACCCTGAAATAAGTTACAACTAGGATCTCACTGAGCATCTCTGGCCTTGTTTAGACCAAGGGCTAAACACAACCATCTCCTACCATCAGGAAGCTCGGTTAACGTCTTAGGGCTCATTCACAGCCCCTGGGGATTCTGCTAAATCTTCTTTTATATACTATTTGTATTTTTCTCTTAGAAGAACTTGACAGAGCCAAGAAAATCACCAGTCTGTTTAGCAAACATATACCATGTTCTCTCCTTGTTAGCCAAGGGATGTTAAGATGGCAAGCATGTTTCTGTCAATCACATATATATATATATGTGATTGTATGCATATATATACACACACACACACACATATATATTTGAACAGCTGAAATTCTTGAACTTTTAGGAAGTCTAGTTCCTCAAATTTCCCCTCCTGTCACATAAGGCCAAACATTCTTACCAATCACTTCTCTAAAATAACCATCAGTTGTCACTGCTAAAACAGAAGTTCTGAGAGGTCAAAAGTGTTTACTGACATCAGACTGAGGCCCCAACCGCACAAAATAGAAACCAGATAATAAAAGAGCATCACTCATGGCTGTTGGGCGTGTACTGGGCAAACCCTGTTTCACAAGAGAAGGGGAAGCTGCGGGGGAGAGGAACTGCCATACTAGCTACTTGCTCCAGGGGCGGGGTGCTTGAGAATATTACCCGACTAGCAACAACCCTATGGGCGTAGATATAACATCCTGAATTCCTAAGGAAGCCAGTTAAGTAGCTTGCCCAAGGTCAAACAGCTGGTTAATGGTAGAGTGGCAATTTGAATCCAGATTGATCTCTCTTAAGTCCAGCCTTTTAATTAATTTTATTATAAAAGTAGTACAACCACATTAACAAACACTGAGACAAAAATCCCTGTAATCTCATAACCCAAATACAGCTGTTAGCATTTTGGTATAATTTTTGTAGGTTTTTCCTAGGTATGCATTACGCTTTGCAAAATTACAATCATATTCCACAATTTGGTATCCTGCTTTTTTCTAGTTAACAAACATTTGTTTAACTTATTTAACAATTTTTCTAATTATTTTAATTACATTCCAAGAGTAGATATGTCATAGTTTACATAATGAGACCTCAAACAGTGGAACACTGAGGTTCTTTTCAGGTGGGGGGCAAAGTATGGTGTTGTCTGTGGTGTTTTGTTTTGTTTTTTTAATATGTTCAGTTAACCACTAGATAGTACATCATTAGTTTCTGATGTAGTGTTCAGTGGTTCATTAGTTGCATATAACACACAGTGCTCATCTTGAGTGTAACATGTTGCCTTCCCAAATATATACTGTCACCACTGAAAGCTTCAAATAGACAATACTAATCAACAGATGATAAAAAAAAAACTACGATGAAAATATTTTGAAAATGCCACCATCCCTGAGCTCTTGCACCTAGAAGCAAAAAAATCCGACGCATACTATTAATGAAGGGCCACCCCAAAATAACAAATTCAAAAACGCTGCACCTCTGAGACTCCAGACAGCATGTGCTGTGAATGGTTCAGTGCTCTCACTTTCAGTTTCCCAGGAATGCCAACAAAAGAAGTTATCCTCATTAAAATCTAGATTTGGAAGAATAGAAATTCTTTGAAAAGAAAACAAATCCTATCTACTTTATGTGTCACAGTGGTCAGAACTTACAAATATGAGGCCAATATGCTCACCCAAGACTGTGTCATGTTTCGTAGTTAATTTTCTTTTCAAAATGCTGTGCGCCCATTTTTCTTAGGTCAAGTGACTGAGCAACAGCAGTGCAGCTCTGGGTTTTGGCAAATAACCCTAAGACATAAAAGAGTAAGCAGTATTCAATCTTGTGTGAGTTGACTGAATTTATAAACTATAAAGCATGCCTGTCAGAAAAATTTCCTACGTTTGGAGGAGAGTAATATCCAAAATATCTGTGTGCCTGTCTGTTCTGAAAAATTTATTAGAATCCATGCCAGCATCAGTGTGATGTGGAAACAGTATACCTAAATGCCTGGAAGCATCTATCTGCTCCCTAGATAAAGCACTAAAAATTCCTGCTGATCAGGGAGAATGGAGTAAAAACAGGGACAAATGGGGAATTCATTCCTACGGAGATGGAAATATGCCACTTAATGACAGCTTGACTACAGTCCATGAGAGATAACCTTTCACCCTATCCACAGCACCTCTTTAAAACCCGTATCTTTTTCTTCATATCCCTAGCTCTCTATCCTACACTTTGATGGAGAGTTGTACTTCATCAGACCCTAATGATATCCTTTTCCTCTCCAATGTTTAGCGAATTCTGCACTTTGGACTTCCCCCTTCTCTTAAAAGTTAATATGTTTACTCATGGGAATGTCAAATGGAATGTCCGAATATAACCACTTTGGAAAAACAATTTGGTATTATCCAGTAAAGGTGAAGATGCACATACTCTAAGACTCCAAAATTCTTCTCTTAGGCACCTGTCCTAAGAGTTTGTTTGCAGCAGGATGCACATACAAGAATGTTCACATCAGCACTGTTTAAAATGACACAACATTGGAAATGACCCAAATGTTCATTGAGAGGAGACTGGATAAATAAACTGTGGTATGTTCACACAATACAAGACCATATAGCAGTGGAGATAAGTGAATTCATGTATGTCATTTCATGCATCAACAGGGATGAATCTTAAACAATTGATTTAAAAAAAGCAAATGGTACAATTCTATATATTTATATATCCATATCTATATGTGCCCATGGCAATCAAAACTTAATAATAGACTGCATAGAAAAGCCATAGGGAAACATACTTAAACAGACAAGCCAGGAAATAACACACACAAAATTATTCAGCATTGGTACCAGGAGAGAGGGGTATGGCCAGGGAGGAACACATAAGGAGTCCCAAAATACTGGTGATATTCTAGTTCTTATGTTGCAGGATGGGTACAGGGGGTTGTATTTCTTACCCTTTTTCCCTCCACTCCCTTCTCTGTGTATGTATATATGTAATATATGTATATAACTGATGCATATGCACACTTCTTTGTAGAAATATAAATAATATATAATAAATGTAGAATATTACACATATGTAAAATTACATTAATATAATATATAATAAGAAATATAAATAAATTATCTATCTACACACACACACACACACACACACACACACACACACACACGTTTGCAGACATCTTCCTCTTCATCATTTTCCCTATCACTCCCTGCCCTGGACCTGCCTCCCTTAGCCTCTCCTTCCAGGCATTCTGACCCATGTGGAGCCCTCAGCTCAGACCTTTGTCTTAGACTTGAGTGCTTGCTCTGTCCAACTCCCTCCTCTCAATATGATGACTACTAAAGACCCAATATGACTTCCTTTATTCTCTATACAGACTTATGTGGAACATTCATCTAGGCAACCATTGATGGGAAGGTAAACTTTGTGGTGAGCTCTCATTTAGAAGGTGGTACCAACTGCACTGCAAGGGAACCTGAAATGCCACTCAGAGTGCAATGGCTGTTTGCTGAATTACACCAAGTTGCTGCAGGCAGCAATGTTGGTCTTGATATCCCAACCTGACCCAACCACAGGGTGTCCTGTGCTCCTGAGAAGCTTGTCAAGTTTGCTCCATTGCATTACTGCTGCCTGGCCTGACTTCCCAAACTACCCTTCCTTTCTTCCTACAAAATTATCTTCATTCCACCCATCTGCCAGATACCCGGGCTCCCAACCTTAACATAATTCTTCATTTTTTTTTTTAAGATTTAACTTATTTATTTGAAAGAGATAGCGAGAGAGAGCAAAAGCAGGGACGAGGGGGAGAACCAGGCTCCCCACTGAGCAAGGAGCCCGACCCGAGGCTCAATCCCAGGATCATGACCTGGGCTGAAGGCAGACACTTAACCGACTGAGCCACATAGACACCCCAATTCTTCATCTTTTTAACTCTTTTAAGGATAAGCTCTGAGATTACTTTTCTGCTCCAACCTCAGGCTCTCTCAGGAGTCCCTGTTCATGGTATCACTGCTGTAATTTAGGCAAAATAAGAATTCTTATTAAATTTGTTCCATTTCAGTAATGTTTATTCAAAAGGCTTTTCTTATTTCCTACTCAAAAATTGAAATTGGTTAAAAAATTATTTCAAAAACAAACGAATTTGGCAAAGTTTTTTACATTGGGTTTTCTCTATTTAGTAGACTGCTTGGTAAAAAAAATACATAAACTGTAACCACCATCCTAGAGATCTGAGTCTAAGGAATTTGATTTTCTTAAAAAAAAAAAAATTACAGTTTGCCAGAAGTTAGGGGTGAGGGAAGGATGGACAAGCAGAGCACAGAGGACTGGTAGGGCAGTGAAAATACTCTATATAACAGCATAATGGTGGGTACACATGGCTGTACTTTGACCCAGCATACAACACCAAGAGTGAACGCTAATGTAAACTATGGACTTTGGGTGCTACTGCTGTGTCAACTTAGGTTCATCAATTTTAACAACTGTACAACTCTGGGTGAGGGTGTTGATAATGGGGGATGCTATGTATATGAGGGGGACACGGATATTTGGGAAATCTCTGTACTTCCCCCTTAATTTTGCTATGATTTGATCTAAAAAATAAAGCCTATGGGGAAAAAAAAACTTGAAAAAAAGAAAGAAACCAAACAAGTGCTTTTTCCCGCCCTGAGACATCTTGCTCCACTGGCTCTGAAATTGTTTCTGAAGCTTTTTACTTTTTCCTTCAAAAAACATCACATGCCATCTTGTTGTTGGTGTATTTACTATCTAGAAAACATGGAAGCCTAATTATATTTTCCTCTAAGCCACTGTAAAAATAGAATAATAATAAAGTTACATGATTGTGTAGTGCCCAGTATTTACATTAAAATATATAACTGAATATGAGAAAATATGGTAAATATTATGGTAATTGTCAACAGTTTTTTGTTTCCTCAGTTCATGGGTTATGCATGAAAGAAGTGCTCTGGACGTCGTGCCAGGGAGGCCTCTCCCATACCTAAAACTTCACTGTGGATCACTGTGAGGACTTCCAAACTTCATGACTAGGTTTGAGAAGTTATTTCATTTTAATACCTTAGGGCTGTTCAAACTTGTGACCCTGTTATCAAATTTAATTTTTTGAAATAAGCATCACCTTGACACACACGAATCAAGCTCTCTGGTAAAGGAAAAGAGTTTTTCCCCTTATTTGATAACCATATAATAGGCAAAGTGACTGTTAATTTGTTTTTTAAACTACTGCTTCCCATACCACCAGTTAGGACTGCTTTTCAGAATATCCTTCCAAAGATGAACAAAATCTTTCCCCACAACACACACACACACACTTATTTTAAATTACTTACTTAAATTGCTTATTTTAAATTACTATGGCATTAAATCTTGATGAAGAACAACAGAAAAAATAAAGTCATAGAAAGGAAACATCCATCCCCCCGCCCATTCTTCTGGCCCATGTATGGATCTGCTTCCCGTCACACTTGGAAGCTATCCAAACTTTGGCCAGTACTGCCCAAAGAAAGAGGGAACAAGAAACAGAAGTTGTGAACTCCTCCCTGGGATCCTCCGGTATCGTTTTCCCAGCCCCCTGCACGTCCCCTCACTCACCACTGCTGTTCTTCATCTGACTCTCCGCTTCCCCCACGGCCAATGTCACACAGCTCTTTGGTGGCACAGCAGGACCTAGTCGAGCCCCTGAGGCCCACACACTGTTTCCACTACATCACACCGCCTCGTGACTGATCCCGAAACCATCTCCCTTGGTCTTGGCAGTCTTATTTGGAAGGACTACGCAAATGAATTGTTGTTTTACCCCCTTCTTTCGTTAACATAAATGATCCACACAGCATCTCACTTCCTTTCCTTCACTTTACACACTGACTACATTTAGTAGTGGCACATTTCACAACTTCATGAACACCCCTACATCTTCCAAGAAGCGGCCTTAAGCACCCCACAGTGAGGTCAGCTCTTTCAGAGACCACATGTAATCTGCAAAGGAGGATGTCTTTAGTAATGGTGAACCCTAGAAACAACAATTAGGACTCCTCATCTGAATGTGGGCTTCTAGTCTCACCTTAAAAATCACCCATGGCTAACACCCACAAGTATGTTACAGGAAGTGGGACTCCGGATTGAAACCCACGGACATCAGTGAGAACAACCAGGGGGACCTCTGCCCTCACAGCAGTGACTAACCAAGCATGCTACTAACTCTCCCTTCCTGGGGCACTGCCCTCATCTCAGGGCATTTTCATAGGACTATCAGAGCAGTACATTATAGACACAGAGCACCTGATCTCAGCAAAGCATAGCTGCGCGAGACGGGAAGCCCTGGGCTAAGTGACAATTCAGTTTGAAGGCCCCAGAGGTGATGAGCCACCATACCCTAGGGTGCTAACATCACCGAGGAGTAACATTGACCTGGAGGGAGGTCCCTGCACAGCAGGGCTTTGTAGGTTCGTCCCTGGTAAGGTTTTCATTAAGATGTGCTTAGGGATATCACAAATAATTTACAACTGAGGGGACAGTCAATCAGTTAGAGGAAAGAGTAGAGATTTTAAAATTTTGGCCAGCTGGAATGACTGATGGAACTGACCAAAAAAGAACCCAAAGAATTAACAAAAATAAAACCCTGCCTTTAACAGTAAAAAAAAAAAAAAAAAAAAAAATCATTTATTTATACACACACACACACACATACATAGGAGGGTGTCATCACCTACCCTATACCTTCCAATCTGCTCAGCTGGGACAGCTCAGCTGTGGTCACAAATTCTGCTATGTAACCTGGACCCAAGACTCTGAGCAAGTGATGCTCCAGGACACAGACCCATAGCACCTCAGTGTTGTGACACTGACATCACACCAAGGGCTTCTTCCTCTTACTCCCTGGGCTTAAGCTCCTATCTTGGGCCCTCCTATTTTGGCAGTTGGTTCTAACTCGTTATTCAGGACTCATCTTGTTCCATCAGCTTCCTGTCTGAGTCTTGTACCTCCCACCAGTGCTCCTCCTGTCTGCTCTAGCCCACTCAGCCGGACAATTCTGCTGCCAACACCTTTCCATCCAGACGGCCACCTATGGCTTTCTCCAATTCTGTGCCTCACCAGATTGCCCTAAGTGCCTCCTGTTTACTGTCTGCTGCTGGGACCATCCCCACCAGCACACCCCAGCTTGTGGATGTGTCTATTTTCTGGACCCCTGTCTGGATACTCTCTGGGTCCCAAGCTGATCCCATCCTGCTACTGACAGAAATCTGGCTCTTGGGGCACCTGGGTGGCTCAATGGGTTGGAGCCTCTGCCTTCAGCTCAGGTTATGATCTCAGGGTCCTGGGATTGAGCCCCACATCGGGCTCTCTGCTAAGCAGGGAGCCTGCTTCCCCCTCTCTCTCTGCCTGCCTCTCTGCCTAATTGTGATCTCTCCCTCTGTCAAATAAATGAATAAAATCTGAAAGAAAGAAAGAAAGAAAGAAAGAAAGAGAGAGAGAGAGAGAGAGAGAGAGAGAGAAAGAAAGAAAGAAAGAAAGAAAGAAAGAAAGAAAGGAAGGAAGAAAGAAAGAAAGAGGAAGGGAGGGAGGGAGGGAGGGAGGAAGGAAGGAAGGAAGGAAGGAAGGAAGAAAGAAAGGAAGAAACCTGGCTCTTCTATCTGGCAGTGCAAAGGGGATGGGCTTAAAGCAATTCGTATTTTAAAGTCTTAAGGATTTTTACTGAACCCAAGTTCAATGCAAGGTAAAAGTGTGACAGGGTGGCTAAGTAAAGATGTGACCTTGGTTCCCCTAAGTGTGGCACATAATGATGCAGAAAACAGGTGCATCTCACAAGACCTAACAGTTCCAGGAGTAGAGTTCTTACCCTACACTGGGCAAGCCGTCACAGAAGTACTGTTCATATCTGAGTGCCATGTTCTTAAAGAGACAGTGACACCAAGGGAAACACATCCGGGGGATATAACCAGAATGGCAGAATTCCTGACACCAGGTAATGCAAGAATATTTGTAAGAACAGGGCTGTTGGCTGAGGAAAGGGGGATTGGCAGGGATGGGGTTCTCCAGTGCTAAGGAGCTGTCCCATGAAGGATGACATGGAGACTTACAAGACGAGAGGACTCCCACAGGGTCACACACAGGGACACAGTGGAAGAGGTGGGCTGAAGCAGGAAGTGCTGGTCCCACCTCTGCTTCTGCCTCAGCTGGCCTCAGTTTCCCCCTAAGACTGGGAGGCTATGATTTCCCCTAAGACTCAGAGCCCATGATTCCTCATCCTCACATTAACCCCAACCTAAGAAAGAAGACAGGCATGGCCTTGCCTATTCTGGGGCCTGGGAGACAAGATGAGCTCTTAGGTCTCCCAAGAGCCCCTTGTAGGAAAAAGCAAACTCACTCAAGTAATGTCTGAAACCAGTGGTCATAAGCTTTATGTTTCAGGAAGTGAAAAATGTGGAAATTCTCAAAAGAGAAGGTGTGGGAGGCAGAAAAATGTCCACCTCCTCTGCAAGATATTCACTTCCTAATCCCTGCAATCTGTGACTGTCAGCTCATACAGAATGGAAGGATAGGGTCTAATAAAGTGAAGGATGTCGGGAGGAGGGGCTTATCCTGGATTATCTGGCAGGTTCTGAAAGCCATCACGGGCATCCTTATGAGAGGGATGCGCAGGAGATCTGCTAGAGACACACAGCAGGGAGAAGAGGATCTGAAGGCAGAGGCAGAGGCTGGAGTGATATGGCCACAAGTCAAAGCAACACCTGTAGCCATCAGGAGCTGATGGGCAAGTAACAGCTTTCCCCCAAAGCCTCTGGAGGGGATGCACTCCTGACATCCTGCTTTGGGCGCTGACCTCCAAAACCGGGAGAGAAGAAATGGATTGTTTTCCGCCGTCCAGTGTGCGGTCGCTTGCTATGGCAGCCACTGCAAACGAATATGGAGATTTCCTGCTTAAACTTTTGTGCAGCCCCAAAGTGGGCAGTAATAACTGTCGTTAGGGGAAAAGCTGGAATTTTCACGTATTTTTAGGTCTCTTCCCCATACACACAGCAGCTCAGAGCAAGTGCAGCTCTGCTTTTAAAAGTGTTTCGGGGCAGTGACAAAAGTATCTTCTAAGCCATTTACACATATTTTACTAATAATCTCTCCTTCACAGGTGATTTCAGCAGATAATAAATCTAGTAGGCCAGGCAGATGACCAAGGGATTCCAACCTCTCCCCAGCAGGCCTGGCTGCTGTGGAAGAAATTATGCAGCAATGCACAGCTACAGGAGAAAGCCTGCAGAGTAGGTGGGAACTTGTCTTGCTTCTCCATTGTGACGTGGGCTGAGTTTCTCCCCACTCTCTCCTGGCAGCATCCAGCTCTCTCCTTGTAGAATGATGAGTGCTACCGAGAGGAGGACAATGAGATGATCCCGAGCCCAGGAACCAGCCTCCCCGGACTCCCACTCCTGCAGAATGCACTCCCCAAAAGTCATTCTCACGTTGTCACCCCCAAGGGGCCACCCGGTGGGACCAGGTCAGGTTCAAAGAGATGATTCTCCTTTATGCTTCTAATTTCTCTTTGATGAAAACATCATTATAGTTTTTAAAGCCGCAAATAAGGGTGAAAGTCTTAAATTCAGACAAAAGAAAATGAAAGATGCATATAAAATTACCAGCTAAACTGTATGAGGCTGATGATGGTTCGTTGGTCTTCTGCTCTTTTGAGCTTCAGTACAAGAGAACATCGACTGTAGACTGGAAACAGAAGGGTATTCCAATTCTGAGAGCTACTTTTGGATCTTGTCACTTCCCTGATGTAAGTCCTTGGGCAAATCATTTCACTTCTGTTGGGCTTCACTTCCCTCACATGTAAAACAGGGCTACTGAGTAAGATAAGATGTGGCCTAGGATGATGGTTAGCCCACAGGTGCTTGTTAATGTTCAAGGAACAGATGAATTATGTGTTCTGCATCCAAGACTGGACAATTCACAACTCTTTCCTAAATTTTGTCATCCGTGGCTCTTCCAATGGTCACCAACATCTGCCTGAGTTTATAATGTCTAGGAAGTGGAAATCTTTTATTATCTTAGAAATCTGAGTTGGCAAAGGACAAAAAAAATCAAAGAGGATTTTTTCTTCTCCAGCAGCACTTAGGTTTATAACGCAGAGATTTATATAAAAGAAAGTCAGTTATTATGGGTGATGTATAACCACTGTTTTTGATGCAGGACTAAAACTGCTTGCTCTTCAACCTAAAGCAGAACTCTAGGCAAGTTCCTCCCTCCCAAATAAGCCCTCCCACCCAAACCATTCCCTAGTCACCAGGAAAGCAGGCTGTAGGAAGCCTGGCCTATACTTGGTCTCTCCCCAAGCCCAATCTCCAAGAGAATGGGTCAATCTATGTGTCAATCTATGTGGAGGCTGAGGCAGGGCATGGAGTGGGAGACAAGTGGGCATCCTATAGGCCCTGGGGTTGACAGCCCTAAGCATGTGGATCAGAGAAGGCCTGAGGGGCAGTCCCATCTGCACACCAGGGCTGCCTTCTCCATTCCCCACACCCACCTAGAGAGCGCTCCACTCCATTCAGGAAGCAGTGGGCAGGGAGTTCTGCTTACGGGTATTCTTCCCCCCTCCTCTTCACACCTCCTCACAGCAACCAGCATACACAGGGAAACGCTGCACCCTGACACTGTCCCCCACCCCATACAGACACATTCTCACTGAAGGCACATCCTCATGCCTTTGGACTCCCCCAGAAAGCACTGCTGACCTTCTGACTCCTGGAAATCCTATTCTCCCTACTAAAGAAAAGTATTACATGAATTAATTTTTCTACCTCTCAACCAGCTATATAGGAATCCAATATACATGCCTTAAAGCTTGGTTCCGGATGCGGTCTCAAACTTCAGACCAATTGTTTAGAACTTTTTTTTTTTTACAAAAACTATTAGCCTCATATTAAGAAACTAGGATATTGTTATCACTTCTCTTAAGACTTATTAAAACAAACGAAATTGGAAAATGGAGCAACTTCTATGTACATTCTACATTTATGGACAAACACATCTTAAGGAATTCACTGGGAAAAAGGAAACATTCTAAAACATTCTGTTTACTTTTCTTTTGAATGACAATTTTTATTTGGGGTGGCCTCTGTATCTATCAAACAGACAGTGGGATCTATGGCCATATTTATGGCCTGAAGGCAACTATGTAAACCCTGCAAACAGAATGGCAATACAGGTATTCTTGTTCTCACTGAAACTACAAAAATGATGGGTCTCTCTCAAGGCAAGTGACAAATGTTTTCAATCATGCTAGACAAAGGCCACGCAGGATGCATGAAAATCATGTGGGATACATAGATATCAAACTTCCCTCCTTAGCTCTTTGAAAGTCATTACAACCAAAGTAGATATTATTTTAACCAAACCCATTCAAATCATGATTTAAATTACCAAATAGGATAACCCAATATAGTCAGTTTTATTTTATTATTTATTTATTTGACAGAGAGAGATCACAAGCAGGCAGAGAGAGGGGAGGAAGCAGGCTCCCCACAGAGCAGAGAAGCCCAATGTGGGGCTCGATCCCAGGACCCTGAGATCATGACCTGAGCCAAAGGCAGAGGCTTAACCCACTGAGCCACCCAGGCGCCCCTAATCAGTTTTATTTTTTTAAAGTACATTTTTGTCCTTCTGAAATAACCTGATTACATATTCTTTAAAATTCAGTTGAGTATGGGTTTTACTTTTAGAAGATACACTATATATATTTAAATCAGTGATTTATATAAACCATACTCAGAAGTGTATCCCTTAATAATTCAAGAAGATTCTATGAAAAAAACAAAGTAGTATTAATGTCTCCCTTGTGCTCTTATTGCTCCTCCCTCTTTTATCCTTAGACTTTCCTTTCTTGCACAGATCACTTCATTCCTAAGAATTATCTACTCATTTGTCTGCTTGAAACTTTGTACTTTTGAAGAAGCAGCCAAGGAGTGATTGATTGTCTTATCTCCATATAATGTTATTAACTAGCATGGTTTCCACAGATAAAACCTATAGATGGAGAAGAGAAACATGATTTCTGGAGTACACAGTTAGATTTCTTACCTTGCCACTTACCAAAGTGGCTTTCATGGACTCTCACTATCCCCTATTTTGGTCATCTGCCATTCTCTCATGCCCGTAGTCAACATTTGAAGAGGGTATTCTAGAAGTCAGGCCCTAGGCTTAGCATGCATAAGGATTCAGATCTGACAAAGCGTACGTTCAAGAGGTAACAGATACTAGATGGCTATTGCACAAATAACTATACAACAATGGTAGCTTTGAAGAAGGGCATGATGGCAAGGCAACCCCATCCAAATTGTGAGGAAGTGTCAATGAAGACCTCTCTAAAAAGCAACACTTTTTTTTTTTAATCACTCATAAAACTTTTTAGAAAGAAACAACACAAATATATCGTCTCACATTTTGTATCAATTTTAAGGTAAGGTACAGCATGAGAAAGAGAAGGCTCTAGACTCAGACAGGTACAATTAGAATCTTTGTTATTACTGTGGTGCCTCAAGCGACTCATGGTAAGGGATGTGGTTCCCTCACAAGACAGTTGTAATGGCCAAGTGTGACACACAGAAAGCACTCAGTATGTAGTATAAGCTCAATAAACTATAGATAGTAATTAATGATTACAGAATTTAGTTGATTTATCTTTGAGTATTCACATGTTGAGATAAGGCTAATTTTCCATAATTTTCTCTTTACAAGAATGTTCAACTGAAAGAAAAACTCAAAAATCCACTTAGAAAAAAACACTCCATGACTTCTGTGATTTTTCTTCACTTGGGTTGGCCAACAGGTATCATTTAATTATACAATGGAGACACACACTCTATTCTAGATTCTTCTTGGCAGATATATAAACACAGGCAAAAAGAACAATTTATACATCTGTGCTCAATAGCCTTCTATCAGCATTAGAAAAAATTTTGGAATTGGAGCTTTTAAATTAGAACTTTTAAGATACTGAACTCCCCCAGGCCGGTTAAGTATTTTCCAGGTCATTAAGTATGGGACTGAGAGGGTGCGGCGGGCACAATCCTTTGTGGGCAGCTCAAATTCACGCAGCCCAAGAAGCATGTCCTGCCGCACTTGCCGCGTCTCTTATTCTAAATTCCCCTCAGGACTTACAAATACCCGACCCACACGACAGGGTCGGTCACAGTGGTCATTCCCTCATCAGACACTCCCTGCTGCCGGTGCTATACCTGAGGGTACATACGACAGACAGGCCATGCCTGCAAGGGGCTGCCAACCTCTGGTGGGCCTTAGGAAGCGTCCTCACACTGTGGCCAACAGCCTTTTCTCCTTTTTGGTACAAAGCTCAAGTCAGAAAACAAAGAAATATGTGCGGTTTGTGTTTTGAGGTTAAAAAACGAAGAATTTTACTTGATCCTGGAAAAGGGACCACGTTACTGATGAGAAAAATGGGGCTTGCACAAGAGAAAAGATTGGACCAAGGCCTTAGAGCAAGTGAACAGCAGAGCTGATGCAAGACTCTAATTCGCTCCACTCAGGGCTTCCCACCCCATTTCCTGAGCCCTCTTGTCTGCCTGGCATTGGGTTGTACTGAGAACACAATTAACAGACCCGCCTCCTCCATAAACTGGACTCCCCCTTTCACGGTTGTAGGAGTCACCTCGCAAGAGGCAGGGCAAGCCCTGCAACCTGGAACAGCTCCAGGCATTTCCTAAACCGTCCGGCCAGGGTTCTGGCTACTCCAGTTCTTCCGCGCTACACTGTCCCGAGGTGGCTCCTGGCACCCCAAAGACTCTTCTAGCCTGCTGTGGGGCCAGCCTGGCCAGGAGGGCCACAGTACTGACCCCTCCCCCTAACCCCCCATAGGGAGCATCTTTGCCAGCCTTTGGCTTCTACAGCCCAAACCTAAGCACATCAGGATTTCAAAAAGGCTCCCCTCCAGTCTACTCCCGACTAGAGCCTGAGTCACCTTGGTTTACATGAGCTGAAAAGGTCACGACTGAAAGTAGATCACAGGCCATTCTGCAGAAGCTAGGGGGCTGCATGGGTCAAAGGTGAGGGGTTGCTCACAATCGTTCTAGAAGGAGGTTTCAGATAGTATGCTTCCTCAACTTAAAGGTACACTAACTGCAGAAAGAATGGCTCTAGTTCAGGGAGAAGAACCTGTCTTACATACAAATTCAAAACAAGAAGTAACCCCCAGTCATTCTTAGATGGAGAAACAAAGCCTCTGAGTGGTCAGGGAATGGAGGACTATAACTCTGAGTTGCCGAAAAATTATCTCCAAGGCAATGTGACTGGGCAGTGGAGACGAGGGCAGAACAGGACCCCACGGGTGGCTCTCGAGACATGTCTAAGTCCAGCCTTTGGTGGGAACCCAGGGCACCTGGGAGACGAGAGAAGTACGGGCAGAGAAGACGCGGCAAACATTTGCAGAGGCAGTGGACACATGGTTCCTTCACACACGCCCTCCGTCAGGGAGCCCTTCTGGACAGTCCAGCCTCAGTCTGAGCCTCCAGAGCCCCTTCTGCACACTTGGGTCACATGCTGTAATCGCTGCCTGTGTACTTGTTGGTCGCACTCATTTTTGTCTCTGCAGATTCCAGCATGGTGCTTCACACCCAGTGAGCATCAAAAAATGTTCAGTGAATGAAGAAATGACCTGTGACACAGTGACTACAATTTGAAGGTACAACTAGGGCAGCGGTAAGCAGCAGTCTTCTCAGAGTAGAGAAAAAACAAAAACGGATGGACTGAAGGAGATCTTCCTTAACCAGTCTGAAGACAGAGTGCTACCCACCCCTCAGCAGCCCCTGAAGGCTCATCAGCCACAGGACAGCCGTCCCATTCTATTTCTGGGCTAAGGAGACACATCATATAGCTAAAACATATGTTTCCCATAATTGTCAAAACCAAGTGTTACAACTAAGAGAAGGGGGGAAATGGCAGATCCACCTAAGTGAGGGAAGACTTTCTATTCGGGTACTGGCTCCATCTCCAGCTCCATCTCTCTTAGAAACGTACAGACTCAGAGTCACGATCCCAAGTTCAAAGTGGACCAAGTCCTGGGTCCCAATGGGACACCCTTTCTAATTCACAAGGCATGTGCTCTCAGTGCAAAACTTGTCAACTTACTTTTTCCACGTCTAGATCAGCATCCTGCTTCTTCAAAAAACTGTAGAAGAAAAAAAAAATAGACATCAAAAGAGAACTGAACACTCTTTGCCTGTAAACCTCCCACAAAGTACTGCCATAGAATTTCCATTTGCTGCAGACAATCAGCTTGCTCACAACTTTTTTTTATTCACACAATTGTTGCTAAGTCACAGTTGCCACAAACACCTGCCTGCAACTGCAAAGACCTGGCCCTATACCATCAAAGGAAGCCAACATGAGATTTTGAGTGTCTGGAGTCAGGAAAGATAAAGATAGAGGTCTTACACACACACACACACACACACACAAACACTTTCTTCTGAGTGCCTACAAGTCATCCACAGTTGGGACACATTAAAAAAAAAAAGTCTTCCAAGGTCTTATTCAACTCACCTCTGGGCTTAGATCTTCCCTTAGCCCCTGACCTGTGTGTGCCCCACTTCCTGTCTGACTGTGGGTGGGCCTGGCTGTCAAAACAGCCTTCTCTGGATGGCCCCTCTCTCCCATCAGCTGGAGTTTCCCTCTCCAAGAGGTATGCCAACCCAGCAGCCTGCACCAACGCGCCCACAGAGCTCGAGCCCCAGGATTACCTTAGAACCTTGTGCCAACCCCCTGGCAGAGCCGAGTGCTGATTGTGTGGCCCCCCTGCCCATTTCACATTAATCTTTAAAGTGCCAGGAGCACACGGCAGCTTTCCAGTTTGCTCATGTGCTCTGCCTACAACCTGCCAATATTATGGTGCCTTATTTGTTATTTGCAACTTTAGCTATTTGAACAAAGCTTCAGTTGCAATAAGATGTCTAAAGAGAATAAAAATGGCTGACTGGAATTATGTTGACAATGTTAGGGAAGAAAGTAGAAGGTTTGAGGAATGTGAATAAAAAAGCAGAAACAATTTTCCTATCTCAGTAGAGACTCACACGTGCTTTCATTAGGACTCTCAGCATAGAGTTTTAAACCTGGTCCGTGATTTAAAATACTGCCATCACAAATTATCCCCATCAAAACCATCCCCCCACACACAAACAAAAGAATTTTTGCACTGTTTGAAAGGGTGCATAATTAACAGTAACATCTTTGTTTTGTTTAATCAAAGATGACTCAGAATGAAGGAAAGAAAAAAATGACCATGGGGAAGAGAATTAGAAACTCCTATATTGTCTTCTGCAGATGGGTATTCAAATCATGAACTGACTGCAGACCTGCAAGAGAAGCGGCATGATGTCGGAGGGAGAGAACGCGCTAATGAGCCCGCTACTACAGCCGGGACCTTAGCAACCCACATCACCCCAGATCTTTCTTGCTTCTGACATGCTGTCCTGTCCTAACTGAGGAGATGCCACCAGGCAGAACTGGCCTCTGCTTCTGGCTAACCCACTGGAGAAGCAGGCCCTGCCGAGCTGGAAAAAAATGGGAATCCCCATTGTTCAAAATTTTTAACTAGCTTCCCTCTAACCAGTAAAGAGTAATTCAGTACCATGAAAACTTTTCACCAGGGGTGCCTGTGTGGACTCTTGGTTTTGGCTCAGGTTGTGATCTCAGGGTCATGAGTTTGAACCCTGCATTGGGCTCCACGCTCAGTGCAGAGTCTGCTTAGGTTTCTCTCTCTTCCTCTCCCCCTCCCCACCTCTAAAACAAATAAATAAATCTTTAAAAAAAAGCAAAAAGCAAAACAAAACCAAAAACAACTTTTCACCAAAGGGAACATATATACAGTGGAAGACTGACTTCCACTTGAACGCTTCCCAAAGAGGTTTAAGGAGGCGGTCATTCTGATTTACAGAATGGAATTTTCTATTTGCAATGTGAAAGATTCCTTTATCTGCCACAGAAAGCACACCTGGAGAATCACTATCCTGCCCCAAAGTAGTAAGGAAACTCAGCCTCTCTCCTGCAGACAGCACAGGGGCCAGTGCACAGGATGCCAGGTTCAACAGCAGGGTCTTGAAAAATGACACTTAGCTCCATAGCACTTTAGCAACTGGTAGCAAAAGGAAAACTGATAACCTGTTTGGAGCTGCGGGGTGACTACTGCTAAAGGAATTTTATCCATCCGTCTATATATGCAGCTTCGTCCAATCTCTTTTTCAGGCTTACAAAACAGATGGAGTTAATAACAGAGACAATACATATATGCATCATCCTGAAGCCGTAAAGCAGAAGGATGTCACAGCTTTAACTTCAAAGACTCCCAGCAAGCACAGCCCGAGATATTTTTAGACATCAGTGCCATTGTTCCAAAGAAGATATGGTTTGGTGAAATAAAATCGCCAGGAAGTAAAATTCACAGAACAACCCTGTCTGGTATGAAATGTGGCATCTGTTTTTAAAACCAGGTATCTCTGTCTTAACTAAAGGGTGTGTTTCTGAAAAGTTGAGAAAACATATCTTTTATTTGGGATGCCTGGTGGCACAGTTGGTTGAACGTCCAACTCTTGGCTTTGGCTCGAGTTGTGATCTCTGGGTAATGAGCCTTCTTTCAGCCCTCGCTCCCTGCCCCTCCCCCACTCTGGACCTCCCCCTTGTGTGCAGGTGCATGCATGTGCGCACGCTCTCTCTCAAATAAATCTTTAAAAAAAAAAAAAAGAAGAAGTACCTTTTGTCTTACATTTAAAAATCATTCTCTAAAAATTGACTAATTATCTCATTTTATTTTTATTCTAAATCTAAATTTTTGGAATATCCAAGTTTTAAGTTTCCAAGGCTTAAGGCAAGGTAGACCTCTCCTTACCCGTGTGTGTGTTTTTGTCCAGACACAGATGTATGTGTAGTTACACAGACACCTTCAATAGTTGATTCTGTATTCAACTGTGAGCTCGTGGGTATTAGGGCATTTTCCATGCTTTTATTCTTCCTGCTGAAGTAGTGCTAATGTTTTGTTTGAGAAACATGACTGAAGTGACCCAGATTCCCCAGTAGAAAAGGCTGATCCATGAATGTTGCAAATGTGTGACTGCCTGCAGGAATGGAAGCCAGAGGATAAGGCGCTGGCCAAAAGCGAGCTACTCCCAACTATTTAGATCAGATCAAATCCTGTATCTTTGGGAGAATACACAGAGATCTTTGTTTTTAGAGAAAACTCTAAAACTGAGAAGCCTTCAACTGTGGGTTCTCTCTTGATGCAGCCATCCCCGTCGCCCCAGCACTCTCCTATTTCCAACTGCCTGGGGGATGTCTCCCACAGCACCCACCACAGGCACCTTACGCCGGGGCAGAGGAATAAACAGACACAGTCAACAGGGCGTCAGCCACATGTTCAGGGAATGACAACGGGCTTGGCAGGACTACAGGGAGGGAGTTAAGAGGACGGTGGTAGGCTGGTGGGAGAAAGGTGGGAAACCGAGGCAGAGGCCCGCTAACAAGTCAGCCAGTTAAAGGCACACTCCTGGAGTTACCCGTGTCTTTTCTACTCGTCTCTATCCCAGGAAGGGGCAGAAAAATAGATACAGCCTCCAGCGTATTCTGGCACCCGACGAAGCATCATCACCCCAATCTCACCAACCCTGCTGGGTTCAGGATAGTGTTCCCCTAATTAGCTGTCACGGTCGGGGCCCAGGACAAAATCACCTTTTCACTCCTGCTTTCCTTTGGTCCCGCTTCTGTGCAGAACTAGATTTCCTCTCCTTGGTGTTCTTACAGCACTGTACTCAGTACCTGTTTCCTGGCCTCCCCTGCTCAGACCCAGCTCCTCTGTGGCCAGGGCCATGCTGAGCACAACAGGGCTTCTGGCGGCTCTACTGATGGAGGGGTCAAGGGTGACGAGAGGTGGTGACAGACCAATGGGGATGAAGGAGACGAAGCTGCCCTGACTCAAGCTCCAAGTACGGTGTGGGGGGGAGGAGTATGCTGGGTAGGGTAGAGGAGCTGAATCCAGGGTGTGCCCACATACCACACATAGCTTATCGAGAACCAGAAGATGACCTTTCCTTCCATTTAGTCCTCTGTCTTCAGCTATAAATAAGTTGACAAAGATCCAATATGGAGATTCTGCTGTTATTTTTAATATTAGCCAGTGTTCCTTTCTACTTAAAAAAATGTGACTGAGAAACTGAGGTTCGATACATAAGAGTCACAATCACAACTTCCATGTGAAGAAGGAGATGTAAGGGATATGACAAATCCAAGATTTGAATCCTGGTTCTGGTTTTTGTTTGGTTATTTTAAGAAAAGGAAAATTGAGAGAGAAATGAAATATACTTTTCTCTTGCCACAGAATCTTCTCTCTTTCCAATTCAACCCTTTTTGCTTCTTGAAAAAGATTTAAAATATTCATCAACCTGCCAAAAAACATCTGCATGTTACTAGACACGTCTATTCACATCTGAATGGCTGCTTTCTGCTCCAACGATCATAGCTCTATTCAATCAAAACTAAAGTGAGAACCTCAGAACTGTACGTGGTGAGATGTCAATGGCAACGAGGACAAAATGGCCATTGGACAGCAGCTTCCATATCAAGTATGTCAACAGGGGCACTGTTCCTTTGGTTACTAACTTAAGATCCAAGGCACAAAAAAGACCAGGCAGGGCCAGACTCTGCCACAATTCCAAAGAAAGCTGAGACACATACAGAGTGTACACAGAAGCTCCTCAATGTTCCCTGGTGAAGGGGCGGCCCCTGGCTCCCTGCCTGAAGCCTGGGAACAGGCCCACTCTCTCAGTGGGCTTCCTGAGGCCTCCACAGCTGCACACAGACACGCGGCGCAGTGTTTGGGACTGTCCACACTCGAGGTCACCAGTCTCCTGTGTGTCCAACAACTGGGGCAGGCCGGCCCCAGAGACAGGAGCCAGCTCAGACAAGGCCCTTTGTTGTGGGGTATTCCTCATTGCCTGGTTTCCCCAGGAAAAATGTATTTTCCTTTAGCCATTCCCTCTGGCCCCAGACTAGTTCATTCTCCTATACCCACCTCCACATATGATCCTTCTAAGAAGGTTCAGGATGGCAGCAACCACAACCTCTTTTCCCATCTTACCCGTGCCACCCACCTAGCCCCTGCCAAAGGTGCGGTGACCAGTCCAGGTTCCCAATGGTGAAGGGCACAGGGCCTTGGTAACAAGTCGAGACTCCTGAAGGAGTTTGAAGGAAATGGTCTAGTCTGGGAGACGATAGCAAAGGTGGCTGAGGAATCCTCATTGCCTTTGGGGAGTCTAGGCTGGGAAGACGTGATGGGGCTCTGCCGATGTCCTACATCCTTTGTTCTACTACTTCACTCTTATTCCTTCTATATAAACATTTATTTACCTCACTGAAAATCCGGAGCCCCTGTTATGATGCTGGAGCTTTCCCGTTCTGGCCAGTTTCTCGATGCCAATGGAACTGTTACCCTCTAGCACCACACCTCCATCTCGCATGTCAAAACTCACAGCTCATACAACTTACTTCCGGTAAAGGCAAATGGGGAGATACCCCGATATGAACCATGTGCCTAGTACAAATAACTGCAGGGTCTATTTCAAGTGGTAGGGTGCAAAATAGAGGCTGTATCACCTACTGATGCCTCTCACCACTGACCTATGACTTACTCCCTAAAAAAGAATTTTGGTCCACGGTGAGGGAGGAAGCAGTTGGACCCTGCTCTGTCCCTAGCTCTGCTATTTCTTTGTTCTGTGACTGCGTGAGGGAAAGGGTGCAGGAGGGGTCACGTACCACGTAACCCCCAGGGCCAGGCAGGTACAACAAGTGAAAGAAGCAGGTGAGGTGGGGCTGGGGGAGCTGAACAGCCCTGCCCCCGCCCAGGAGGGCAGCTGCTGCACAGCCCAAGCAGGCTGCATCCTGGGAGAAGGCAGGCTCAGTTTGCCAGACCTTCCAATTCTTTTCAAAAGAAACAGAAAATCGCCGTTTTTACACAAAACTGCCCAATTTTAAAATGTTAGTTTAATTTTTTAAAATGCATCATGTAGCCTAACAAAATATAATGATCAAAGGTATAATCCAACCCATGGACTGGATGGCTATCTTTCTGAGTCATAAGATCTAGCCCTTGGTTTCTCTTAATACTAAATAGGAAATTGGCTGCTATCTGCCCCTTGGGGTTATTTAAGAGCACAGAGGGGGGTTTTATTATCGTGTAACAAAATAACCCAAGCACAAAGCAGAGTAATATGATCCCTCGCGTTTCTGTAAATGTTAGTACTATGGGGCTTCATGTTTTGTAGAATTATTTGAAACGTATAATTACATCGTAGCTTCTAAGTAAACAAAAGAGGTAATTGTAATAGCCTTAGAGGATGAAGGTGTGACCAACTGGATCAGGCGGTGGGGTGGGAGCCCGAGTGGCAAGGTGCGGAGACAAACTCCATGCAGAGACAGGTGGTGTAGACAACCCTCTCAGGACACACGGCAATAAAGGCGGCAGAGCAGTGAGGCAGCTGCGACACGAGAACACGAGGTGAAGATAACGTATCTTGAAGATAGATGAGATCACAAATGTCTGCACAGTGATGGAATGAGCATCATGTCAAAGTAAACAAAAAAACCCCCGAGTACCAAGTTAGGGAATCATGTTGGCAAAATACTAGACAGTACTGGGTGCAGTAAAAATTTTATTAGTAGTAGTTAATAAGCCAAGGTCTAGTTATACAGGTTTTCCTAAACAAGAAGTCAGAAAAAAAAAAAAATCTTTACTACCACACATATTGCCCCACATTTTACGCTGTGCCATTTCTGTATTTGTCCTTTGTAGCCTACTTCTAACAGTCTCTCTTTGCTAAAATACATTAGTTGCCATGGAAACGATGTCATAGTGTGTAAAACCATTTACTGTCCTTGGAAAGGCATTCATGATAAAAACCGAACAGTAGCATGTTTTAGAAAGAGATCCAATAGAGAGCAGTTGTGTAAGAACAGCACGAGATCTCAAAATCGCGACTTCAAAGCATTCTGCCACCACCGCCACATGTTCCAGTTCCCCCCCAGTCAACCCGAGAGGCACCTTTCGTCCTCTCATACACCAGGAGTACCTGAAACAAAATCTCTGCTCTCACACCGGTGAAAACAATAGACTCGCCGTAAGGCACACTCACTTGTCTGGGTGGGGTGGGGCTGGGAGACTGCGGAGTCAGAAAGGTTTGTAGGCACCGTAACACCTCCGCTAATGGGAAGGATGTAGTCCCAGGGTACCTTCTGTGGTCCAACTTTGTCATGAGAGAGAGAAAAAGAGTATTTAGGACATAGAGATTTAGACTTGCTTTCCTTATTGCCACAGATTAGCAAGACACTCCCACTTTTTTCCTTTCATTAACTCAAAGTGGATCATATTTATTCCTCTGAGGTAAGATATTAGGCAGCTCTCATGTGCTACGTTGGCAAAGAAAACGCTCCTATGCGTCCCCTGGAAGCTTAAAATCTGGTGGGGCCAGATGGGTGAGGGGGAAGCATGGAAGGCCTCCTGGCCTTTGAGGAAGAGCTGGATTTTCTTCTAAGTGCAATGGGGAGACAACCAAGTGGTGTTACCCAGCAGTGTGATCTCCCATAGATTTTTAAAAGCCCACTCAGCTGTTGTGGGAAGTGGAATTGGAAGTCAACAGCAGAGGAGCACAGAGCAGTAAGGTTATCAGAATAGTCCTATTAAGAGAGGACAGTACAAAGCAGATGCACAAAGAGGATCTCTAACTAGGGTGACTTTATACCTTGGCTCCTCTGTGAAAGTGTTAGATTACACCTACTGTCTTGGGAGCAATTAAACATCTGTACAGATGTTTCATTTTTAAACCAAGTATCATGAATAGTTCCATCAAAATGTACCACAATTGAATTTGGTAAACTCCACTTTGCCTTTCCAACTTCTGCCATAGTCTTGCCTGCCAGTGGGTGAGATGACCCCATGGTGAAGAGAGTTTTCATCCTAATGTGATTAAATCTGAAAGGTGACCAATTAGCCATCTCTTTTCCTGTCCTTTTCCAATCCTGGCCTAAGGAAGCACCTCCCTTTCAAGGAAAACATGCAGGATGCTTATAAAATAAAGAACACTTGGATATGAGCAGCTAAGGGCAGCTAACTCCTCCTAGTCTCAATGGGTGGAGCCCCTACCAGACACTGGATGTGATGACGGGTTGGGCTGTGGCCAGAGTTGCACAAGACACCTGTCAGAAGGGTCGATGGGAAACAGAAAATTACAGGTTAGGTGTACATGAAATATTTTCGGGAAATGATTCTTCTCAAGAATGATCTAAATGCTTGCATTATAGTGTTTTTGTCATTTACTGATGGCTACCTATTTCACTTTGCGATACTCCTTTCAGCAATAATGAGATAAAAATGAAAAATGAGTGAAAAGTTAAGCACTAAATTTTTCAAGAAAGCTGATGATGAAATATTAACTCACACAAATGTTTGTTGAGATTTGCTCTCCACCATGGAAGCCACAGTGATATCCTTCACTACGTGAACCACAGCCACAGATCTGCAGAAGCAGAAATCAGCAACTACTTCAAATGTGAACCATTACTGTAATAAGGCTATGCCCGAGGACAACTTAACATGTGCAGCCATGGAAGAAGATTCACTAACATAGCACTCTAGGAAGCATGACCTTTCTTATAGGTCAATAGATTGCCATGAGATTGCCCCGCATTGGGATCACTGCTCAATGGGAAGTCTGCTTCTTCCTCTCCCTATGCTGCTCCCCCTGCTTGTGCTGTCTCACTCCTGTGCTTGCGCTCTCTCTCAAGTAAATAGATAAAATCTTAAAAAAAAAAAAAATTGCGGGGCGCCTGAGTGGATCAGTGGGTTAAAGCCTCTGCCTTCAGCTCAGGTCATGATCTCAGGGTCCTGGGATCGAGCCCCGCATCGGGCTGTCTGCTCAGTGGGGAGCCTGCTTCCCCCTCTCTCTCTGTCTGCCTCTGCCTACTTGTGATCTCTCTCTCTGTCAAATAAATAAATAAATCTTTAAAAAAAGAAAAAATTGCTCTTCTAACTTGATTCTGCTAATTTCTGAGTTCAGGTTTTCTGGGCATATATGAAAAGTAAAGTGATAGCTTTTAATGTGTTGGCTTCATTAGCAGAAGAAAAAAATTTAACATTTAACTAATTCCAGTTTTATGTTAATATCAACAGGTGTTTTAAACAAAAAAAATGATTAATTCCAATAGTGGTTTGATTTTTTCCCCCCTTTCTATTTCCTGGGATCAAACAAAGCTTGTGAAGTTCATTCGGTCAGTGGTGAAACATCTGTTATTGTGAATGCTACTGTAAATTGTAAAAAGTTTAACATGAGAGATGAAATTGTTTTTGTAGTGAAATACAAATACAAATTTTATGATGCTAAAAACAACTGTCCATACTAAATCAAGAAACCTATGGAGCAGAGGAAGTCACTTGGAATTGTGGACGGCATATACATAATTCATAACTGCCAATTCAAATAAGTGGCTATATCCTACCAAATGCAAAAGAAAATATAGATGTAGAAACTGGCAAATAGGAAAACTGAAGTACAAAAATACTACAAACACATCAGCACTGTAATAGGTAGGTGTCTTCTATTTTGCCACCTGTCATCAGCAACCAAGTTTTAGAAATGTCTGAGAAACGACTCTCTAAATCAACCTAGCTGTTTCATAATGCTATGATAGATGAATCCTGTAAAGTTTGGGTGCGTTCTGTTCCAAAACAGTTGGAAATCTTTCATCAAAGCAGTGAGTGAAGCGCCAAAACACTTCAGCTTTTAAAGCCTTTAGCCAATTGCAGTTCTTGAAAACAGGGCTTGCGAAAAGGAGATGCTGAAACTTATCCCAACAAAGCAAAGGAGCAACTAAATGCAGTGTCCAAGATTAATTCTGAAATTATCTTATGATGTTTTGAAGGAACTCGACTTGAGGTATCTTCTGATGGTGCTCCTAATTTTAACTAGATACATTGATATTACGAACAGGAATGCAGTGAAATCATGAAGATCTATGATTTGTGTCATCTAAATGTGATAAGCCATTCAAAAGGACCATGGTGGATTTTATTTCATGAATTTTATAAAAATATTTTTTAAAGATTTATTTATTTGAAAGAGAGACAGAAGGTGTGTGAATGCAAGCAGAGGGAGGGGCAGAGGGAGAGGGAGAGGATCTGGAGCAGACTCCCTGCTGAGCACAACTGGGGCTCAATCTCATGACCCTGAGATCCTGATCTGAGCGGAAATCAAGAGTCAGACACATAACTAACTGAGCCACCCAGCTGCCCCTGTAAAAATATTTATTAGTGATAAAAATCCTGAATGGGGGTAAAGTGGGTGTGAAAATATTTGGGCTAAAATATTAACACATTTCTTTGTGAAAAAAATTAATCTGAGAAAAGCTTCCATTTAGCAGAATTTGCACTGAGCTTATTTGCATCTGTAGAAAGAGCTATTTTCTCAGTGAAAAATATTTTGATGTATACATAAATGCCAACTGAAGATTGTGACAATTTCAAATACTGACTATAAGACACAACTTTGAAGGAGACTGCAGGCAAATCTATTAGAAAATTTATAACAGTTCATTCTTCATAAAAAATATGTGACATGAGAGTATTAGAGACATATGACTAAAAACTGATTAGAGTGAATATATACCTGAAATAATTATGGTCTTATGCTCTTTCAATTGCCTAATCAGTAAAGAAAGGGTTTTTTTGTTCTAATGTATATGGACACATCTTTAATTTTTAGAAATTTTATTTTTGAGATTTGGAATAGAACTGTTTCCAAGGTCCAAAATATTACTGAAATGATGCCAGTTAACAAATCAACTTTTTAAAATTCTATAAAATTATTTCAGTCACTCCTCTCAATATTGTTATGATCCCACATCTCTAGCTCTCTTGGCTCCCACTGACAGATGTGGGAAAATATGAGATGCATTTATGCTTTGAGAAGATACACTCAAAGCGTCACAGTAATTTTCTAGTAGAATAATACATAAGCAGTATCCTAACCACACCACCAAGCCTACACTTTTTAAAGCAAGACAAAAAAACAAAAAGACTAAAGATTTCCCTTCCCAAATTATTGGGCATTTCAAGAAACAGCAGGTTTTAAAACACCTTCCTAAATGCAGCCTCATCCTTATATAAATGTCAAAGAGAGATGAAACACAATTAAAAAGAGCTAACTGGTTTGTTTCCCCCACCCCTCATTTAGTGTTTAACTACTTACGAATTATACTTGAAAATGAATCCCTTCATAAACTCACTCTTTATTTAGCACGTGAGGATGGAAGAAAAATGAAGAGCTTCTCCCCTTACAGACTATAACCTCTAGTACTCACCCTGATACCTTTAAAATACGGAACTGAAGGATCACACTCAGTAAAAATTCTTTTCTAGTCTCCAGCATCACAGCAGACTCATTAAAGACAGGCCTGAAATTCTAATACTTTCCACTGACCTGAGGCTCCATGGCAACTGAAGTCCTTCCTTCCCCGGCACAGGGAAGAACTCCCACAAGCCAAACAATGGGAAACCCCAAATCCCCACTTCACTTTGGAATATCTGGTACACAACTTGGCTCCTCCAAAGGGCAGATCTTCCCACTTCTTGCTCAAAAGGAACCTAGCACAGGTATGTTAAGGCATGACTTATTCAAAAGAACAAGTGTACTTTAAGAATATAAGCAAGTGAATATGCCGCCATCATTGTTACCATCATCAAGATAAGATACAGCTCAGACACTGTGGCAGGATTGAAATTTACACCTAATACATAGCTGTAGACAAAAATGTTACTTCAGGGGCACCTGGCTGGCTCAGTAGGTGGAGCATGTGACTCTTGATCTCAGGGTCATGAGTTTAAGCCGCACGTTGGGCATAGAGCTTGCTTGCTTGCACACGTACATCAATCAATTTTTTTTAAAAAGATTTTTTTTATTTATTTGACAGAGAGAGAGAGAGAGAGAGTGAGTACAAGCAGGGGGAAAGGCAGGCAGAGGGGAGAAGAAGCAGGCTTCCTGCTGAGCAGGGAGATGGACTTGGGGCTCGATCCCAGGACCCCGGGACCACCATGACCTGAGCCTAAGGCAGACACTTAACTGAATGAACCACCCAGGTGCCCAATAAATAAATTTTTAAAGAACGTTACTGCATTTCTCCATAGTTGAATTCAATTTGATGATGACCATTGAATTTCTCATTATGGCAGAAAAAAACAATCCCGCCACTTCAAGATAACGTAATTTCTTCAGATTTAAAATTTTTAGTTGCCTCGGGGCATTAGTCAAGTTAAACCTACCTCAAGCTTCTTCTCTGGGGCTATATTCCTTTCCCCTGCCCTTCTCCCTGCACCCTCCTTCCCCCTTTTAGATGACAGACCACCAAAGGATGGGTGAGGACCCAGTCCGGGCGCTGCCCTCCATGCCCTCACTGGCCTCCCTGGGATGTTTCTTCCCTTTGTCGTTGGGTGTTGGCCGGCCTGGTTCTGCTGATCTGCTGATATGACTGGTAGATCGAACCCAACCAGTCTCCAGGAGTGAGACTGCATAGTTTCGTTCTGTGCTGCCTTCACTCTGCCTCCAAGCCTCTCACACCCAGCTCCCTCTCTACCTCTATGTGTGCCCGAGAGGGCCTTGCAGGCCCTTGGGATCTTTCCTATGCCACATGCAGGACCTGGGCAACTGGGAGGGAACAGCATTTCAGGGCTAGTTTCTGCCTAAACACGTGCCCCTGCAGGGCACCCTACAGGTTGTTTCCTTCCAGGGCTCCAGGCAGGAGGCAGATTCTCCCCCATCCTCCTGAAGTAGGGGATCTCAGTGACCCATTCACTTCTCTCTAGTCTCCTCTAATCTCTAAAGGCTCCATGCTCCATCCAGGAAGGTAATTTCTCCTTCCTGCAGTCTCCTTCCTGCATGGCTTACTGTACAGTATATGCAGTATACTGTATCTGAGATCTGCCTCCTTGGAATCCACAATCATTTTTCTTCTAACAAAGCCTGTCTCTTTTGAGTGAAAGCCTGGGCTAGCTCTGGTCTCTGAAACATGCTTCAAGGGCCTGTTTTGAAAGTCAAAAGCTGAACAATGTCTTCTTTGTCCTAGACCATATTCTGTCCTCCCCCTGAAGTAATGGAATCCTTAGCCTCAATGGGGGAGAATCCCAGGGCAACAAGAATTAGAAGGGAAAGTAAATTGAATACTAGTCTAAGATATTATCACCACTAAAGCAGTTCATCATAATGCAAGGTTTCAGAGACCCCAGAACACACATCCAGGATTTTCTTATTTTCTTAAAGTAAATTCCACACCCAACATGGGGCTAGAACTCATAACCCCAAGATCAAGAGTTGCACCCTCTGCTGACTGAGCCAGCCAGGTGACCCATCATTCAGGATTTTTTAAAAAGTGTAACATATAGACATGTCATTCTTCTAGAAGACATAATTTACAGTCAACCCTTGAACAACATAGGTTTGAACTGTATGGGTCCACTTATAGTCGATTTTTTAAATAAATACTGTACAGAACTGTAAATGTATTTTCTCTTATGGTTGATTTTCTTAATATTTTCTCTAGCTTACTTTGTTGCAAGAGTATGGTATATATTATTCACATAACACACGAAATATGTTAACTGACTATTGATGATAAGTGAGGCTTCCAGTCAACACATAGCTACTAATAGTTAAGTTGTGGGTAAGTCAAAGTTATGCATGGATTTTTGACTGCCCAAGGGGTCAGCACCCCTAACCTTTATGTTGTTCAAGGGTCAACTACATACATATTTGAACCAAGAGGAAAAGAGATCTTTGGCTTTGGTTCCTTGAAGTATTTATATCTAACATTCTTAATCACTATCCTAGAGTTCAGTGGAGATCCATTCAACAGGAAGCCACCCTGTTCAGCATCATTTTGGAACTCTTCACTTCCCTTGATTTCCTCTTCCTAAGGCCTTCCTGCCTTTGGTTCCCCTTCTCCATACCTGCTGTGTTCACTCCTCACATCCCTAAAACCTCAGATCCTTCCTTTCTGTATTCACCATCTCAATTGCAGCTTGCTCCCCTACCCAGCCTGAATCCTACTTGCAGCTGATTCAACTAATATTTTTTTTAGTATCTTAGAACACTGTCCTCACCTGACTGTTCAAATCAATTCTCAACTCTAGGTCACCACTAGGTCAGATTTTCTATTCCAAAGAAATAAGTACTACCAGGCAAAATCACAAAATTGGCCTAAAGGAAACCATTAAAAAGACCTACAAATTCCAAAGGGGCCTCACTATTTCTCTGTAATACTTTTGCTTTTTTTTTTTTTTTTAAAGATTTTATTTTTAAGTAATCTCTACACCCAGCATGGGGCTTGAACCCACAACCCCAAGACCAAAAGACACATGCTTCACTGACCAAGCCCGTCAGGTACCTTCTCTGTAATACTTTTTATCCACCTATTTTTAACATGTTACCCTATATTTTTATGGCTGTTTGGACTTTTTCTAGATTCTCCAAGCCCCACTCCCATATCCAAACCTTCCAACCTTGGATGATGGCTCAGTCTCCAATTTTACTGAAAAGCTTCAAGATACTCCATGTGTCAATATCTTTATCCTTACAGTAATAGTTAGAAATCACACATGCAAAATACTGTGCCTTCTCAGTAGGCATTCAAATTTGCAAAGACCTTTCCATGTGGTCTTTCTCATTCCAAGTTACTGCTAATTTTTATCCCTTTGAGAGCTATAGTGGGTTGAAAAGTGCCCCCCTTCCCATTATAAAATATGTCCATCTGGAATCTGTGAATGTGATCTCATAGGGAAAAAGGGTCTCTGAAGATATAGCTAAAGATCTTAAGATGAGATCATCTTGGATTAGGTTGTCCCCTAAACCCAATGACAAGAATCCTTATAAGAGAAAGCCATGCAAAGACACTCAGAAGAGAATCTCATGTATATTGGATGCAGAAATTGTAGTGATGGGTCTAAAAGCCAAGGGACACCAAGGGTTGCCAGCAGCCACCAGAAGCTAGGAAGGAGGCATGGGACAGAAAATCCCTCAGAACCTTCAGAAATAGCCAACTCCAGTGACACCTTAATTTCAAGACTTTTGGACTCCAGAACTATAAGAAAAATTTTTCTGTTGTTTTAAGCCATCTAGCTTGGGGTAATTTGTTGCAGCCACAGAAGATTAATACAAAGGCTCCTTCTATACCGGTACATCATGATCTTGCCCCTGCCAAGTCTTTGCTGATCCATTATCCCCTATCTCTCCAGTCTCACCAACATCACCCTCATTAGTGGATTATTTCTGTGTGTTGTAGCTCATGTAGGAGGTTCTGAAAACCCAGCTGAGTGTCCTGGTGGAAGGCACAGAGCAGTTCTGAATCTCAAGTGCATGGGAGCATTACTGTGGGAGTGAAGGCTAGGGTACTTCACCCCCTACAAACAGAACCTCTGTCACAGTTAGGGACAGGAGACAGGGAAGGCAGTGCAGTTTGCCTTGGGCACCCTAGATCAGGAACTCTTTAACACCCTCCCATACTGGAGTCTTCCTCATATGGCATACTTGGGCCAAGGTACAATCAAAGAATGTTGGGGGCTGCAGTTTTCCAAGCACCAATCCTCCTTGTATCACACTTAGGTATAAACTAACCAGAACTTCCCTGGAACTACTGGCACCCACAGACATATCTGGCTCTGCTCATTATACTGTAGTCCTTCTAGGCCCTTCCCAGCCACACATCACTGGCCTTCACTGAGCAATTCTTGGCCTCTTAGAGAACCACCTTCAACTCTTAGCAGTCTGAAATCATGAATCTGTTGGACAATGTCTAGAGGAGAATGGGAATAATATGGGCAACCACACTTATATGAAAAGAAGGGTGTGGTATGGCACACTATCTACCTATGCTCTGGACAGGATTTGGAAGTTGGCATCACCACATTTTCACCCAAGGAGGTAGAACATAAGGTGGAACTTAAAACACTGTGCAACCAAAATCTGGATTCTAAACATGACTCTGAGAATCTACCAGTGCAGAGGATCTAAGGTACTAGGTACAAGAAGAAAATTTATTCAAGAGGCATCTCCTTCCAGAAGTACTGAAAACATTTGTAAGACCTCCCGGCTTGGAAGCTTAGAATCATAATCAGCAACCATTTAATAAATGTACAGTTCAGTGTAGTACTACATAGCACAAAGCTAATTAAATGAGGTGGGGCTTTCAGCCTTCTGGAAGCATGCTGCTGAAGATGGACAACATTGACAACGCCGTGCACAAAACTGATCGAACACGAGCAAACTGGATAAATGCATGCCATGGTGACATCACATGCCAGCTCAGGAGGAAGTGCATTTCGCCAGCGGTGTGTGATCTCCCACGCTTAAGGAGATGGATGTGGTAGTGGGGGTGGGGGGCGTGCTCAAATCATCAACATGTATGGCCAAGGAAGGACAGAAAGTTCACTACTACTTTCCAAAGACCATAACGGCATTTCAAACCACAGCGCAGCACCGGGTAGCCCCCTTCCCCGTCTTGGCTGCAGCAGTTGGTCTCCATCCATAGAACATGTTCTGATTGTTCTCCATTCCTCAGATACATTAAACCTGGCACCCTGGTGAGGGCCAGGCAGGAGGACACATTAACGAGGAATCCCAGAGAACTTTTCAAAGGTAGCTGAGAAGACTCTTAATAAGTGGCTGACAAACACTGAGTGTTGTGCTGTTGTGCATTTTGTTACAGAAATGACCCGAGTAGTGACCCTAACCGTGGAAAACATCTTATTAGGTTTATTTTTAGTCATTCTTTTGAAGGATATATAGAGGCTCTGGTTGGGATACCGCATTAGTCATTACTCTGTAGGACATTAAGTCCATGGAAACCTCCTCCTTTACTGAGGAGATTTTTCAGACAGTGACACTACCTAGTGAACAACATTAACACACGGAGACGAAGGCACTCCCACAGCCAGAGCTGGCTGTCCTGTGGCTGAAGGACTCAGGTAACTGCTGCTTTGAGGCGTGAAGGAGTGGGGGTGGGCACTGACCTTCACTGGTCCTCACAGGCTTCCAGGCACAACACTGGTGGCCACTCTGCACTCATCTCACTTCCACCGTCCACCACTGCATTCGCCCAGTTTCCTCCTGGTGTTGAAACATTCTGCATTTCCCCTGGTCTTGGATGTCATTGCACCACTGGTAAATCCCTATGCTTTTGGTGAAAATGTTATTGGTGACAGCCTATTGGCAGAGGACAAAGAAGTAACTATCTCCTTGATAGGAGATATCAAAATTTAGATATCTAAATTTTTTAAAAATATTTGTGTGTGTGTGTGTTTATGTGTGTGTGTGTGTGCAAGAGAGAGAGAGAAAGTGCTCAAGTTCATACATGAACACACACACGAGGGGTAGGTGAGAAGGGCAGAGGGAGAGAGACTCTCCAGCAGACTCCCCTCTGAGTGCAGAGCCTGGAGCAGGGCTTGATCCCACCACCCTGAGATCATGACCTGAACCAAAATCAAGAGTTGGACTCTTAACTGACCAAGCCTCCAGGTGCACGCCCCCTTCCCTGACCACTCTGAATTTTTCACAAAAAGCTCAAGATTATGAGAAAAAGCTCCTTAAAGATATACCATTCTCAAAATATGATGGTGGTTCCTGAAACAGTCTGGGACAATTATTGACCTTAAACCATGTGGGTTGGTAGAGTGAATCTGGTGCCATCAGAAACTACAGAAGCTCAATGTCCACGGAGATGCCAGCCTAGCCCCACAGATGGCTGGGAAACCAGCTACACATTCCAGTGCCCTGATCCAGGGCCTGTCTGGATAAACATTCACTGAGTATCGGCACTATGAATGACACTGTGCTACGTGTATAGGGGGACATTAGGGGGAGATGGCAGACAACACTTCTGCACACATGGGGCCAACAGTCTCTTGAGAAAACAGAACCCATACACATAGATTTCTCAGAGGTCTGGATTCTAGTCTAAACTAAATTACTGGACGGATGACCTTGGGCAAGTCACAAAATTTCTGCACCTTGGATTCCTCATATGAGAATTTAGTAAGATAAGGTATCATTTATTAGGAGACAATTGCTCACAAATGTTCAATACAAGAGGATGAGGAGATTAGAGGATTCTTCCCAGAGCTGGGATTCCAGCTGGGCCCTGAAAAATGGGTAGAATTCTGAAGGGAAAGAAGGATTAAGGGATTCCAAAAAGGAAAACAAAGGCCAGAACACAAACTTCATATTAATGAGACAGCAGACTGACATCTGGCTAATCAAGTCTTAGGGTAGTGGTGAATGAAGTGAGCCAGGTATGACCAAGGATGTGGAGATGGTGGAAGGCACTGAGTGCCAGCCTGAGGAATGTGGCCTTTCTCCTAGTCACTGGGTTGTTAGTAAAAGGACAAGGCAAGAGAACCAGTGTCTACAACAGCCAGCACATCCATTTTACATGGAGTGACATCTCCTCACTCTATTTAGAAGGTAGAGGAGTGAAGCGACTGCAGTCGTGATTTGCAAACCATGGGAGAGTCTGAAGGACATAACAAATTAAGAAAATATAGATTGGGCAAAGGGTATATAAAGGACAGCTCCACGATTGACATATTCAAGTAAGAGATGATGATAAAAGATAGAGAGTGACAGAATGTTAGTGTTCACTGATAACTCAGCTGTTACATCTGAAAACAATGAGGTGTTCTGTTTTTATTTATAGGTTGGACAATAAACTCCACAATGAAAGGTGAAAGCCTCCAGACTCTGAGAGCAAATAAGAGAAACGTTTAACAGAAATCAGCACTTTAAGTATCTTTGTGTGCATGTGCCGAGTCATAGACAATGTATCACACAGTTCTGGAATAAAATGAAAATTGAAATGAAAACCAAATTTTGCAAATGACAATATTTGAAACCATTATTGCTTTTAAAGAGATATGACAATGTGTAGAAATGAAGAAACTTGTCAGTGTTTATTTGCCTTTTCAGTAGAATTTAAATTGGAGTAGGGGGAGGATCTCACAGAAATACAGATTCAGTAACTTTTTCTGGGGATTAAAAGAAGAAAGGATTGGGAAAAGTGCCCTGGGCTTTGTTGTGGGAAAGGCGATCTGGCTCATTTTTAATTTCCATTAAAGCCCTACTTTTTGGTATAAAGCAGATGGAATCCTTATACAACTCCATGAAAAGCCTACTATTTTTGGGAACCTCAAAGATGGAAGCTCTGAAAAAAAAAATGAAAGTGTTTAAATTCATCAGATAAAATCCCACCAGCACATTCAAAAGAAGCAGGTACTTAGAAATCTTAAAAATACAAACCAAGTGGTCTTCCTGTGATTGATTTCTGATCCCCAGCCTCCCCTGGGCAGCTGCTCACTCTGGCTGATTGATGATTTTCTACCACTTCCCGGCCTGCTCTCATCAATGTGGCCGAGACTCACTATGCTTGCTTCATCTCCTGTCTTTCAGGAGCTAGCTACCTCCCTGGTGGTTCATCCCCCACTGCCATCCTATCCAGAAGAGATTTCAGTGTCCAGCCCTGCCTGCCCCAGGCTGAGTCAGAAGAGGGCCTGGAAATGTGCACTCTAGGAGAGCCTCGGAGAACACTCGTAATCATAACTCTAAAGCTCTCTCCTTATTATTATTATGAGCTAAGACCTAGTTCAAATTTCGTCTATTGTTCTGCCAGGACAGATGGAAGACCAAGAGGGCTGATGTTTACTGGGCGTGGACAGCGAAAGCACTGGGCTAGGAGGTGACACGCGCTGTCCCCATCCTTACAGTTCACCATCTCGTTTGACAGACGGAACAAAGTCTGGAGTCAGACGGACTGCCCGGGTTCAGATTCAAGCTCTGCTACGGACTGGCCATGTGAGCCTGACTAAAGCACCCACCGTACATCAGTTTCCCCCTCTGCTAAGTGGGAATAATGATGATAGCACATCACGGAATAATGCCGGGTGTTGTGCTGGCCAACCAATCATGAATGGGATATAGTCCCTGCCTTCCAAAGAGCTCACAAGTCAATGAAAAAGACCAGTATCCACCCATTCTCTCACCCAGCTGACGCTGTTTTGCTTAAAAGTCAGACTGTGATGAAGGTGATGATGAAGTGGTAACCAAGTGTCATGGGGGCCCAGAGAGAGGACCAAAGATGGGGATTCCCAAAAGGTAAGTCTTGAATGGAGCAATGAAGGAGTGAGGTCTCCACTAGGGTGTAAAGGTGTCTTTATAGCCTCCAACACTTAACACAGAAGCAACTGCAAAGTGAAAGCAAGGACCTTAGAAAGTAGGCAGGGAACGAGGAACCACAGCTCTGGAGCAAAAGCAGGCATGAGCTTAGGAGCCAGACAGACCTGGCTTCTCTAGTAATTAGCTGTGTGACAATGCACAAGTTACTTTACCTTTCTGAGCCTCAGTCTTCCCATTTGATCAATGGGGATAATAACACCTGCCTCACAGAGCTGTTATAATTAAGTAAATTACTGTATGTAAAGAACTTAACAAGGCCTCCGGGGTGCAATAAAAGTGGTAGGTATTATTATTTTTATGGTGTATTTAAGGAGGGGTGAGTAGCTGTGGTGTGCTACATGCTTTTTTACATTATCATAAGCCCAGAAATAAGTAGCCCTCAGAAAAAGCCTCACGAATTAAAATAAGAAATGAGCTAAGACCTTCCCATACTGTATATTTTTCTCCCCCAAATTTATAGTTAATACATGTTCAATATATATTTGCCCAAATGAACAGGGTGCTGCTTGAGGTCACAGGTCTACAAGGGCTGAGACGTGATGATCTCCGCTTCCTAAAAACACCCAGGAAGGACCCAAGTCAGCCTCACATCTGAAGTAAGGCCTCCCACAGGTCATCCTGAAAGCACTGGGACGAATGGGAAAACGCTCTCCTCCAAACATTACAACAACTCAGAGCCTTACAAATGTTGTTAAAGTTTCATGAGTCAGTAAGCATTATCTTTTCTTCCCACGTTTTTATTAGACCATAAATCCAGTTCAATTTATATCCTTCTAGGATTACTGTGTTCTAATCAAGTCCAGAGTGCCAATTATGCCCAGGCTGTCTGTCCTGCATGTCACCCAAGTCCATTCGTGTAATACTGTTGGGGCTACTCATGTGTTTTAGAAGCTAAAAATTAGATTTGCTCAACTAGAAACACTGCCGGGGGGGGGGAGGGGGAGATATTTCTCTAAATAATCCAAATCACCCTTTTCTCAGAGGAACCAAGTGCCTAAGAAACATAGCTCATGTTTTCTCCTTCTGATCTGTAGTCTCTACCTTCAGGAAGCATGATGACATTCGAAGCCAAACTCAAGGGATTTACGTTGTAAATAGGTTAAAATTCTCATTATCTGACTAAAACCAAGAAACTCTTTCACAGGGCTCATTTCAAAGTGCTTTTATGTTTTCTATCCTCAAGAATAAAAAAGGCTCTGCGTTTCTTAAGAAAACTTGCTAAATGCACTGTTTTCAATCATACTATATAAACTTTCCCACCTTTCCAGTAATTCTTGATGCAGACCTGACAATCACCCAAATTTCTGTCTAAAATATTCAAAATTTGCTTTTATGAAGACAGTATACCTTTCTTTCCCTAAGGGATATACACGTTGTATGTATACATGTTACGTGTGTGTACATGTGTGCGTGCAAACACACACACAAAACAGCAGCAGCAAACTCACAGATTTTCCTGTTTGGGGCCTATTCTGAGTGCTCTACATTTATTACCTCACTGATTCCTCACAGCAAAGTTCTGAGGTAGGGGGGCACAGAGAGTCTAGGTAACTTGGCCCAGGTCACACTGCTGGAAGGGGAACCAGGACAACACCCAAGTCCGTGCTCCAGACCACATTCCTCACCGGGGCTGAGAGGCTTGACACCTGGCTTCACACGGTGATTCTGCCGCCTTGGACAAGTCACTTAGCCTCTCGGGGCCTCATTTTTCCTCATAGGAAAACAGACATGTTGGACCACATGATCTCCAGTCCCTCACGGTTGTATGTTCTGCAGCTCTGATGCATGTTTCTACCTTGGTCTGGGGAGCAGCAGAGTTTTAGACTTCTACTCCTTAATCCCTTGCTGCTGCTCTAGCCAGATTCTGAGATCTTTGGTGCTAAATCAAACAACACTTTCCATTCTTAACTTTGCTGAATCTCTGGGGCATAACCCTCCCCTCCTGGGGATCAGGGACACCTCTCTCCCTTGGGCCTGCTCAGTACTCTGGCTGTACCGGTCCCATTCGGGGCCTGGCTCCTCTTCCTCCTTCATTCCTGGGCCCTCCCTCTGCCCTGCCTACAAATTTCCTGAGTGATGTTGCCCACATCCACTGTTACAAGTAGTTTCTAATTTGCTACTAATAGATTTATATTTAAGTCCCAGTCTTCACTCCAGACCCATCTATTGAACTGCCTTCGACATACCTCAACCTGAAAGTCCAAAGTCCATGATAAAGTCATCATTTTACACCCTGTCCTCTCCAGTCTTATTGTATTACCTATCTGCATGTCTCTGTCCACCTAATTTCTCAGGGCCCCTCTTCGGCCTCCCTCCCCACCATATACTGTCTCATTCCCTCTTATTCTTTTTTGTTCCATTCCTTCCATTCAGACCTTCATCTATTGCTCATCTGAGTTACCATAACTACCTTCCCTGCATTGGTCTTGCCTGCCTCTGGTCAACAGCCTACACAGTGGCCAGATGCTCTCTTATAAAATACAAATTAGATCAAAACATCATTTCCACTTACAACTCTCACATGGCATTCTGCCATTCTGACCCTTGAACAACACAGGGTTAGGGGTGCTGATCCCCATGCAGTCTAAAATCTGTGTATAATTTCTGACTCTCCCAAAATTTACTAATAGCCTACTGTTGAGGGTACTGATAACATAAAGAACTGATTAACACATATTTTGTATGTGATATCTATCATATACTACATTCTTACAGCAAACCAAGCTGGAGAAAAAAGGTTAAGAAAATCATAAGGAAAATACATTTCTAAAACTGTACTATATTTATCAAAGAAATGCATACAAATGGACTGTGCAGTTCAAGCCCATGTTGTTCAAAGGTCAATTATACGTACAAGAATATTCTCAATTTTTCCTCTATCCCCAACTTCTTCCTTGGCCATCTCTCCACAACCCCCACTTACTCTGAACTACTTGCAATTCCTCAAAAGGTCTGTGCATCTGCCTTCCGGGCTGCTCCTTCTGGGAAATGGCCTTCTGACCACACTACTAGCTGACTCCCACTCTTCATCTCAAAGACACCTCCTCCAACCTTTTCTGCCTGGCTGCCCCACTTTCCCACCTCTTTGCAGAGATCCTGCTCCCTTCCAAATGTTTTCTTGCTCTTTTGAGGACCCTAGAATCACGGTAGTCAGAGACTTCCTTTATCCAGGTAAGCTCCTTCAGGCAGGATCATACGTCTGCACCTGAAGCATCTAGTTCAATGTCTCTCATGGTAGATACAACCAATGAATGCTGCTGAAAGAGTAAACACATAGGACAATTCACAAACACAGACCTGTCTGTGGCCCACAGAAGGATCCAGCTTAAAACAGAAATCACAGAGAGTAGAAGTACTTCCACTATCGACCTGTCTTGCTTTCCCATTTTTAACTTTACTTCATTTAAATACAAAGTCGCCTCAAACAACTAGAAGTATCAATTTCCAAAGCATTTGGGCATTCCCCCTTTATGACATATTTTAATTAATATCATTATATCCGTGTAAAACATTTTGCATATTGCCTAATGGCTAAAAGCAAGGGCTCTGAAACCTAACTAATGGACCCAAATTGTGACTCTAACACCTGATAACTATAAAGATCTTGAGTTACTTAACTTTCCCTGCTTCAATTTCCCATCTGTTAAATGGAGATAACCAAAACCACTTCATATCGTTTCTGTTAAGACTAGAACTTCAACACGGCTTGGCACATAGTAAATGCTCAATAAAAGTAAGCTATTATTTATTTACTTTTATCTCCTCTGACGGACTGTGAGCCCCTGAAGAGCAAGGACAGCAGGAGCATTCATTTTCATGACCCTATCTCCCAGTGCCTTGCACACAATAGCACACTTGGCTAATGTTTGCAGATCAGATGAATATAATGAACTGTTTATAGCAAAAATATGTGCATTATTAAGTATGATGAATAGTATGGACTGCATTGCTCCAACAGTTTGGAGGCCTGTGGAGAACAGAGACTATCCATAACACTAGCAGCCCTGCTCCTGTAGGTCTAGAGGCTCACTTACTCTCCATGGAATATGCAGGGTAGGGTTCACAGTCCCCAAGTCAGGGCAGCTGTGTGGTGAAGGGGACCCAGGCAGGACAGGGCCTGGTGGGGCTCCCTTCCCATTAGCATGCCGCCCTCCTCAGGCAAGAAATTTCTCCTCTGCAGTCTGCTTACTTTCCTCTTTCAATTAAGACAAGGTAGAACTGTGATCTCTAAGGACCCTCCTAGGTACCTTGGGAGTCTTTAAATCAGCAAATAAAAAAACTGGGCCAAGAAACATGCTCCTGGAGTAAAAGAACCATTTCAAAGTCAACACTGGAGGCCTAAGATCACTGTATTCAAAGTAATCACTGAGTGCGAACTAGCTATTTGAATGGACAAAAAGCAAAGTTTTTTGTAACATGTTTAAAATAAAAAGATCTGAACCTATGAAATCAAAAGAATAAAAGCAATGATGGTACAGGCTCCAGGTTTGCACATATTTTAATTCTCACCAGCCTGCAAATTCCTTGAGGGCAATGACCATGCCTTGTTGAGTGGCAACTGGGCAAAGCTGGTGGCCCAAAATACATTTCTTCTTGACTTTTTTTCTTAGTCAAGTGGCTACCCTATATTTCCCAGGTTCCCCTGCAGTTAAATGTGGCCATATAATTAGCCCTCGTGTACAGGATGTGTGTAGAAGCGATGGGTGTCATTTCCAAGCCAAAGCATTTAAAAAGTAGACTACTACATAAGGAATAATAAGTATCTATTGCTTTTAAGCCATTACATTTTTGCAGGCCTATTTGTTATAGCTGCTAACATTAGCTTAATGAATCTAGGTGCCTGGCACATACCAAAGACCTAACTCACATTTACTGAAACAGGATTAAGTAAGACCAGGTTCCTTCTCTTAGTGTGCTGACCGACTAATCATGGAAACAGAGACATGCCAAACATAATGTCTGCTCCTGAAGTGTGAAAACAAAATTGGAGGCGTGGCTATTTGTTTGGAGGGGAGGATGGAGAAAGCATCAAAGACTTTTGAGCTGAGCCCTAAAGGTTAAATAGAACACAAGCAAATCAGATGGGATTGGAGAGTCCAGACCCAGCACAAAGCATAAAGTACAGAAAGCAGAGTGTGCATTTGTTCACATTCAACCTTATCATTAAGTCTCTTTAGCTTGGTCAACACAGTGTGAGCTTATTGTGCACTGACTTTCCTTCCTGGGTCTGGCATCAAACAAACAACCCTTTGTTTTTACAGTACACTCATTAACCCTATTGCTTTTCTTTTTTAACATAAAAAGTTCCACGATGAATGTCCTTAGAAAGTGCAGAAGTAAATGTTTAATGAATCATAACTGTTTTCTAATAAAATTCTTGAAGAACAAACTTGAGGCAGATCTATTACAACCGTCAAGGAGCCATGCTCTTAGGAATCAATGGGTTCAAAGTAAGTTTTCACATTATCAATTAAGCATGTAATAGTCGCTGGCTTACAAAATGGAACATTAAGCCTCTAGATTTACATTAACATTTCCTCTTTAAGAGGAACACCAAACAGATGGTTCAAAGTTCTGTCAAAAGATTCTCTACATCCTTTGCTCATAGTTAAGTGCCCCCCAAACCGGAGATAGTTAACAAACCACTTCCTCCAAAAGTCTGTGGTCCCTTCATCTGCAAGCACAGTACCCACGGGACCAGGACTCGGGAGAAAGAGCACAAAGGGTGGAAAGTATTGCCATCGCTTGGGTGGTGAGAGGAAGGATGTGGGTGTCTGAAGGCTACCTTGAAGCGGAGGAGAAACATGGTCTCTGGTGGCCTTCCAAATACCAATTTATGCTGGTTTTGATGCCCCCAGAAACTTGTTTAAACATAAGGGTAAAACACCACCAGTGGGCAGACAAAATTTCATTTCAAGACTTCAGCACTTCTTGGACTTCAGAGAAGAAGTCTGGCTGCCTCACTCTTACCAAACACCAATTTACTTATCTGATTCAGAAGCAAAATTCTTCTGCCCCCACGCCAATTTATCCTCCCCCAGCTCTTTAGTACCTATCCCTAAAAGAGAGGAAGTTAAAACAAGGCAGAGGAGGGCTACCTTGATAGTAAAGCAACTCTTAAGACTGCTGGAATCAGGGGCACCTGGGTGGCTCAGTCGTTAAGACTGCTGGAATCATTTCCCCCTTAAATCTAAGAAATACTGCAGCTGCCAGTCAACACTATTGGGCCCATGAATACAGCAAATGACAGCACCTGCCACCCTGCAGCATCTGGGGCCTTTCATTTTTTTGGTAAATGTGGCAGAAAAGACTCTCGGAGAGAAAATCAACTGCTTTATCTGAGAGAAAGGGAAGCCCCAGTGAAGAGAAATAAGAATCTTCATGCCCATCCTTGGGTACTTTGTGCGTCTCCTCTCCGTGCACTGAAAGGGCTCTTTGTGTCACACACACACACACACACCCGGCGAGTCTCTGTGATTTATTAAGGGGAGGAGGGGCAAGAAGGGTGATTTTATTATCCCTCTTCTCACTGAGTCCCAGCAAATCTCCGCCTAGGCCCAACCTCGGTGGCCTCTTTCTGGCCCAGTCCCCTCTGCCAGCGGCCTCAGAGATAAGAGAGGGGAGGCGACCAAACAAAAAACAGCCATCGATCTGGGGAAGTAGAAAGGAAATCCAGCGAGCAGGGAAGGGAGGAGAAAGGAGCTTAAGGGAGCAGAAGGGGTGGAGAGGCAGAGGAAGACGAGCGAAGGCTCCAGCACGAGGGACAGGGGAAGGTTGGATGGGTGGTGGCACAGGAAGAGTGAAGGGGAGGATGGGGGAAGTGCTAGGGAGGTGCCAGAAATAGGCAGGAGGATGCGCTGAGGAAAGCGACGACCGCAGGAGGAGGCCGAGAGGTGGAGGAGTGGGGCAGGGGTGGGGTGGGATGGGATGGGATGGGGTGGGGAGGGAAGCAGCACGGGGCATCAATTATTAAGTGATTACATCATCCTTGACATTAAAACAACACACACAGACCGAGTCCCCGCGGGGGGCCCCCGAAAGGAGGGCGAGGGTGGAGTCTGGGCCAGCCTCGCCCCCCAGCCAATTCCTATTCTCACCCCGCGCCCGCTGGCAGGCGAGGAAACGGGCCCCCATCCCTGCGCCACCTCAGGGCCGCACCCCGCAGGGGAGTCCTCCGGCGCGGCCGCCGGAAGACTCCGAACGGGGCCAACTCCCCGGCAGCCCCACGGGGCGCCCCGGAGGCAGCCGCGGCCGGGAGACTGCAGCGCGGGGCCCCGCGGCGGGGGCGGCGCAGCGCGGGGGCGCCGGTGGCCGGCGTCTCCGCCGCATCCCCACGGCCCTCCCGCGGCGCATCCCCGGCCGCTTACCTGCGCGGCGCTCAGGCTCCGGAGCCCATTCACATGGTCTTCTCCCCGCCCTCCTCCGGCGCGGCCGAGGCGGCTCCGCTGGCTCCTCGGCGGCCCGGGAGCCGGTGGGCCTTGCGAGAGCGCCGAGGGGGCGGCGCCGGGTGTCCCCGGCCCGGCGGCCGGATCCTTCCCTAGCGCGGTCGGCGGCCGCCGGGCGGTGCGGCGCGGGCGGCGGCTTTGTGTGCGTCCGGAGAGCTCTCGGTGTGCTGGCTGAAGCGCCGCGCTCCCGGACGGAACAGGACGCGCGGCTCGGGGGGCAGCCTGCCTCTGCTTTTGCGGCCGGCCGGCGGGCGGGTCTCGGCGGCCTTTGGTCACGACGACCCCTCCTCCTCTCCCGCGGCAGCCCCCTCCCCGCCGGCTCCGCTCCTGACAGATGGCGCAACTGCAACAACGCGCCGCCGCCGCCGCGGCTGCTCGCAGCTACTCACGCTGATGCTTCGGCCCCTCTAGCCCCAGCCCGGAGTGAGGACGGGGCGGGACGCACGCTGAGAGTGGCAGGCCCTGCTGCCCTATCAACGCATCCGTCGGGAGCTGCGGGCGGCGACCATTGGTGTCTGGCGCGGGGGCGGGGCTGAAAGGGGGTGGGGCCACCGAGTGGGTTGAGCGTTACTGTGGCAGCAAGCATCCTGGCGTGCGTGCGGTGTGGGTTGAGAGGGGATGCGAGGTTGGAGGAGTTGTGTGCGTGCTTTTAAGGATTGTGTGGACTTGCGAGGTAGTGGGTTTGGGCCGGGGAATAAGGGGAGAGTGTGAGCTGCAGTTTCTGCTTTGCGGAAGGCTGCAGCTGCCACTGAAGAAAGGCATGTGCCATTTCCCCCCAAATCATGGGAACCTGCCTTGAGAACGGGCTATCTTGCCTTTCTGGTGTCTTTTCATTTGAAGGTGGGAGGATAGATTGGGAAAGTGTCAGGTGGTGAAAACGTTTTTGCTGATCAAACTGAAGAGTGCGGAGCAAGGTAGAATTCCATCACAGAAACTTGGAAAAACCAGGAGAACCCTGTAAACGCACAACTAATATTAATAATAATAAAGAGAAGGAGGAAGGGTGAGAAGGAGGAAATTAAGATTAATCTATTAGTCTCCTATTTTCGTGGGCACACACATACTTATCTTCAAGCTAAAGTCTGGAGGAAGTATTACCGAAATAGGGGGAGGGGTGGAGAGGGCAGGTGGCCACTTAGGAATCTGAAATCACAGAGTAGAGATTTGTTGGTATAGATTTTCTCTAAATCGTGTTTAATTGTAGCTATTAGTTGTCTTTGGTTTCTTGTGACATTTAGCCTTCTCATGATTTTTTCCTTCACAAAATCTGAGCTTTTGCTCAGATTTTCCTTGTTGAAATAATAGCCGGTTTTGTATACAGTCAGGAGTGCATCAGTCTTTATTTCCTATCCAGCTTTTCTATGGCAGGATGTAACTTCATAAAAAGAAACACTTTGGCTTCCTGATTTTCTTTAGAGTTAATTCCTGTTTACTGAAAATTCTCCTTTAAGGCATGCTCAGATTCACTCTCCTTAGTGATTTTGGCAAGAAACTTACCCTCCCCCCTCAGCAAATCTAATGTTCTGAGAAATAGAAGTGAATTAGCTCCTGCTTCTATGCTCAAAATCTATATTACCTTTCCTGCCCACTAATTTTTTTTAACCGTAGTTTAAAAATATCAGTCGCTTTTGCTGACTTCTTTTTGTACACAGTACTTTGAAAAAAGTTGCCTAGGGGGCCTAGCCAGCTCAGTCAGAAGAGCTCGTGACTCTTGATTTGGGGGTCGTGAGTTTGAGCCTAGTGTTGAGTGGAGAGAGAGAGAGATAAAAACTTTTTAGAAATTGGCAACACTTATTAAAGGATCCCCATTTTATGAATGAGGAAACTGAGGATAAGAGAGAACTTAGTAACTAAACTCAAGGTGATAGCATAGGGTAGTTACTGTAGGGTATCACTTCCTCCTTAAACAAAGTGATAAATGAAACCATGTTTAAATTATGTGTCTGGTAATTCATTCCACAGTCCCAAGAAATGGAACCACAAGAACTAGAGGATTTCCATACAAGAGAATACCAGCTTCATCTAGCCAAGAATTGTTGATCTCAAGAGAAGGGGCTCTTCTTCCTTGGTACTAGCCTGACATGGCTGTCTTAGATTTGAATTGGGATGAAGAGGCAACTCTCTAGAGCAATGGTTCTCAAACCTTAGCATCTTCCAGAATTACCAGAAGGGAATTGTTAAAATACAGATTGGTGTTCCCCAATCCCACAGGGTCTGATTCAGTAGGTTTGGAATGGGGCCCAAGAATCCATACTTCTAACAGTTCCTTCGTGTTGTCAGTGCTGCTGGTCTGGGTACCATGTCTTGAGAACCATAGTCTAGAAGCAGGCTGTCCCGTGTGGCAACCACTAACTACAGCTGGCTGTTAAGTACTTGAGATGTACTTGTGTATTTGAAATGTGGCTGGTGCAAATTAAGGTATGCTGTAAATGGTAAAGACATATTGGATTTCAAACATTTAGCATAAAAATGTAAAGCATCTAATTAATTTTTATATTGATTACATGTTAAGATGATAATAGTTTGAATGTACTGTGCTCCAAAAAGTATACGATTAAATTTTACTTCACGTATTTGTTTTTATTTTAAAATGTAGCTACTAAAGATTTTTTTTTAAAGATTTATGTTTAATTGAGAGAGAGAGAGCACGTGCAGGAGGAAAGGCAGAAGGAGGACAGAAAGTCTCAAGCAAACTCCCTACAGAGTGCAGGGTGTGGGGCTGGGCAGAGGCCCGAGGCCAGAGGCCCAAGGTGTGGGGGCCCATGGTGGGGCTCGATCCCAGAACCCTGAGCTCATGACCTGAGCTGAAACCAAGAGTCAGACACTTAACTGACTGAGCCACCCAGGCACCCCACTACTAGAGAATTTTGAATAGCATATGTGGCTCACATTACATTTCTGTCAGAGAGCAGTGTTTCTGATTCCCATTGCATAGCACACACTGTCAGCACCTGGATGAGGTACACCACTTAGTCTTTGTGGACCTTTGTGTTCTCATACATAAAATAGGGAAATAGTAAAACTGATCTCATACTACTTTGTGAAGGCGAAATGGGCATGGAAGGGGTTTATGCATGCCATCTTCCTTTTTAAAGATAAACTGTCATGCACTCTCAGGAAAACCACTCTTAAGATAGGGACCTCCCATGGTGTCCCATGTTGGATTCAACTTACCTTATGTGAAACCTGGAGGAGGTGGGGTAAGACGTCTCCTTGTTTAAGGTTTCTTCAAGAAGAGTCACTTTTTAGTATCTGCCTCTAATAGCTTCTTGATCTAATTAGTGAACAAAAGGAAGAGACAATGCAATTAAAATGACAGATTAACCGGCTTCATCCTGTTTTTGTAATTCTTTCCTTGCCTACCTTTTTATCTGTTGCCCTTCTTAAAAGTCACTTTAAATGGATTTGGCCTCCTCAGGAGGATTTGCTAATGGCTGAACAAGTATACAGAGTACTGAGAGGGATTTGGATACTATTCCCCATTTTGATCTACTGTGCGGGTATCTGCAGATACTGTGATTAAAGGTCCCAGGCCTACCTGTGATAAATCTTATTGTCATCTGCACCCCTGATTTTTTTTATTTTCTTATGGATAGTTTGTATTATACAAATTAGAATGTAGGCATTGTTCTAGAATTTTGCTTTGATTTGGCTAGTACTAGTAACTTTTATTTTTCTCATTTTTATTTTTCTATTTCTTTATGTTAAAGTTTCCTATCGCAATCTGGGCTTTATTTCATCTGACCTGAATTTCTTATCCTCTTGCTTTTAAAAGTAACATTTACTTATTTTCGATTTTATTAGTTAAAATATTTTCTCACCTTATTGTTACATTTAGTTTTAATCTTCTCTTAAATGCTATCTCAATAGCAACACATGTGGCAAGGGTAAGAGTCCAGAATACAGAGTTTTTACAAGTGAACAAGAAAATAAAGACAATCACTCCGGTTGAAAAACATAGGCAAAGGAAATGCATCTTAAAATGGCTGGTACACATGAAAAGAGATTCAACTCCACTTGTAACCAAAGCAATGCAAAGATAGTTTTTTCTACCTGCACAGTTGGCCAAAGACATAAAAGGATGTAGGGAAATGGATACTCACACCCTAATGTTAATTGGCATAGCACTTCTAGAAGACAGTTTACTACTGTATCTGAAAAGTATTTTGAAAAGTATATGCCTTTTCATATGACCCAGCAATTCTGCTTCTGGGAAAGAACGCAACAAGTTTGCAAAAGTACACCTAGGATGTGAGTAATTGGAACATTGTTTATAATACTAAACAACTGAGAAAAGTACACTGGTAAGAGATTGGGGGTGTAAACTATGCTATAATAGAACACTGCGTAGTCATGAAAATGATAACGATGCCATTTATTTTTTTTTATGTGGGAGGATTTTCAGAATAAATATGTGTGTACATGTGTCTCTATATATGTATTTTTATGCAAACATATTCTATTCTAAAATAATATATGTAACTTTTCATAGAAAAGCATGCAGATACATACACGGAAATTTTAAGAGTGATTTTCTCCAATTCATCAAATTATAGGTCATTATTTTTTATCTTTTCCTTAATTTTCTGAACTTTTTGTATTGAGCACCTATTATTTCACAGAAGAAACAATAAAAGTTAAACTTTTTCCTGTCTTTGCTACCATAATTTTCCCTTTTATCCCTCTTCTACTTGCCCTGCTGATTTTCTGCCTTTGAAGGAGCCTTGCCACAAGGGTGGTATCCAGGAGAGGCTCCCTGCCAGGGCCGAGACGGTTGAAGGCCTGCTCCCACCTGCCTACACCCACCCTTCTAGCTTCTGGTGGACCTCCTTGGCACTGATCAGAATGGTTCTCAAAAAAACTTTACTTACTCTGAGAGCAGGAATACGTCAGGAAACTAGTCCCAGAGCTAACCACTCTGTACCTGGTACACCTGGTTTACCGTGAAATTCTCGCTTCTGACATCTCATATCATCAAGTTCTTATAGAAAGAGCAACATACTTTAAAATCCATGATGTTCAGAATAAAGCCAATAGTAGGAGATGGTCCTGGGAAAATCTCATATGGAATGGGAAGGACCCTCACTACTACACCCCAGCCTGAGCTCAGAAAGGGGTGGGAATAGGCGGTATCAGACCTGCCTTTGGAAGAAGCCCAGCCAAGCTGCCCACACTAGGATTCTGATGGCACTTTATTCCAGCTCTCTCAAATTCAATTTTATCCAGTCTGGATAGTTGCTCCTCTTGGCAGGTCACAGCAGAGCCTTCTTGCTATGTGGCTCCCCAGCTCCCTTCTTTCTTAAAAAGATGGTAACAGGGCTAAGTAGACAGGAGTTATTATGAATGAAGTTCTCACGCTGATGTCCACTGACCTCTGCTGCATGCTCTTAAGGTCTCAGGGTTATTACTGGGCAAGCTGGGCCTGGTAGGAAGAAAAGATTTGGCTTACAGGGGAAGAGAGGCCATATCCCATCCAAACCACAGTGAGGGTGGGAAGGGTGGTGATGATTGAAGATGGTCTTCTTTGACTCTTTGCCTGACTCCCCAAGGGAGGCCTGGATTATTGTCTGGAGATGCGACTAAGTCAACCTTGAAGGTCTCAATGGGAACACTTTTGACTTTACATATCTGTTTTCCAACAGATCTCCTACAGGAGCCCTTGTAGGAGTCTAACTAGAGAGGCTCTCTTGTCACAAGATGGCTTGTCCCTTTCTTTTACATCCTAACTAGCTGTGCCTCCCACTCTGACCAGGCTTGATGACTCACTTTTGTCTATTTTCTGGCTGCACTCCATGCAGTGTTGGTGCCTGAGGTTCCTCCTGTGTGGCTGAGCCTCTGGGGCAGATAACTGGATCCAAAGCCTCAGACTTCCCGGTTTGCAGGAATAGGTTGGTTAGGCCCGATTGCTGGGTGAGCTGAACCTGATTTACCATCCCTGGGCAGACATTCAAGACCTACACAGTGAGGCCCAACAGGAGCGCTCTCTCTCTCTCTCTCTCTCTCTCTCTCTGTGTGTGTGTGTGTGTGTGTGTGTGTTTGCTCAGGCAGAGCTCCTAGAGTATGCCCTTGATGATCCAGGTATTTTTCTGGTCATAGCCTGATACAGTCCTAAAGAAAAGAAGAAAATGTCTCAGCTTTCTAATTACTTTAGTGATCTACGTCTGTATGAAATGTGGATTTTATAACATTTATCTTGCCACTTTCAAGAGTTCAAATAGTCTACGTGTCAGGTTGTCAAAGGCAAAGAATGAACAGAAAGAAGTAAGTTATTATATCAGTCAAGGTTCTTGATTACAAGCATTAGAAACTCTGTCTAGTTTAAGCAGAAAAGGGGTTTATTAAAAAGATATTGGGTATCTCATAGAATCAGTGCGAGGACTTGAAAAGTAGGTTCAGCAAATAAGCAGGAATCGGGAATCACCACCAGGGGCACATCTGAGGGCTGGTTAGGACAGTCTGTTGGGGCTTTCCCACGGCCAAGGACTTCTGCCACTCCTGGAGGCGGATGCTACACTGTCTCTTCATTCTCATCTCACTCACTGAAGACTCAGATTCTCGGGTCATAGCATCCGCCAGGCAGGTCCTACTGTAGGTGTTAGGGGGTTTGGAGAAAAGAAGGCAGAGGAGGGGAATGGGTATTTGGCTTTATTCAGCTGCTGTGGAAATGGTAAGACCTTGCCCCTAGCCAACTCAGATGATAGGACTCTTCCCAAAATGGGAGGGGAAGTGGGATATTGGGCCAGAATTTTAAAAAGAACAATGCCCTTCCCCCTGTAATTGTTCACCCATATCTCTATGAACCTCAAATTTCCGTAATTGAGTGCCATTGCTCAATTAACAAAAATTTCTTCCTTTCCAGTTATGATTCTGTTTTCTGGCAAGAGGGTGACAGGCTAGGTCCCCCACTGACATTTCTCCAGCAAGGTACACAGTATCTTCTTGAAAATAATGTCTCACATGAATGATCTTTAACTTTCATTTATTCTACATTCACGTGGGAGAGTTAACTGTCTCTGAGAGTGAAGGATTTATGACAGATCTTATAGAGATGTGAAGCTTCTGAAGAATGGGACTATGGGTAGAATTTTTACCCTGACTCTTACCCTGAGAGGCAGTATAGGAAGCTCATAAGAGGCTCTGTCAGCTCTAGCCTCTTCCAGTTTATTATTGTCCTTCAAGTAGGAGACATTCTTCTTGTGGTTTCTCAGCACACAGTGATTCCCACTTTTGGGGAATAGCTCACAGAAACCCAGAGGTGGGCTTTCGAGAGACCATGTTTTTATGAAGTGACTGTACAATACCGCAGCCTAGCCATTGCCATCAGGGTAGGCATTTATTCCGTAAAGAGCCAAGTATTACTTAACCAAGAATTTAAAAATTAGATCAGAGATATACAGACTTGAATATATTAACAGAAAAATCCAGCTGCCATAACAAACCATCCCCAGATCTCTATGGCTATACCTAGCAAAGATTTGGTTGGGTTTTTGTTGGGCAACTTTCCACAAAGAGATTCAGGGACCCAGGCACCCTTCGTGCAGGATTTCACTGGATTCTTTTCATACTACCAGAAACAAGGGAAAAGAGAGAATTGCACAGAAGGTTTTAGGAGTCAACACAAAAGGGACACACAGTGTTTCTATTGTATTGGCGAGAAATAATCACAAGGCTACCCCGATAGGCAAAGGAGCTGGGAAGTGTAGTCTAGCTGGTGTAAGCAGAAAAAGAGGAAATGGCTTTGATGAGTATATAGCCAGCATGTCACAGGGGGAGATGGTAAAACTGAGCCGTGCTTTGGGGAGATCTACCAAATCTTGCTGCTGAGGTTCGTTCAGCATTTTGGCTTCTCTTCCTCCAAAGAACTCCTTCTTGCACCCACTAAAATATCTCAGTATCTGCCCAATACACATCTTTTTATGTTCAGGATAGACAGATATGTTTATGTATGTACAAGATGATGTGTGCCTAAGGACAATAATTCAGCATTTTTGAATCACAAAAGATTGGACATCTTAAACGTCAATAGGTGACTACTTGAATAAATTGAGGTACTTGCAATTCTTGGTGACTTAAAACAGACTAAATGATTTTTTTAGACCTGGTAGAAAGCATTTATTTCCCCTTCACCTTCCCCTTTAGTATGGCTGACCCAGAACCTGCCTTCACTAATCTGGGGAAAGATAGGGGCTGCGGAAAGAATAAGGCAAACTGGAATTTTCTAAAATATATCCATAAGGAATAAAACTTGAAAATTTTTGAGGAATACAAAATCGCATCTAGGATTCCTCAAGGAAGAACTCTTGCCCTGCACATGCTAAGAACAGATATGGATGCTAACTGGAAATTGGTGTCGTCTCGCATAAGCCCAGCAGAACCATATCTTGCCATCCTGCTGGCCTGCTTGATGAAGAGTGCTAGGTTTAAAACAAACAAAGCAAAATGCGGACCACGCTCATAAAGTAACCCCCAAGATGAAAGTTGGGGGGGAAATGCTGATAGTACTTCCAAACTTTAAAAATCATCTTACATTTTTGTAATTTGTGTTTATGTGAAAACACTGGGGTCTGTTGGAACCAATAACAAGAGCAGAAACAGTTACGTGGGGTGTGTATTTGGCAAGTGTCACATTTTAAAGGGATCCTGGATCCCTGTCACATTTTAAAGGCTCTATTTTTCTAGCTTATAAATCAAGGTCAACTGCCCTGGACTTTGGAAGTCCCAGACCAATTGAAAGAAGCAACTTCTTCATACGGTCCATGGAATCAAAAGTCTAATGAAAAGAGATCTGCCAGAGAAGATCTCAAATAGAATAGCTTATGGAAATCTCAAATAGATGAGCTGATAGAAATCATACTCATTTTAAATTAAGAGAATCAAGTTTATTAGCAATGGTCTATTGAAAAACCGGAAAATATTTCTTGCCAGTGTAAAATGAAAGTTAGTCCATTCTGCATTCAGTGTGTCATTTATCTGAATTCAGTTTAATTTGCAATTTATTTTATTTGATTGCCTTTGGATAAACTGTACGCATTCCCCAAACACTTTCTCACACATTATCTCAAAAGGAAGGGAAGCATTCTATTTCTATTCAAATCTGAAATTAGGCAAGGACAGTCCTTTCACCACTAATACTTAGCATTTTTCTGAAAATTCTGGCAAATGCACTAAAACAAGATGAAGAAACCACATGTATAAATAATGAAAAGGAGACAAAATTCTTATTATTTCCTGTTGATGTGATTGTCTACCTGGAAAGACTAAAAGAATCAATTGAAATGCTATTAAAACTAATAAATGAATTCAGTAAGGAAGCCAGTTACAAAAGATCATGAGTTTCTAAAAACAGTGAACAAGTAAAAATGTGTAGGCAAAAATCACAAAATTCTCCAAATTGCCCCGGAGATACTGTATACATGGAGATTATGTATGTAAGTCTATGCTCTATATCTGTGTAGATGTAAAATATATACAGTATTTGCAGAGTACATATGTAAAAAAATTCAACAGTACTCTTTTTTTATGGCAAAACTAATGTTTGGGTATATTATTATATGCATATATGATATATTTCTACCATAGACAAAAAAATCATTAGCTTTCTTATATTGCTAGTTAGGAATTATCATTTTTAGAAGTTCCATTTACAATAGCAACTAAAAATAATTGGCGGTTATGCCTTGGTTGGGGTTTCCCTAGAAGCTGACCTTGAGACAAAGACAGAGACAATGGTAGAGTTGTTTACTGAAGAGTGATCCCGGGAACCCAGTCTGGGAATGAGTAACAGTGACAGAGAGGGGAAGAAAGTAGAGGCGCATCATCCAGTTAGTGTTTTCTGAGGAGGATAGAGCCTCACCCCACTGGGTCCCTCTGGGGAATGGGATGAAGATATGTCTAGGGACTTGAACTCTAGATTTCCAGTTGGCCCTGCCACCAGGCCTAGGGTTCTCTTATGGGCAGAAAGACCACTTGTACAAAAGGTCCCTCATCCCAGCGAGGCCCAGCCCTCGCTGGGCCCAAGACAGGAATGCAGAAGTCATTTGGTAGGCAGAGCACTGGCACTGTGCCGCCTTTGGAGGCACAGTGCCTACCAAATGTTAACCTAAAAAGGAATGGGACCTACATACAAAACCACACATCTTTACTGAGACTCACAAATTTACAAGTTTAAATGGAGAGGTGGACCATGTTCCTGGGAGGAAAGACTTATGTTAAAATTTTAGTTTTCTTCAAATTAAACTATAAACCAAATACAATTCCAACTAAAATTCTACTGGGTCTTTTTTTTTTTTAAGTTGTTTTCAGGTAGGAAAAAAATGAGTAAGAATAGTTTAAAATGTTTGAAAACTTTCATGGAGTCAATACTACCCTTGAAAATCCTTTAAATAATAAGAGCATATTGGCTTTACCAGATAATAAAAGAATGGCCCTGGTATAGGGATAGACAGACAATGGGAATATTTTAAAGATTACAGGAACATACTCAAATACTTATTAGCATATAAATATATATTCCGTGTGACATTTCAAATCATCCAAAAGTGAAAGGAATACTGAATAAACACTATTGGTGTAAGTTAAACCTTACACCATGTCATATAGCAAAACAAATTTCACATGGATGTCAGATTAAAAGGTAAATAAGTCAAAAGAGTAAAATACCAGATAAAACAAATGAGGGTGAGTAGAATGGGCAAGTTCAGCTTGAGCTCGACACTTGAGAGAAACTCTTAGAGGACAGAAATGATAGAATTGAGTACATAAAAGTGGAAAACATCTATTGACCTAAAATACCACAAACAGGAGAGAGCAAAAGATAAAAGAGAAAGCATTTCTATACTTAATATATAAAAAGTGCTTGAAGTTCTTGAAAATCAATAAGAAAATATTAAAATGCTGATAAAAATTAAACTAGGCAATGTAATCCTCCATCCATTGTTCAACAAGTATTTCTTGAGAGCCTGTTCTGTGCTATGAAGAGAACAGGGAATACAGAGGGCAAGTCCTGAGATATTGGCCCAGGAGAGACCTCTCTGAGGAACTGCATACAAACCAAGAACTTTAGGATAAGAAAGACACTTCTAAGTGAAGGGGAGAGGAAGTGAAAAGAGCATTCCAGTAGGCAGGGACAGCATGTGCAAAGGCCCTGCAGGAATGGAAAGGAGGCCAGTGTGGTGAGGGAGAGGTCTGGGAGAGTGGTAAGGAATGAAATGGAAGAGGGAGTCAAGCACCAAGTCATGCAAAGCCTTCTTGATTGCAGTAACTAGTTTGGAATTTATTTGAAAATTTATGGGGAGCCAATGAAGGGCGTCAAGCATGACTAACACAATCAAAGGGTTAAGATATATTTTGGAAAGAGAAATACTAGAACTAGAAGAATACAAAGGGAAAGCAACCAGGAATGACCCTGGTTTCTAACCCGAGTAGCTCTGAAATGGTAGTGAAGTTTTGAAGTCAGGGAAGACTGAGCAAAGAGAAGGGAGAGTCCCTGTTTCTTTTAGAACATGTTGAATTTGAGATTCCTGTGATACATGCAAGCAGAGATGTTACTATCGGTTGAATGTCCGAGTTGAATGTCCGGGTCTAGAGCTCAGAAAGGAAGTTTTGGTTGGAGATATAATTAGTATACATGGTCACTGAATGGAAAGTGGGTGAGATCACACAGATAGGGCCCAGGATTAGGCCATGAGGGGTTAGACAGAGGAGAGTAAGGAGGAATGGCTAGACAGACAGAAAGATGAGGTATCTCAATGGGCAATAGAGGAGAAAATGATTAATGATGTCAAAGACTACCAAAAGGCCTAGAGAAACGAGATAAAAAAAAAAAGTTCCCAGAATTAGGTTAACTGGAGGTAATTGGTGATGAGTGGGGAGTGGGCTGGGAGGTCAGTGCACAGCTGTGCTGGAACAGGCAAATCTCAAGGACAAAACAAAAGTGTCCATGAACAACGAAAAAGCATTTCACGTCAGTAGGAAACCATGAAAAATTAAAACAGAAAAGGGAAATCACTTGTAAATGATCAAATTGGCAAAATACTGAATATTCTCTAAGGGGCGGGGGTGGCACATGCTACTGAAGGAATAGTAAATTCACGTAACATTTCTGGAAACTTAACTGTGTATTCACCATTTTGACTCAGCAATTTTATTCCTAAGAATACATCTGAAGGAAATTATCAGTGATGTGTGCGAAAATTTGGCTGTAAGTGGTTTTGTCACGGTGTAAGGCGTAGAAAATAGTGACATATTGGAAACAACTGAAATGTTCAACAATAAGTGACTGGTTAAATTATAATATGTTGTTACAATTCAATTCTTTGCAGTCACTAAAAATTATGTTGTAGAGGGCTATGAAATAACATGAAAGAGATAATAGCATATGTTACAAAACATGCCGCGGCTCTCATTTATTTAGTGCTACTATGTATCAGCGCTATTATTAGTGTTTTACATAAAGTAATTCATGTAATGGTCACTAAAAAAACCCTATGAAGTAGGTATTATTATTATTCCCACTTCATAGGTAAGGAAACCAAAGCCAAGGTTAGTTAAAGAAACTTGCCCCAGGCTGCATAGTCGGTACATGATAGAAATAGTGCTCTGCGGCTGTCTTACCAATATTCCATTTTTACCCCTATTATATATATATATAATTATATATTATATCTATAATATGTATATTATACATATTATACATATGTATACATATGGATGTATGTATATACATAACCACGTGTTATAATTATATATGTATATATATATATGTGGATATATATATATATATACCACGTAATTATTATATATATATATATATACCACGTATATATATATATATATACCACGTAATTATTACATGGTATAATTACGTGGATAATTATATATATAATATCATATTATAGATATAATATATAATTATATATTCATTATTCATATTCATATATTCATTCAGCTAATGAATCCATAATGAATTCAAAATGTTACACCTTGTGGTGGAACTGTGGGTGATATTTACAGCTTTTTGTTTTGTTTCATTTTGTCTCCTATCTGTATTTTTTGAGATTTGCTATGAAAAATATTATTTTCGTAATAAAATAACTTTAAAGAACAAATGAGTGTTTTTTCATATGCAGAGGATAAAGTTTTCACATCAGGATTTATGATATGCCTTAATAGACAAATGGGCCTGTGACCTAATTTCTCCCAGAAAAAAAGTAGGTCATTGATCATGATTTCAAAAGCAAAGTCCTTTCTTGGGTCAGGGTCCCCTGGCTTCTCATTGATGTAGTTGCCGCCCCTGCGGTAGGCAGTCCATTCACTCGGTTATGTAGAATAGATTATGTGGTTTATTTCGGCTGGGTACTGGGAAGACTGTTAACAATAGACATTCTGTGTTTGGGAGCCTTCCCGAGAGTTCTCTGTATGATGCAGGTAGGCTCTGATTGTTCTTGCATTTGAAGTTCTTCCAAGCCAAGATTGTTAGAGACACACTTTATGGCATAGAACTTTGGTGCCTCAGTGACCTGTTTGTGTATGTCTCAGAATAAATTCAAAATTATCCCCTGAGAAGCATCTTGACCCCTGTGAGCAGTCTCAGCCCATCTCTGTATGAAGATGGTCGTGGTGGTGGGAAGGGGTAGCTATTACAGTTTCATTTATACCACAGGTCAAGTCCTGTCTCTTGAGATGTAAAACAACAAACATCCCTGAAGTGTCCCCTAAGGCATTAGGCCTCACTCACAGCATTAGTGTTAGGGCAGATTTGCCCTGTATTTTGCTAGGTGGTGAATGCATTCAGATGTACGAAAGAGACCTCACAGGCGTCTTGGGTCTGCTACTTAGTAGCTCAAGGTGGCCTTGAGCATGTTACTCAGCCTCTCTCAATTACAGTTTTATCATTTATCAAAAGGATTAAGAGCCGTCACTTTAAAGGATTGTTGGAAGGTTAAATGACATAGTGTAGACTAAACCCTTAGCATGGGGCCAGGAAAGACTTCAAAATAGGTAGGAGCTCAAAATACCTGTTTTTAATTATTTCAAAGATGTAGACTGTTTTGTTTATCTTGAGAAGATGACAGTGATTGTTTTGGTTCTTATTCCTCATTTTATACATAAGGGAACAGGATTTGAGAAGTCATTCATTGTATTTTAGTTTTTTAACAGGTCTTTTTTTTTTTTTGGCTCAATGTCATGCTTTGGTTTGGTTTTAGAACCCAGACTATAATTTCCTTAGTAACTAGGGATGCTTTCAGCTGCAAATAACAGAAAAAATTGAGGAACAGTGGCTGAAAGAAATGGATTTATTGTTCTCATATCAAGAAATCTAGAGATAGCCAGCTACTGCCATGGGTTCATCTTCTCAGTGAGGTCATCGAAACCCCAGGCTCTTTCTGTCTTTCCTTTTTTTTTTTTTACCATCCACGGCATGTTGGCTTTTCATCCTTTCCTGGTTGCAATATGGCTGTCACAGTCAAAAGCGTTACAACATTCAAAGACCAGAAATGGCAGAAGGTAAGCGGATTGGGTTGGCCTGACAACAGCCAGACAGAAAGACCTTCTCCTTATATACCTCCTGTTTTTATCCAGAGCAGAATCACCCAGCAGACTTCCCCTTATATATCACTGTAAAGAATGGGATCACATGTATGTCTCTCCCCAGAACCAAGGCCAGAACTATGTTTCTTAATATCAAAGCCTCTCTTCCTAATATGAGAACAGGATGGGGGAATCTGCTGGGTAAACAACTATAGAGTCTGCCGGAGTCCCCATCTCATGACAGCTGAGCCCCTATTCCTTCCCCTCGTCCGTGATGCCTCTCGGCTCTGTTCCCAGTCTCTCTGCCCAGGCTCTATTGTCCTGCCCATTTTCCATAGCATTTCTGACAGGGACCTTGCAGATAGGATTGCTGAGTCTCTATTTTAGACAAATCTATTCACTAATTAGTTAAAAAAAAATACTCTTTTGTCTGCTTTATCACTCCCAGAGTTCCAAACACCAAAAAGCCAGTAAACCCTGAATGACTGATGAGTATTTTTGGTTTGCAGCCAAGCTATCAAACTTTTAATATAACGTGAAGTTTATTGAAACTTGCATATTGGTCACATACATTCATAAAAGGCATCTCTCTTTTCAACCTTTAAAGAAAAAGCCAATAAATCCAGATTATATATTGAAAGCCCTTATATGTTATTAGAGCCCACACTAGAATAAAGAAAACATACATACACTTCTGAATGCAACTTATTTCTCTTGAGAAATCTTTAGGTAGATTCTTATTATAGTTCACTTTCTAGAGCTTTCTTTGCTATGAATGTATTCCTCGCGAGTTCATAAGACAGAGAACAATTAGTAAGGATGCAGCTGTGGTCCAGTCAAGTTAGAGATTTCAACATTCCTGGGAAAGCATAGTCAGAACTTGACAGGGGTGCCTGGCTGGCTCAGTTGGGAGTGCATTCAACTCAATTTCTGCTCAGGTCATGATCTTGGGGTTATGAGACGGAACCCCGCATCAGGCTTCCTGCCTGGCGTGGAGCCTGCTTGAGAGTCTATCTCCCTCTCTCCGTCCCCTCCCCTTTTCTCTCTCTCTCTCAAAAAAAAAAAAAATTTACTGGAAAACTTTTACTTTGCACAGAATTTCACTACCTGAAAGGCCCAGAGTACATAAGTTTATTTTAGAAATAAGACAATATGAATTACTTTAGCAAATACTACGTCATATTTATTCCAGCTAAGAGGGTAACAAGGTTGGATCTTACAGTTCTTGGTAGGACCTTGTTAACAAGAAGCCATACATGAATTTGATGATTAAATCATTTGGAATCTCTCTTCTTCTTATCTTCTATCTTACAATACCCAATATTATAATTTTTCCAGCAACACGGTCTTGGAGTTCTGCCTACATTTCTGGTAAATCTTATAAGACTCAGGATTGCTCCAGGATTTATTCTTTTGAAATCTATTAAGAGGGTTTCCTCTCTGCTAACCCCATGGTGTGTGTTCTTTCTTTCTTTGTGTTCCCATAGCTATTTCCACTGTGTCTTTCAAATAGCACAATGCAATGATGAAGAGAGGGAAACTGGCTGAGAATTTTGAAGATTGGAAAATTGGGTCGATGCCAGAAAGCATGAGCCAGCCTGTTTTCCCCCTTTGCTCATCTACTTGCTCAGTCCACTGAAGACTGGAAAGTCCGAGGCCAAAAAAGATATGAAGCTTATCTTGTGTCAATAGAAGCAAGCAAGGCACAGGTTTGCACCTTTTAAGCAGTGTTATAACTATTCCATGCGAAGAAAGAGCTTTCAGGCAGATCTGTGAAAAATGGAAACAGCAATGCAATCTGAGAATTAAAAAAAATTATTATTAATTATTATTATTGTTGCTACTATTTCTGAAATTCTGAGTCTTCCTCATCTACTTCCTAGTTCATGGTATTTTTCAATCTCAGGTCTCTCTTGTCTTTGGAAAAGAGGATTTGGGCTTTCTCTTTAATTGGATACTCATTAAAGCCTAGGCCACAGCAGGAGGCTTTCCCCATCCAAGGAGGAGGAGGGGCTCCAGCCAGCCAAAGGACAGAGCTCCCAGAGAGAAGCCCCCTGCGGGGTGGAGGTGGGGGGCCGAGGGGTGGGGTGGGGGGTGGAGTCAGAGATGGACTTCAGCGGGGGGCTTAACTTTTCAAAGCTACTCTTCCCTTTTGGAGGCGAAAGAGGAGGATCAGAGGGTTGAGGTTCTCCCAGAGCACTTCTAAAACCCACTTAGGACTCATCACTACAGAAGCAAGGCAGCAATGTACAGCTGGTATGCCCATTTCAGTGAACGCAATTGGAAAGGAAAACACAAGCCTACCCACTTGCAGATTTGCAAACAAAAGCCCTGGACTGTGACCGCTAGGGCCCGAGGGATTAATACCGCCATCATCTTCTTTGCAAATGAAAGGTAGTCACATTTTTTGCTCAGAAATTCCTCAGGGAATTTCTGCTAATGGTGACCTCCAAGAGTGGTCACAGGGCAATGACAACTGGAGGGGCTCTTACTGTTTGCTTAATATCACCTGTTGTGTTGGAACTTTTTATAGTAGTTTTATTTAAAAAAAAAAACCAAGTGATTCAGCTCGTAAGCTATTGAGTAGACATGATGTTTTAAATGAGCTACTTCAGTACTTAACACAAAGAGAGGTAGAAAGAAGGGATTAAAGAAATCTTTTTTCCTAGAGTACCCCACCCCCAACCCCAAGACTACAATACCAGGCCTGTCCATTCAGATAGAGAGATGGACAAGACGAGGATAACCTCTTAGTGGCGGGAAAAATTGAGCTTTAATACAGTGCTGCGAACATGGACGCACCATGTTGGATTTTTTTCTTCCTTTTACTGTTCAGAGATTTCCTCATTTGCTTTTGATTGGCGGTATAGTCTTCCTACAAACCAAGAGGGGCTTTAGGCCTTGCCTTCCAGAATCCCACTGTCTCCCCAGGTTCCTGAAGCATTCTTCTCACAGGATTGCATGCATGGCTTCAGTGGGATTTCTTCTTCCCGTTTCAGTTCCAGCACGTAAATTGAAAACTTAAAAGCCCTTGGGTTAGAACGAATGAAGGCTGGGAATATATGTACCTTCTTCCACTTGGAGCTCTGAATACAAATCAGTGTTTAGGCATGAGGAGAGACAGGGAAGCAGGGCGGGAGAGAGAATAGATGGAATTAATGGGCATAATCTCATTTTATAATTAAAAATAGGAAACTTAGATCCATGGGTATTTCTCAGAGATAATACAGCAACACCACAAGTATGTCTTGATTTCTACAACGAAGTACTTCTTACAAGAGATGTAAATCTATTCCTTTAGCAAATCACGCCACAATTTATGGGCCCATGAGGAGCCTCCCACTTAAAGGACTCTAATTAGGAATATTTTTATAAAACTCATTTTATTAATTCTCTTTTCTCTTTTATAAAGGCCTCAGCCTTTTTATTATACTCCTTTTTTCCTTCTCATCAAATGGACTTAATTATGACACTTTCATCTTAAAACAAAAAGGAACCCTCATCACTAAATGTCTCCACTAGCTACTATACTTTCTCCTCCCCTTTACAGCTAAGATTCTTTTTTTTTTTTTTAAAGATTTATTTATTGGGGCGCTTGGGTGGCTCAGTCGGTTATATGTCTGACTCTTGATTTCGGCTCAGGTCATGAACTCAGGGTCATGAGATGGATCCCGGAGTCAGGCTCTGTGCTCAGCAGGGAGTTTGCTGCTGAGATTCTCTCTCCCTTCGACTCTCCCTCCCCCCGCCCTGCCATGCTGTTTCTCTCTCTCTCTCAAATAAATAAACCCTTAAAAAAAAAAGATTTATTTATTTATCTGAGAGAGATAGAGATCACAGGGGGGAGGGGCCGAGTGAGAGGCAGAGAGAGTCTCTAGCAGACACTGGGCTCGCTGTGGGGCTTGATCCCATGATCCTGAGATCACGACCCCAGCTGAAAGAAAGAGCTGGTCACTCAACCAACTGCGTCACCCAGGTGCCCTGCTAAGATTTCTTAAAAGGATGGTCCCTCCTTCACTGAAGCAGCATTATTTCCCTTAAGTCACCAACTTCTTGATATGAAATCCAATACACATGTTTTGGAATCATCTTACAGACCCACCAGTATTCTTTGTCCCTGCTGGATGCTCTCCAGCATTTTCCTTCCTCCCTCCAAGTGTCCTCATATATCTCCTCTTGTTTCTTCTCATTCTCTTTTGTTGCTACTGAGGTTCAACTTCAAATGTTAGCAATCTCATGCTTGTACTTCAGAGTTTTCACTCTCTTTGGCACTGCATTTTTATTCACTTAAATATTTCTTGAGTTCCTTCAGTAAACAAATCAGAGTTCCTTCCGACTGAGTTTGCAGTCTAGTGACAGTGACTTTCACATGTGCTAATGGCCATGACCACCAGAAGTCCAGCCCAGATCTTGCGGGTTCTAGACTCATAGACATTTCTGCTTGTGTGTTTTGTCGCCACTTCAAATCAAACATGTTTAAAACAGAATTGTTCTTCTTTCCATCCCTACACAAATACTCTCCTTATGGGAGTTTGGTGACTCTTATCTACTCAGTCACCCAAAAAGAACATGGGACAATTTCTTGGCTTCTTCTTTTCCTTTAGCCTGTGCATAAAATTTGTCACCCAAGTTAGTTATATCTTCTTGAACATGACTCAGATCTGTCCTCAATGCCCCCTAGTCTCAATGTGTCCATCTTACTTCCTCCCACTATCATTTCTTGCCTCCTGGAAGGTCTTCCTGACTCTACACTTGCCCTCTTCTTTCTTTTTCATGTTTCCTGAATATTTCTAAAATGCAGATGTAATCCTGTCACTTATCCATTTAAAATCCTCTGCTTTGCATTGCCTACTGGACAATATCCAAACTCTGTACTATGACATGCTAAGCAACATACGAGGCGCACAGTAGAGTATCTTTACAAACTTCCATGCCAGCCATACTGTACTGTGCATTTATAAGTAAGTCCCAATGTGTTCTTGGAATGAGTTGGCTGTTCTCAGGCCTTTGTCCCTTTGCAGAAACTCCTCTTCTTCCTGGAATGCTCTTCTTTCCTTCAACTATCTACTTTACATTTTTTTTTCTTTTCTTTTTTTTTTTAAGATTTTATTTATTTATTTGACAGAGAGAGAAAGCGAACATGAGAGGGGAGAAGGTCAGAGGGAGAAGCAGGCTCCCCGCAGAGCTGGGAGCCTGATATGGGACTTGATCCTGGGACTCCGGGATCATGACCTGAACTGAAGGCAGTCGCTTAACCAACTGAGCCACCCAGGGCCCTACATTTTTTTCTTTAAGACCTAGTTCAGTGTCACGTTGACTGAGAGGGCTGTTAAAGCATTGGTCTGGGTAAGGCACCTTCCTATGAGGTTTCCTCTCATACAGGACTTGTTCTATTCTTGTATATTATACAAGACATGTATATAGAACACATGTTCTATTCTTGTATATTATATTCCTGTATAAATACGTGTTTATTGAATAAATTATTACTGAAGGGTGAATATAATCTCCTAGTTTACATTAGAATCACTGAGTTGCAATGCTAAAAGGGATCTTACTGAATGTCTCATCTACAGAGGAAGAAACTAAAACTAGTATACAGCTCTCTTGAGTCCTATTTCTTTTCCCCTTTTCATGTTTTCTGAAAACTTTTTTTTTTTCATATTTCTCATCTGATGAAAGGGAGGTGCCTTGTTTTGAAGTTCTGACTAGAAAGTGACCAAAGTTATGCAAAGATTTTAACATACTTGACTGTTAATAGGGCACGCGGTTGGCTCAGTCAGTAGATCCTATGACTCTTGATCTCAGGGTTGAGAGTTCAAGCCCCACCAGGGGTAACAATTCCTTTAAAAAAAAGTTAACATGCTGACTGTTAGAGCAGTGGTGTAGTAATGCTTAGTCCTCCTCTGGCCTTGGCTCATTGGTACTGATTTACGCATATACGTGTCCTGCCAGTATTTGGTATGTCACTTTTTGTTGTTGACAACCATTTAAAAACTCTTCTTTCTTAAAAGGGAGCAGATAAGTGTATCTCAGAGAGAATTTTCATTCTCCTTTTCCCTTTTCTTTATAGATTTTCCTTCTAATTACCATCATCATTACCACACAGAGAACTAAACCAATGAGCAAAGAGGTTGCCGACACATTGGAGACCAGCCAAACAAACTACAATGTGGGTCAAAGGGCATGTGTTTAAGAAGCAACGAAAATAATTTGGCATGCATGCCCTAGAAGAATGGCAGGAAAACAAGGATATGGTGATTTATAAATAACTGAAGGCCACTAGAAAGAAGGGGAGGAATGATATATTAGATGTGGTCAAAGCCATTGAGGCAAGAGAAGAATGAAATAAGAAAGAAAATACAGTGTGTGAAAACCATGTTGATAAGTAAACCTGGAAAGAAAAAGAAGAAATTAAGCTATAGATATGGAATGCTTACTAAATGTCAGACACTGTTTTAAGAGGGTTACACATAGTAATCCATTAAATTCTCATAACAACCCAGTTAGGAAGGTATTTTATTATCTCAGAGAAGGAAACTGAGCCCTAGAAACATCACCCAAGTTTCACACCCAATGGTCCTTTCACTACAGTAAAATAATAGCATTCATAAAAGGTTTACACTTTTCAAAAGAATGCCCAAACATGACTTCATCAGTCTCTACAACAGTCCTGTTATTATTTCTACTTAGAGATAAGGGAAGACTTAGAGAGGGTAGGACTTTTGCAGGGTTGCTCAATCAGTAAATGGTATAAGTGGGTTTGAAGACGGCTTGTCTCCTCTTGCTATAGCATGTGAACCTCTAAGATAATAAATTGTAACTGTAGATGGATAGCAATCAAAAGACAGGCCTGACCCCCTTTGGTTAATGGTTAATTCCTTCTTTCTTCTTCCTTCCTTCCTTCCTTCCTTCCTTCCTTCCTTCCTTCCTTCCTTCCTTCCTTCCTTCTTTCCTTCCTTCCTTCCTTCCAAAAACATGTGCTTGTTAATGGCTTTTTTGAGCTATAATTCACATGCTATAACATTTTTTATATTTAAAGTGTACACTTCAATGGTTTTTAATATATTCAAAGTTGTATAACCATCACCACAATATAGCTTTGGAACATTTTCAGCAACACCCTCCCTCCACACCCCGCCACCATCAAAGAATCCCCATACCCATTAGCCTTCCCACCTCCAGACCCTAGCTAACATGACTCTACTTTCTGTCTATATGGCTTTGTATTTCATATAAATGGAATCATAGACTATGTGCTCGTTCATGTCTAGCATCTTTCCATTTATCGTGTTTTTAAGGTACATTCACATCATTGCAGTACTTCATTCCTTTTTATGGCTAAATAATAATCCACTGTATGCCTACACCAGGTTTTATTTATCCATTAATCAGGTGATGGACATTTGCGTTGAATCCACTTTAGGACTATTATGAATAAGATGCTATGAATGTTTATGATTGAGTTTTTATGTGAAAGATGTGCATTTTTATTTTTTAAAGATTTTTTTATTTATTCATTTGAGAGAGAGAGAGCACGAGCAGGGGTCATGGCAGAGGGAGAGGGATAAACAGATTCCCCGCTCAACAGGGATCCCAACACAGGGCTCCATCCCAGGACCCCAGGATCATGACCTCAGCTGAAGGCAGACGCTTAACTGACTGAGCACCCAGGTGCCCAAGACAGCATTTTTAAAATAACTACTTTCACAAAAGTCTTAAGTTCCATAGAGGGTGAGCCCCATGAGATGCTCTGTAAAACAGATAAGTTCAATGGTCAAAGAAGTTTGACTAGTGCATCTTTTCCCTGGTCTTTTAGACTCACACTACATGATAAAGGCACCAAGAAAACCTGCTCTAAGAAAAACTGTTTACTTTTTTTTTTTTTTTTTTTTTTTGCCTAGTATTCCTTCAATGTCTGTCATGCTGGAAACTTCTTTCACAGAACACATTAACATTCTGAAAAACTAGTGTACTATGGAACACATTTCAAAAAATGCTGCCCCAAATGTTTAGCAAAGAGAGCCTTTCAGGGAGCAGAATGCTTGGAACTCATTCTGGGATTCTCCCTTTGCCTAAGCTGATCCAGCATCTTTGCATATGACATGCAGAGTATAATAATAGACCTAACATTATGGTCCCCATTTCTATTTTGGGCTGGGGAAAACAGGTTAAAATTTCCTCTTAAAATACAGCTTTTTTGGTAAAAGTAGTCAGTAGGTCGCTCTGACAGCGTGGTCTCAGGAAAGCTCAATGTCATTTAGGGATCAGTCATGTCAGGAATGAAGAAGATTTTGTGACCACATGGTTCATGCCTTCATCATCTTTGTGATTTCCCTGGAACCCAGCAGGGGGTTTGCCCCTTAGCCAGCACCCAAACTATTAGTGCAGGACTGGGCGTGGGATACAGAAGACGTCGGGACCCACCATTTTACAGAGAAAAACCGAATCCCCAGACGGCCGGAGAGACCTGCCAAAGTCACTCGGCCTCCAGCTGCAGCACCAGGACAAGACCCAGATCTTTTGGCTAATAATTCTGTATTTTTTTCTCACATGCACAATTTAGGATTAGAAACTTATTTTTTTTGAATCCAAATTTCAAATGACACTTAACATTTTCGTGAACCGGGCTTGACCTAGGTAGGCTAAAGGGAATTGTGCCAAGAAATCAAAGTCTGGGGTGTTCCTTCCTTGAAATGGCAGAATCTGGGAGAGAAAACAAGCTCAGAGCTCCCCTGGAGGTGGAAACTGCCGGGGGGCAGGGGGTGTTGGCGGGGGCATGAGGAAGGAACAGTTAAGGGAAATACTAAGACCATGAAATGAGAGCCACGCCGCAAACATCATGTGGAGTTCTGGTGTGCTGCCATGCATTTTCAGCACTAATCTACACACCCAGTTTTCGGAGTGGCAAAACTATCGTAAAAATGTGTGTCTAAATACAGTCTGTACTAAACAAGCCTTGCAAAGATGAGCCACTTGCTTTTCCTTGGCGATTTTACTGGGTCATTCAACCTTCCTTATGGTACATGTGTCTGATGTGCTGCAATGGAGAAAAATGTCATTTATATATTATAGGAACCTACGTTCAAAACAAACTAGACACCCAAAGAGTAAAAGTTCTGCTTAAATTATTTACTGATACTCATAATAAGACTACTCTAAAAAGTGACTTAGTTTCACATTTTTTAGAAAGATGCTATCACATTGGAAACTAAGTATAAACGCAGGAATTCCCCCCCCCTCTTTTTTTTTCGGAAAGAGTTATCTTGATCCCTTTTGCCATTTTAGATATAATTTTGATATCCTTACGCAAGGAGAATTTCAAGTCAGTTGACCTTGTAAAGCATTCTTGAAGTCATTGTGCTCATTTCATTAGAAGTTATGAAGGTACCAGATAGCTCTCTTGGTTCCTTTCGTGGGCTCCCAAATGTGTCCTCTTTTTCTTTTTTTTTTTTTTTAAGATTTTATTTATTTATTTGATAGAGAGAGCAAGCAGGTAGGCAGAGGGGTGGGGAGAAGCAGGCTCCCTGCCCAGCAGCGAGCTCAATGCAGGGCTCGATCCCAGGGTCCTGGGATCATGACCTGAGGTGAAGGCAGATGCTTAACTGACTGAGTCCCCCAGGTGCCCCCCAAATTTGTCCTCTTGACTTATTTTCTTGAATGACAGTGTAAGCCCCTGGTTTGTTTTCTCTTTGCTGCCATGCTAACTCAGTTTATTTCCCTAATATTTAATTTGAAATGAACACACTGTACATTCCTAATATTCCTCAGCCTACATCAGGGCCTACCTAATAATAACAATAGCAATCCCTCCTAACACCAGTATGGTGCCAACCTCCGTGTTCAATACAAATACTTGCCAAATAGAAGTGAATACACAAAATAGAAGTTCCTTTTCTGGGACTAGGAATCAAGTGTGAAAAGTGATGTTTCTACCATAAGTTTGCAGGAACCTGCCAGTTGGGGGGCTGTGGAGATTATAAACCAGAGATCAAGGACTTTCCTGGAGTACAGAACCATCACTGTCTCTCCATCTCTTACTCTGGCCTGCCCACCCACAGGGAAAAGGGATTTGGTCCTCACCAGTTGAATTAGCTGGATATGTTGCTGGTCACTTGGCTCTGGAAACTGAGCTGCTTCAGCCCTGCATCTGGCCTCCCGGGTGGGTAGTCCTGCACATTTTCTCAGCAGTGTGGGGCCAGCTCCTATTCTTTTATGCTTCTGATTGCTAGAGAACAGTCTTTATTATTCTGATACCTGATAAAAGAGATATAGGTAAACCCACTTCTGACACGTGATACAGCCCCTCATCAGAGACAGCAACATCCTTAATGCCGGACTGGGGACTGAGGAACTTTGCAGACGTGCAGGCAAGCTAGTTTGGGAATGGAACAGTTTTGATTTTGGCCTGTGTGTCATCAACTAACTCCCCTGTGGCAGTCACTGACCTTCTGGGGCTTCCATTTTTCCATAAGGTCAAACAGGATTAATTCTATCAGCCCTGAGCCAACTCATGGAATTGTTGGGAAAATAATAATAAAAAAACTTCATAGACTTGAAGACCTTTAAAAACATTTACAGGAATTACCCAAATATAGCAGATATTACTGGTTACCATGTCAAAACCTTTTAACCATGCTCTTACAATTTTAACAAAGAGACCTGCAGAAAATAGTAATTTCCCTGCTGTATGAGGCAGAACTTTAGATACTCAATCAACTACACTGACAATCAAGAGGGTATGGGAAAAGTTAGGGGCTTGGAAAAAGCACAGACCTGAGATCAGGTCCAGTTTGAGGAACATTGGGCAGATTAGGAAAATAGTATAGAGGTTCCTCAAGAAGTTAAAAATAGAACCACCCTACGATTCAGCAATTGCACTACTGAGTATTCACACAAAGAATATAAAGACACTAATTCAAAAGATCATATGCACCTCTATGTTTATTGCAGCATTATTTACAATGGCCAAATTATGGAAGCAGCCTGAGTGTCCATTCATTGGACACACTGGATAAAGAAGTGGTATAATGGAATGCTAGCCATCAAAAAGAATGAAATCTTGCCATTTATAGCAACATGGATGGGGCTAGAGTATAATGCTAAGTAAAATAAGTCAGTCAGAGAAAGACAAATCCCATATGGTTTCACTCAAACGTGGGATTTAAGAAACAAACAAAGGGGGAAAAGAGAGAGAAAGAGAGAACACAAGAAAGGGACTCTTAATTATAGAGAACAAACCGATGGTTACCAGAAGGGAGGGAGGGGACGGGTTAAATAGGTGGTGGAGATTAAGGAGTGCACTTATTGTGATGAGCTCTGAGTAATGAAGAGAATTGTTGATCACTATATTGTACACCTTAGACTAATATAACACTGGCTGTTGCCTAACTGGAATTAAAATAAAAACTTAAAAAAAAAAAAAACATTGAGCAGATTACTTGAACGGTTACCTCAAGTGTACAATGGGGAAATCTATGCTCGCCTTACATCACTTTTGGGAGAATTAAGTGAAATGAGGTATATATAGCACCAGCCATTGTAGCTGGAGTCCCTGGGGGGCCTTTCAGCTCTGGAGATACATATGTACATACCACCTTATGGGGTAGAACTTGGAATCCAATAAACATTAATTTCTTTCCCATTTTGCAGATTCTTCTTTCTTTCTTTTTTTTGAGAGAGAATCTTAAGCAGGCTCCACACTGAGTGCAGAACGTGATGTGGAGTTCAGTCTCATAACTCCCAAGTCATGACCAGAGCTGAAATCAAGAGTCAGAGGCTTATCCCACTGAGCCACTCAGGTTCTCTGTCCCCCTCCCCCCAATTTGCAGATTCTTTTGAAGAGTCAACACTCCCCTGAATAAAGCCCTGGCTCTGCCTGCAGGAGTCCTTCCTGCCCACTCTCAAGTTGACGTGGGCTGACTTTGCATTTTGATGGAGAATATAATACAGCTTGTCCTTTTCATATTCGACATCTAAATTACTTGATTCTTACTTTACCAAGAAGATAAATTTTACCCTACAGATCCTTCTTGGAGATTTGACCATGAATTAACTCTTCTAGCACATATTATGGGCTCAACTGATGAACTTAATATTTGGAAGAGAGAAGTTTAGGGATAAGGATTACCATAAAATCTAGTGAAGGTACAGTTCTATCCTTCCTTCCTAATTTAATCACAAATGAATGAATTCAAATGGCAGAGATGAAAATCTAGCTGTTGAATGTTGTCTTTTTGCAGATAAAAAAGCGTAAGTGACTACTTCCTAGAGACCCCTGACCTGACTCCCACTCATGTTGTGGGAATTTTATCCCTGTTGAGTCTCTAAGTACCAGGCCATCTACTTAGTCCCCTCTTTTCGCTCCTCCTTCCAGAAATTCATTATTTGGGGAAGGAGAGATACTTGCAGTGAACCCTTTTCAAGTTTTTGTTTTGTGAAAAAAGCTCCATCTTCTGGAAAAGGGTGTGCATTTCTGAGTCTAAACCCTCAAACCCTCAGCCTACAGTGTCCTCCAGAGAACTCAGCCTACATCAGGGCCTACAGAGACCACTGATCTCAATGAATGGAAGCATCTATTTCTTCCAGGCCCTTTGGTGGTCTCTTGTTTTCATTTCCTAATCATATGCTCTAGCTTAATCTGATAAGCTACCTCAAATCCTTTTGAAAGTAAGCAGGTTGTAAGTCCTAAATAAATAAGACTACCACGGCCCAAGCCCGGTTTTGGGTTCCCATCGAGGACAGTGATCTGCAATCCATTCTGTACCACCCATCCTTTGGACTTACAGTTACTAGCTCCCTGGGTCCCCCTGAATCTCTGGTTGCCTCCCCTAGACAGCTGTAAATGCAATGGGGAGAAGTCTTCCAATATTTTGCTCTCCCTAAATGTGGAACAGATGAGTGATAATTAGAAATATACTTACTATTCACTTAATCAGGCATCCCAACTTCTGTCCTCCATGCAGTGGAGGTTGGATAAAAAGTAGCTTGCAGCAGTATGAATTATCCCCTAAACATATTCCAAAGACTGAAGCTCCACCCAACAAATTAGTCAAACCAGAAACTTGGTGGTAGTTCTGAGCTTTTTGTGTTTTCTGACAGTCACTGGACCAGTCCTATGACTTCTATCATCTAAACGAGTGGTTTCCAAGCCTGGATGCATATTAGAATCATTTGGAAGACTTTACAAACATGGATACACAGGTCTATTTCCAGACATTCTGGATTCAGTGGTCTGGGTGTAGGATCATGGGCATTGATATTAAAACAAAACAAAACAAACCTCACCTCCCCAGGGGACTGTAATGTGCATCCAGGGTTGAGAACCACTTAAATCTAGCTATTATCAATCATCCTTTTTTTACAAACACTGCCACTTTTTGGTTCATGGCCTTACTATGTCTCTCTTAGATGATTGCAATAGCTTTCTAACTGATTTCCTTGCCTCCTCTCTTCACGTCATTTTAGCTGAGATAGTTTACCTCTTTATAATGCTAGTATAACTTTTCTTAGCCTCATATTCCCAAATTCTTCTTTCTGTTGCATGAAAATCCTTTCTTACTTGTATAATGGCAGTCACTAACATTTATGAGAGTCACTGACTTCAGGCACTGCGTCAAACAAAGATTTCATTTGATCCTTACAGCCACCCAATGAGATAGGTCGTAGCATTATCTTCATTTTACACAGAGGAGATTGAGGTTTCGAAAGGTGGAGTAAATTAGAGACAGTGTGTGATGAAGGCAGAATTTAAATGCAGGTCTATCTGAGTTCTCAACCATTAAGATGTTTTCCCTTGTTCAGGTTAAAGAAAAACATGCAAGTTTACAGTCAGGGGTTTCAGAAACCCTGCTAAAATATTTGAAATTATAAAAGAGGCTTCAGCTTGCAAGCATAACAGAAGTAGGAGGGAGGACGTAAGTTGACAAATGTCTCCGTCTTGTTTCAGAAGTCAGAGAAGGGGTGGATGAGAGGCATCTGATTCCCCTTGATCAAGGATTCCATGTTCTAAAGGACAAGCACGAGGCACCAACAAGGAGGAAACAGGGTTAATTCCACAGAACCCTGGAGAAGCTCAGGCTCTGAGGAATCATGTACAACAGAGAGTGTGTGGGAAGAAGCTACATGAAGAAGCCTGTTACCTTGTCCAGGCAAAGAATGCCAGTGCCTGTGTCATCACAGCTGAGGCAGGAGGTGGATTTATTCTTTGAACAAAGGGAAGGAGGAGAAACCCTTAGGATTTGGGAATAATACGCACAACATGGTCAGGAGTTAGGCAGAGGGATGAAAACAGGGGAATTAACTGAAAATCTGCATATGGAGTGGTTAGACTCTTCAAAGCCTTTTCTTTCTAGACTCCTCCACAGAACGCAGGTAGCCTTTCAGGCAAGACAGGATTCTTTGCTGGAGAAGCCAAGCAGATCCTGAGAAAAGATGGCCACCTACCAGCATTTTGGAGTTCTCCAATGAACGCATGATTCCCTACCTCATCACTCCAAAGTGAAGGCCATATGGAATAGCCCATGTGAGGGGAACCCTGCCTGCATTAGGTTTCTATCATCGCTGTGTCAAATTATCACAGATTTAGAACTATTCTAAAATAAACAGGTTATCAGGAAAAAACAATAAAATGAAGGTTGTCCCTGGGGGCAGAGTAGGAATGAAGATGTCGGGGCTTCCCATTATAATCTCCTCTTGAAAATGACATTTTAAAGCCCGACACATGTATTATTCTGATAAAAAATATTAAAATGTCTAAAAATACATATTGTTTCTTCTCTTTGTGCTGTTTCTTCCTCATGGAAGTCCTTCTTCTCATCTCTGCCTGTGGAATCTTTCTCAAGTCTTTAAGGCTCAGGTACCATGCCAAAGTTTGTGCTGGTTCCCCCAAGCAAAATTAATCACTCCCCCACTTTGGGTTGCCCTTGTATTTTGCACATGCTGCTATTGTAATTATAGAAATATTGTACTACATCATTATTATTTGTTTAGTATCTGTCTCTCCTACCTGGTTGTGAGCTCCTTCAGGGCAGAAATCATCTCACTCATCTTTATGTCCCCAGTGATAATATAGTACCTGGCTCATAACAGATACTAAAGAAATATATATTGAGTTAATGGATGGGGAAAAAAATGAATCAACAAATAAATAAAGTAATGAGAGGAGCAATCCTTTGGAGAGTCATTGGTTTACCGTCAACCTGATGTCTAAGATAGAAGACAGAATAGTACTTCATATTCCTGATAACTACAAATGCTGTCAAGTCTCACTCTGAATATGAGATCAGATCAAAACAATTAATCTGGGCACACACAGAGGGAAAATAAGCAGGAGCCCCAGAAAAAGTGTGTATGAGTCTAATGTGGGTTAAATATAAAATATTCGTAAAACACCTATGAGTAAACAAGATAATATATTCACTACCATTGTGAAGAAAATTTAGTCTTTTATCCATTAAGAGACTGAATAAATTACCTGTGACAAAGTAGCCTTAATGAGATAAAAATATGTCTGACATGGATATGTATAGCAGCTTTATTCATAATGGCAAAACGTGAAAGCAACCAAAATGTCCTTCAGGAAGTGACTAGATTATAAATGAACTCTGGTACATCTAGACAATAGAACATTATTCGGCACGAAAAAGAAATCAGCTGTCAAGCCATGAACAGGAATGGAGGAAATGTAAATGCCTATGACGGAGCGAAAGAAGACGATCTCACATATTGTAGGATTCTACCTATGTGACATTCTGTAAAAGGCAAAACTATGGGGACAGTAAAAAGCTCAGTGGTTGTCAGGGGTTGGTGGATGGGGAAGGATGAAAAGGGAGGAGACAGAGGATTTTTGGCTATAAAAATACTCTGTATGATCCCATAATGATGAATACATGTCATTGTACCTTTGTCCAAACCATGGAAGGTACATCATCAAGAGTGAACCCTTATGTAAACTAGGGACTCTGGGAGGTTATCAAGAGTCAATGTGGGTTCACTGGTTCTAACAAATGCACCACTCTGCTGGGAACGCAGATAGTGGGGGAGGCTGTGCCTGTGTGGGGGCAGGGATATATAGGAAATCTCTGTATCTTCCTGCCAATTTTGCAGTGAACATAAAATGTCTCTTTTAAAAAAAGTATTTAAAATATACATATTTTTAAAAATTGTATATTCTTATATAATATGTACATGTTTTAATTATCTATCTAATTGGATGCAGTGAATCTAATATAGTATATGGCAGATCCAAACAGGAAATAGCCTTGTTTAAACAACCTTGGAAATCCTGCTTTGCCCAGTCATATGTCTGTAGTGTCTGACTTCCCACTTCTGATGGAATAAAATTTGAGGTTTTCGCCACTATCTCTAAAACTATTCAAGATGTGGTTCCTGCTTGCTTCCCTCTGACTTCACCTTGGCCTTCCTTCTCCCTCCCAGTGCTCCTGCCTCTCTGTTCCTTGACCACATCCTGCCCTTTCCCGTCTCAGGGAGCCCAGGCCTTCTCTCTCTCTCACTGGTATGCTTTTCTCTTTGTGTTGTTGGCCATCCTCATGTCTTAGCTCAAATGTCCCCTCCCCAAACTCCCCCCTCCCCACTAACTGATCTCAAATAGCACCACCCCAAATTACACTCTCTTACATCATCCTACCTCCTTTATTGCGTGGATCACAGTTGGTAATTATCATGCTTATTTATTTGTTTGTTTTAAAGATTTTAGTTATTTATTTGTGTTTTGCCCATCTCCGTGCTAGGAAAGTAGCATCACCTCTGCCCCAGATAACCAGGGTATCTTAGAATTCAAGTTTAAGGACTGAGAGCTTCGTGACCCTTGCTAGAGCTTCTAAAGGGATCAGAGACGAGTGCAAACAAAGGGGAGACACTTGACTCGATATTCTCTCTTCAGTCCACAGAGTAGGCCAGGCCTGAGAGAGGTAGTGGCTCAGGGATTCACTTTTTTTTTCTCTTTGGGTATAAAGCAGCTTCTCCCCAGTCCATAACACCTGCCCTAATATGTGATTTTCAGACGTTCAAATTCCCATAGGTTTTCAGGAATAGGTCCTGTGCAAAGCAGGAGATCACCTAGAAGGGCTCCAAGAGGCCTGCCACTATTTCCTAGCACGTCTGGAAATGATCCCTTGCTTCCTTCACTCCTGTTTCGTTTGGGGTTCCCACTCTCTGCCTCTGCATCCCAAGTCCTGCCATTTCTGTGGGCAGCAAAGGCAGCTTCTGAGCCTGATCCTTCTAAAGGGAAACATACTTCCCTGACTGGGGCCCCAGCAGACGATGGATTCCCAGCTGAGCAGAAACACGTGCATTATTATGCCTTCTAAGAAATATTGCTTTTAACCCTTTCACAGTCTCTTGAGCTGCCTTAAGGAAAAACAGAGCAGAAGGGAAACATCCTCCATCATAAAAAGGCTAGAAACACGTTTATGATTCAGAAGATAAGAAAAACTGACAACACCAGTTCCTTATGATAATTTGATTGGGAAAAAACATCAATGGACAGATGACTCAAAGGGATTAAAAACATAAGTAAACACGGACAATGTTCAGCTGAAAAATATTGAGAGATATTTAAGTTCAAGGGATTTATTGAAAATTAGAGGACTTTCTGGAGAGAATACGGTTCATATCAAAGCCATCAAGTTGATCATAGTCCTTGACCTGATAATTCCTTATTTGAAAATAAATTCTAAAGAAATACTTATAAGAAAGAAATGTTTATTTGCACTATGATATTTATAGCTAATCTATTTTTAGTCACAAAGACATAATGCAAAACAAATGGGAAATAATGGAAATATCCTATAATTGGTATTATAGGTGTAATTGGCATATTGATTCTATACCTTGGTATCAAAATGATAGCTGTGTGGACTATATGGACATGTGAGGAAGTTACTTTAAATAACATTAAGTGAAAAATATAATTACACAATGATTAGAATTCTGTACATATATCTTAAAGAACATACTTACATAAAAACAGTAACAGAAGAGGTCATAGAAGCTTGTAAAAACTAGATATTTATGGAGAAGGGATGCTTTAGTTTTCATGTATATGTAATTGTCTTGATGTTTGCTTATATTTTACTGTAATGTTGGCTAAATATATTCTAATTTAAAATTCTAGCAACTAGAACTTGAAAATAAATTCCATATCCAGGAATGTGGCGATTTTCCCACTCTGCGTGCTCAGAGTGAGAGTTCCAGTGTGCTCCTCTTTGCAGGGAAATATGCAGGAGAGAGAGCACTCCAGTCCATCTGTTGCCCGGCTTCTGCAGGCAGTAAGGCACTGGCAGAGACAGAGAGCTGAACCTTCATATCTTTCCTCTTCTTCTTCCTTACCAACACAACTCCAGATTTTTAGCTGAGCAGAGTCATATGCAGTCAACACCATGTTTTCTAGCCCCCTTTACATTTATGTGCAATTACCATGTCCTTAAAGAGATAGGGTAGGTTTTCTTCTCTTTCTACTTCAGCTCTGGGAAAACAGACATGATGGCTGGAGCTACAACAGCCACATTGTTGTTAGGTGGCTGCTAACCATAGAGATTGTGGAGCAAAACGATCAAAACCTACTCTGTGAAATAACAGAGAATGTGACTCCAGGCCCAGCTGCTGCTGAACTCTATGCATTTTACTTGAGTGAATAAAATCTAGTGTCCAAAGTACTGTTATTTGGGGCTCTTTTATTCCCAACCAAACCGAATCTGAAGTAACACAGAGGCTGCTGTCAGTTTACTTAATGTCTGTACGCTTTGTTTCTTTATTTTCAAAAGAATGAGTCACGCTCACTCTTTCCTTACTGCTTTAACATTAAAAAGAAAAATCTAAAGTGGACATCTGTTACTTGTCAGTGAATGATTAGAGTCTTCAGGACTTATCTAGAGGCCATTTTGTTATTTCTTAAGCTGTTTATTTTTGATACAAAAGTAAGTCAAATATCTTACAAAAAATAAAATATAGAAAATACAGGTAGAGAAAAGGGAGAAAGATAATTTATAATTAACTTTCTTACATAATCGCTGTTAATATTTTGGTATATACTGCCCAGTAATTTTTCAGTATAGGTATGCTGCTTCTACTCTTATAATCTGCTTTTCCCATTCACTGCGCTGGCACACATTTCCAGTTCACTTAACGTTTTTCTAAATGTCATTTCTAAAATGCATTTTATTCTATTTCATGCATGATGTACCATATTTAACCAATCTCAGAGTTTGACACACTTAAGAAGTTTTCATGTTTTTGTTATTATAAAAGCACTGTAAAGGATAATTTTTAGTGTAATCTTTGCACATACACATCTCATAATAAACTTTCTAGGTTAAGGGGTAGGAAAAGTTGCATTGCTATAGTGGCCCAAGAAATTCATACCAGTTTATCTCTCCTCTAATTCTCCCTCACCAATGTACAAAAGTGCTACATTCTCTATAACTTTATTAATAGAAAATAGTATAATTTTTAAAAAATTAGTGCAATTTGATAGATGTATTAACTTGCATTATTTTGATTATTAGTGAAATAAGAACTTTTCCATGACTTTATTGGCAATTGCATTTTTCCTTTTATGAATTACCTTTCTTCCACCTTTGTTCATTTTCTGTGAGTATGATTGAGTCTCTCGTGTTGATTTATAAGAGTTTTTATGGGTTAAGCTTATTAGCCCTTTGCCATACTCACCGAAAAGATTCCCACCTGTATATAGTCTGCTTTTATGTGTGTTTAATTTTTAACACAGTTACAATACTTTTATAGTCAAGTTTACCAATCTTTTATTTTATAGTATATTTTTATTTCTAGTTAAGTATATCTTCCATTAGTCTTTGTTTTTGAAATATTATTAGCTATTCTTTATGTATTTCAGAATCATTTTGTCAAGTTATTTTCTGCCTGCACACACACACACATGCACATACACAATCTTAGTGAGATTTCATTTATAGATCAATCTGAGGTAAAATTTGCATCTTCTTATGATCAGTCCTCTTACCCAAGAAGCTGGAATATCTGTCCGTATAGTCAATTCTTTTCCTAGGCTCTTTAAATTTTTAAAAATTGTGGTAAAGCACACATAACATTAAATTTACCATCTAAATAATTTTTCATCATCTGTATGGTTCAATGGCATTTAGTACATTCACATTTTTGTACAACCATCACTACCATCTACCTCTGGAACTCTTTTCATCTTACAAAACTGAAACCCTATACCCATTAAACAATGACCCCCCCCCCAATTCCTTTCATTCCCTCTTCCCCTAGCCCTTGGCACCCACCATTCTGTTTTCTTCTCTATGAATCTGACCACTCTAGGTACCTCATATAAGTGGGAACAACATATTTGTCTTTTTGTGACTAGTTTATTCCACTTCCCATTATGCCCTCAAGGCTAATCCCTGTTGTAGCATGTGTCAGAATTTCCTTCCTTTCTTAGACTCCATTTTGTTTATCCATTCACCTCCTAATGAACACATGGGTTGATTTCACATTCTGAATTTCACAATTTGGCTATTGCAGATAATGCTAGAACACAGGTGTGTTTCTAGAATCTTTTCTTGTGAGTCTTGATTTCTGAGTCTCCGCTTTCAACTCTTTTGGGTCTGAACCCAGAAGTAGAATTGCTGGATCTTGTGGCAAGTTTTTTTTGAGAAACTATTCTGTGGTTTTTCATTAGCAGCCACACCATTTTACATTCCCACCTACAGTGCACGAGGGCTCTGGTTTTTTCTATCTTTTAAAAAGATTTATTTATCTATTTGAGAGAGAGTGCACGTGTACTCTTGTGCTCATGCATGCAGGTGCAGGGGTGAGGGGCAGAGGGAAAGACTCTTCAAGAGATTCTTGGTGAGCATGGAGCCCCATACAGAGCTCAATCTCATAAACCATGAGATCATGACCTGAGCTGAAACCAAGAGTCAGATGCTCAACTGACTGAGCCACCCAGGTGCCTCTAGGGCTCCAATTTTTCTAAATCCTTGCAAACTCTCATTATGTTTTGCTTTGTTTTCAGAGTACCGTTCATAATAAGTGTGTGGTGATATTCATTATATTTGCATTTCCCTAATGATTAGTGATGTTCATTTGTTTTCATGTGCTTGTTGGCAACTTTGCATATCTTCTTTGGAGATATCTCTATTCAAGTCCTTTGCCCATTTTAAAATCAAGCTGTTTTGTTTTGAGTTATAGGAGCTCTTTATACATTCAGATATTAATCTCTTATCAAACCTATGATTTGTAACTATTTCCTCATTTCATGGGCTACTTATTCATTATTGATAGTGTCCTTCGATGCACAAAAGTTTAAAATTTTTTTTTTAAAGATTTTATTTATTTGACAGAGAGAAACACAGCGAGAGAGGGGACACAAGCAGAGGGAATGGTAGCGGGAGAAGCAGGCTCCAAGCAAGGAGCCTGATGCGGGGCTCGATCCCAGAACTCTGGGATCATGACCTGAGCCGAAGGCAGACGCTCAACGACTGAGCCACCCAGGTTCCCCAAAAGTTTAAAAATTTTGATGAAGTCAAATGTATCTTATATTTTTTGTTGCTTTTGCTTTTGGTGTCATATCCAAGAAAACATCATCAACTTCAGTGTCGTAAAGCTTTCCCTCTATGTTTTCCTGTAACAGTTTTAAAGTTTGGGGTGCCTGGGTGGTTCGGTCAGTTGAACATGTGACTCGTGGTTTTGGATAGGGTTGTGCTCTCATGGGTTGTGGGATGAGCACCCCATTGGGCTCTGCAGTCAGTAGGGAGTCTGCTTGAGAATCTCTCCTTCTGCCCCTCCCCCCATTTTCTCTCTCACATAAGTAAATCAATTAAAAAAAAAAAGAGTTGTAAAGTTTTAGCCCTTACTTGACCTATTTTTCTAAGATTTTATATTTAAGCAATCTCTATACTCAACATGGGACTCAAATTCACAACACTGAGATCACGATTTGCATATGCAAAAAAAAAAAAAAGATTTGCATGTTCTACCGACTGAGACAGCCAGGCGCCCCTAGTTGATCTACTTTGAGTTAATTTTTATATATGGCGTAAGGCAAGGGTCCAACTTTACTTTTTGCATGTGGATACATCTTGGTTAAATCTAATTTTGTTATTTTATTCTTATGGTTCCTGCATATTTTTGGCCAAGCAAAGCCTTAGGCACTTTGTATTTTTTTTTTCAAGATTTTATTCTTAAGTAATCTCTATACCAAATGGAGCTTGAACTCATAACCCTGAGACCAAGAGTCACATGGCCTACTGACTAAGCCAGGCAGGCACACAAAGCACTTTGTGTTTTTGTTGCTATTGTGAATGAAACTCCTCTTCCTTGCCCCATACCCATATACAGTTAAATTTTCTAACCGCTTCTTACTGACTTATAAGGAATCTATTTTTTTTCCTATCAATGGCTGTATGATTGAGTTGTCTCGCTAATTCTGAATTTTTCAGTTGAATGTTATAGAACTTCTAGGCAGACAGAAATAGTCTTTACAAATACTTCATGAAATTTGGAAAAGATATTTCTTTGTCTATATCTTATTGAGAAAATGAACTTTTCAACTTGCAATATAAAAGAACCATGATTAATCTTAAAGTTGAAGACATATCTTTTTAAATTGTATTACATTCATCTTGGCACATCAAACAGCTCCTCTCTCTGTATATACATCTAGCACCTGTTTTACTCAAAGTGTGGTCCTTAGACCAATAGCATCAGCATCACCTGGGAGCTTGTTAGAAATCCAAATCCTTAACTATACTGGAATTAAAATGAAAACCTTAATAAAATAAAGAAAGAAATTCAAATCCATGGGCTTCAAATCCAGACCTACTGAATTAGAATATGCATCTTAAAATCTGCAGGTAATTTGTGTACACGCTCAAGTTTGAGAAGGAGAGCTTTAGAGGCTAATGAAATAGCATCTTTTTCTTTCCTTTCCCTTAAAGGTTTTCTTCCATTTTCCAACCACAAGTCATTAGATATTATAAAATGCTAGCAAAAGAGTTTTAAAAGGGCAACATGTCAACTAATCTTGGACAAGGATGCCAGGAATACACAATGTGGAAAGGATAGTCTTTTCAATAAATGTTGTTGGGAAAATTGGATATTCACATGTAAAAGAATGAAATGGGATCCCTGTCTTACTTCATACAAAAGTTAACTTGAAATGGACTAAAGAATTAAATATAAGGCCTAAAACCATGAAACACCTAGGAGAAAGCATATAGGACAATTTCTTTTTTTTTTTTTAATTAATTTTTATTAACATATAATGTATTATTTGCCCCGCGGTACATGTCTGTGAATCATCAGGCTTACACATTTCATAGCACTTAACAGCACATACCCTCCCCAATGTCTACAACCC
>CM053608.1:42368243-42446465 GCA_028646535.1 Procyon lotor | reverse complement strand
TTGATTTTCTGCTCCTAGAATTGCTGTTCTTATTCTCTTCTCTCTGCTGTTGTGTTTGCTGGCTTTTAGAGTGGTTTTCAGCCTCTTTCTGGATCCCAGTGCTCTTGGTGCCTCCTACACCTCCGCCATCTTGCCTTGGTCCTAATTCTTAATCTAGGACAATTTCTTGACATTGGTCTTGGCAATGATTTTTGGGTATGACACCAAAAGCACACACGACAAAAGAAAAAATAAACGAGTGGGATTATAACAAATGAACAAGCTACTGTGTAGCAAAGGATACCATCAACAAACCAAGACAAACTGAGAAGGCAACCTATGGAATGGGAGAAAATATTTGTAAACCATATATCTGATAAGGGATTAATATCCAAAATATATAAAGAAAACTCAATAGCCAAAAGAACAAGTAACCTGGCTGAAAATGACAAAAGACCTGAATAGGCATTTTTCCAAATAGGGCATCAAATGACCAACAAGCATATGAAAAGGTGCTCAACAACACCAAGTACTGGGGGAAATGCAACTCTAAACCGTAATGAGATATTGCCTCACACGTGGTAGGATGGCTGTTATCAAAAAAGACAAGAGATGACATGTGTTGGTGAGGGGGTGAAAAAAAAGGGAACCTTGGTACACTGTTGGGAAGGTAAATTGGTGCAGCCACTATGGAAAACAGTGTGGATGTTCTTCAAATAATTAAGAACAGAACTACGGTACGATCTTGCAATTCCACTTCTGGGTATATATGCAAAGGAAATTAAACCAGGATCTTCAAGAGATATGTCTACTATATTCATTGCAGCATTATTCGTAACAGCCAAGAATAGAAAAACCTGAGTGCCATCAATGGATGAATGGATTAAGAAGATTTGCTATCTATCCCTCTCTATTTCTCTATCTTCCTAGGAATTTTATTCAGCTATAAAGAAGAAGGAAATCTGCCATTTGTGACAACATGGAAGAAACTTGAGGATATTATGTTAAGTGAAATAAGTCAGGCAGAGAAAGACAAATATTGTATGATCTCACTAAATGTGGAATCTAAAAAAGTCAGTCTCACAAAACCAGAGTATAGAATGGTGGTTGCCAGGGGCTGCAGGGTGGGGGAAATGTTGACCAAAGGGTACAAACTTCTACTTATCAGATGAATAAGTTTCAGAGTCTAATATACAGCCTGGCGGTTAGAGTTAATGATAGTGTACTATACACTTGAAATTTGCCAAGAGGGCTGATCTTCATTGTTCTTACTACATGCACCAAAAAAATGGAAACCTTGTAAGGTGATGGGTAAGTTAATTAACTTGATTGTGGTAATCATTTCAAAGTTATGTATAAGTATCATGTACACCAAAAAATTATGGTATACAGCCTAAGTATGTACAATTTTTATTTATCAATTATACCTCAGTAAAGCTGGGAGGAAAAAGCAAAAGTAGCCTAAAATAATAGGTTGTTAGTAAGGAAAGCAGGCTTAGGAAGCATTTGAGTTTCCAGAAGTTCGTCTTAGCAGCTCCATGATTTTGGACTTTGTGGTATAACCTTTGCACAGTTATTTACCTAATAATCTTTATATGGACTTTTTTTACAAATTAAAATAATTTTCTTTAAATGAGAGTTTATGTAACTTTCACAAACAAAAACCTATACTACTTGACAAAATAGAGCATTGCCGTAAAAATGAGCTAATAAAAACAAAAGAACATGACTCAAAATAAAAGTTAACAATGAATTACAGGTAATAATGAATCTATCTATAAACATATATACTTAGGGGATGCCTGGCTGGCTCAGTCAGTAGAATATACGACTCTTAATCTTAGGGTTCTGAGTTCTAGCCCCACATTGGGTGTGGTGTCTACTTAAAATAAAAAGATGTGTGTGTGTGTGTGTGTGTGTGTGTACATATATATATATATATATATATATATATTTACTTATTTATCTTTTAGTTTCCTCAGAGAAAGTAGTTGGCCATTTATGACTGACTGAGAACTTGACCTGCTAAGTGTAAGACTACGTGAGTTTCTAAAGCAATGAAAATATGTAAAAGCCATCAAGTATGCTGGGCTTACCGTGTACCAGGTATAGATCCAAGAGCCGGAATGCATATCTAATCTTCCCAAGGTATTTAGTAGCAACCTTCATGTTTCACAGATGAAGAAATTGAGGCTTTGAGAGATCAAGCTGTCTGTGAGCCGTCACAGAGCTGGTCAGTGACAGAGCGAGGCTTCGAACTGGGCGTATCCAGCTCTAGGGTCGGGCACCTGCTGCCGCTTAACCAGCACCAAGAAATCCAAGTCAGGTGTGCATTTAGCTGGAGACGGCAAAGAGAAATGATCTACCTTCTTTGATAATAAATATGTTCATTGATCCAGACTTCCTACACGAGTCCATTGTCAACTTTTGAAGATGTTAGCCTGACGTATCGCTGACAGAACACAACGATGTGGCTGGGAAGTTAGGGACTAAGAGTTCAGGTCGAGGCCCAGCAGCTGCTCGGACCGTGCTGTTGGGCAATCTCGTACTCTTCTAGTTGCAAATAAATTCTTGTGTCTTTTACAACCAGCACAGTTGGGCTATTCCTCATCATGAATCACTGAGTGACCTGCTGGTGGAGCAACAGGTGTCTTCACAGGTAGCTTACATGGTGGAGATGAATTGCCATCTTCAAATATAGGAGTGTAAGACATGTAATTTTGTTGATCAAATGAAATTCCCACCCTGAGCTTACCTCCTGCCAGGCTGGCAGGAAATCTAGCTGGAGTCATTCTTCCAACTTTTCCTCACCCCCGGATATGCGAAGTTCAGGAGCCAGAAGCAGAAGGAGCCTCAAGCTTCAGCCACCATTCCCACGGCCTCTGGACGCTTCTCTGTGGGGCTCCGCTGCGTCAGGGCTGGCCAGGGCCCTGAGCCTCTTTGGTTGACTGGGGAGGCCTCTGCCTGAGCTCAGACCCCTCGCTGCCTCATGGGAGTCATTCCTTAGAGCTTAGAGAGCTGCCCCTCTCTGGCGCAGGCTGAATGCACCTTCCTTTGTGTCTTTCACAGGCGTGGGCTTTGAGAAAGACAGAGTCTTGGACCCCAGGCGGCTTCTGCTTTCTGTGACAGCCATAGTACTCAGAGCAAGATGTCGCAAAACCCAGCTCCCTGCCTAAAATGGGGGAAAAGGAGCGTGTGAGGGAGCGACAGTTTAGTAAGCTTTCCTGGCACACATGAAATGGTTTTCGCTGTAATGAAGGAACAGCGTTGATTGTTAAAAACTGTAAGTGCTTCAGTTGGTCTTCAGTGATGTATCCTGAGGGGTGGTGAGCACATGCTATTAGTCGTTCTCACAAAGGACACCCTTGCCTTTGACACCTCTCTCCCCCTAAGTCAGCTGGTCATATAACCCTCTGTGAAAAAGCATCATCTTTTTTAAGGGGTAAATTCTTCAGGTATAATGTCAGTGTTTTATGCACAGAACTTGCTTAGCCAGACCGAAATCTAATATTTGGCAATATCCTTTTAAACTGGGAGGCCTACTGCCTTCCCACTCAGTTTGGGAAGGGACACGTGGGCAGCCCACGCCCGGCCCCGCCAGCCTCCTCTCTGAGGGCTGGTGAGGGCCGATGGGTCCCCTGACCTGGATGAGCTCTCTGTCCACGGAGGCTGGCCTCGTGGAAGATAGTCTGAGTGCACAGAGGCAGGTCCAGCCCTTCCTCGGTGTGAACCAAGAACGTAGGCCCATGTCCGCCATGCAGAGAGTTCAGGTGCTGAGGGCATCTGGCCTTGAATATAGAGGGAGGCTGCTTCCTCCATCCCGTGCTCTCTTCTTGCTATAATTTTCCTCCTGCCTCCCATGCCCAGGACACCCTGTCAGATTCTGCCCACTGACTGGGGAGCCAGAGCTCAGAGCCTCCCTTCTCTCCAAAGCCCCCACAGGGGTCAGGCTGCTGTCCTACATGTCCTTTCTCGGGACAACCAAGCCACTCTCTCTGTCCCTGACTTTCAGAGTAAAGCTGCCTCCAGTCATTACTGGGGAACTCTTTACCCCGCACTCCCCAGAGGGAAAGCTCCTCTTAGTGGGTCTAAAATGATTTTTCTGCCACTTTTCTTCCTGGAAAACCTGGGAAAACCACACGAACTTGATCTCTGTGGGGACACTATTAAACGTTTAAAAAATCGGCCATACAAGCAAACAAACAGATCAATGTTCATGCACAGCCGAACGATTAATCAGGATCAAGAAGAGAAGGCCTGGATTTTCGGACAGGGCGGCTGCTGTTAGCTGGCTGAGCGGTCTTGGCTAGGAAGGTCACCGAACCTCTCTGGGCCTCTGTCTGCTCATCTAGCGAGTGGCGTGTGGAGGGCAGGGATGCGGGTGAGGGGACAGCTAATAGCCACTTCACAGCCTGGCGGTAGGAGTAAATGCAAGTATGAAATCGCAGGATTCCCTTGTGAATGCTATAGCTCTCTCCAGATATAAAGCATTACTGGCAATACATTGGTCTCCCCACTATAGTATCTTCAACTCTTATTTCAGAAAACACCAAATTTTGATTTATAAAACTAAATTGGTCAAAGAATGGGTGAATGTTTGTACATTTTTGGACAGCTGAACGCAGCCCCAGAATTCGACCTATATCACGGAAGGGAGGGAGCAGCTGACCACCCGCCCCCCACCGCTGCCCCAGGAATCTGAAAGTGTGTAAAATGTCTATTTCCTAATGTTTAAGCCATACATTCCAACTCGCTATGATACATTCCAACTCGCTATGAACGTGCATGATGATTTCCAACTGCAGGGGGTAGCCCTCTCTCCCCTCTCCCAAGTTCTGGCTCTTGTCTCCTATGCCTACCTACCTACCCCCAGCCATCTGCCCTTAGTGAGCACTTACTCCTGCCCCAGAGTCCATCTGTCCTCTCCTTGATGGCCCCAGGGGTATCAGATACTGGGAGAAGGCAGAGGAGTCCTGAACTATAATATCTTCTCAGGGAGGTGAACCTGCAAACTAACCAGTCTTTCACCAGCGTGGACCTACAAGCCTGTAAATTTCTCCCTTAGGCCTTTATGTCAAAACCACAGCCTGACTGGAGCGAATGAGGCAGAAGGAGAAAATCCCATCCGGTGGCATAAACATTCAGTTCACAGCTGCCAGTCAGCGAGAGGGCTTGATACAACTTGGAGGAAGGGAAGCTGCTTGGGGGGTGTTTGAGGACCAGCTTTGGAAAGGGTCGCTTCAGAATTCAGTCATTCGAGTCAGACTTGCAAATAAGTTTAGTACCGTCCACCGCCAACTGCATAGGAAGCCTCTAAACTCCCTTCACCCCTTGGTTCAATGATCTCTGATCATACCTGATCATTCATTTGTTCATCTGTTCGGTCAGTATTTATAAGGGCCTAAAAGCACCAGGTCCCTGTCCAGGACTGTATCTTTTGGCTCAGCTCCTGAATATTTGTGAGCTCAGCCAGATGTTGGGTTCCTGTGGCTGCTGGCCACCAATGTAAGCCTCGTTAAAAGCACCACATTCCCAAAGCTTTCCTGCTCTGATAATTGACTGCCTGTCCCCCGATGAGATGCAACACCTGCTTTATCTCACATTGATAAAAACTAGCTCCTGGTAAGTACTTGCTTTGTTACACAAGAGCTTTTTAATTTTGCATTTAAATTCTGAGAGTCCCTTAGATGCTATCATTTGGAAACATGACTCTAAAAATACCAAATTATAAAGAGATTACAGCACAATAAGGATTTTAATCACTTTTTATGGCTCGCAATCAAGTTGACAAATGAAAAAAAATTGCTTGAGTATTATTTTTTAAAACATCCTGTAATTAGCACTCTTGTTTTCCATCTTCTTGGAACAGGAGGAGCTTTGCTGTGCATATTGCTTAACTATCAAGGAATATGGGAAAAGAGTGGTATCTTCTAGCCAAACACCCTTTACTTTCTTTAAAAAATCTTCTACAGGGTGCCTGGGTGGCTCAGTGGGTTAAAGCCTCTGCCTTCGGCTCAGGTCATGATCTTAGGGTCCTGGGATCGAGCCCCCCATCAGGCTCTCTGCTCAGCGGGGAGCCTGCTTCCCTCTCTCTGCCTGCCTCTCTGCCTGCTTGTGATCTCTCTCTCTGTCAAATAAATGAATAAAATCTTTAAAATAAAAAAATGAAAAATCTCTGTGATGGATTGGTACCTTCTTGAAATAACTTTAGAAATAACTTTCAGCAGTGTTTTCTTAGGAAACTTACTTTCTTACTCAGAACCACGAAGACACATAAAGATATCCCTGCAGCCCTCCATGGTTCATTTCTGATGGTCACAATAAGAAATGCATCGTGGGAGGCCTCGGTCACCTTCCCAGTGGGGCTGAGCCTAACCCACCCTCCTTTCCCTTAACTCCCCATTACATCTCTTCCTTCCATGAATTTATTTTCTCTAAACCTTAATAAAAACAGATTTAGATATTCAACAAGAATGCTTAATATTCTGGGAGAGTGTCTAGTCAGTGTAATTTCCAAGGTTGTAAAAAACACTTTATTTTTAGTTGTTTAGGTAAACATTCACAGAGCAGCGAAACCTATCTGCCATCGATGACATCAGACTTTTGGGAGGTCTATGGTCACAGTCTAATTTAAAAGTTACAGTTAGAATCTGATGAAATCACAGCGGGTGTTGCAAGAGACATCCGGGCTGAAATTTGACTATGATTTTGAAACTGCTTCGTTAGTATCTTCTTTTAAATATATATTCCTGTGTACTGCTCATGAATTATAATTAGCATGGATACTCTGTCATACCATAAGTATTGTCGATGGCTTTTGTAAATACACATTTGCTTCATAATTACTCCAGGTAACTGAATGCCAGCCATGTCCACGGTCACTTTTAATCACCTTGTGGCTCTGCTGAAGTCTTAATTACAAAGGAAAAGTGGGATTCTTCTCAACCAGCTGTGGAAGCCCTGATAAGGAACACTGCATTGTGGGATGCTTACAATTCCAACTTGTTCATCTCAATTCCTGCTTGAGTCTATGTATGTTGTATTTCCCTTCCTTCCTTCCTTCCTTCCTTCCTTCCTTCCTTCCTTCCTTCCTTCCTTCCTTCCTTCCTTCCTTCCTTCCATCTATACATCAAGCACTATTCTAGGTTTTAAGAACAGGCAGAAGGGTCAGAAAAGAGCTTATCCGAAGTTTTCAGTCCAAATCCAAACCAACCAATCCAGTTTGGGACAACTCAAGATGAGCTATGTGCTATTGAGGGGGAGCTGATGACCAATTGTGTGCATAAGTTTATTACTCGAAAACTTCGACGTGGTACCATCAGCCAGCTACTTCGTGTAATTGTGGGTAATCACTCTTGGCAATTTATTTAAAAAGGAAAAAAAATTCTGGCTTCTCTCATGTGGGGATATGAGAGTGTGTTGTGCAATGCTGTGCAAAGTCTGAGATGCTACAGAAATGTATATAGCTTGTTGTTGTTATTCAGCAACATGAAGTGCTTTCACTTTGGCCATTTCTTCTGACTCTTGATTTTTTTCAAAGACCAATACAGGGGCCATGGTTCTGGAAAGTAACATATGGATGCAAGTGAAATCGCAGAAACAGAACCTGGCTGTGGTGAAACCTGACCTTTTCCCTTTCCTTCCTTCCTTGGACAATTATAGTCTCATCTGCGTATGCTTTCCTCAAAGATGCTATTTAAAGGGAAACTACATCTAGTTGGCTCAAATCATCCCTGTGAAATAGACACTTCTATAGTATTTGGTTTCAATAAGACAAAAATAAACACAAATTATATCCATTTAACTTTTATTTTAAATCATCTGTTGAGATTCTAGTCTTTTAGAAGCATAATTGTGTATCAGATAACAATCCAAGTTAGGAAGATTATAGGTATAATGTAGGGCAGGGCAATAAAATGAATGGGGAACACTTTCTATAATTGTAAATGGAAATGAAATCTTTCAAAACAACTAAATGACTTCTGGCAAAGTTAAACCTTGGCTAAGTCAAGTGAAGTTGATTGGTGATCTGTCTGTGTAACCTGCTCTCCAGATCAAGTGTCTTGTTGCCTATTGGGCTCTGACTGTTGACCCATAATCCCCTTCAATGATCTGTTTAGCTACTCTAGTGATCCACCTGTCGACCTTATTTTCTGGCTTTCTAAAATATCTGTTGGTATGTCTGTGTCTGTTAGAATATAGGTTGGATTGCAAGTGACAGAGATCCAAAGTAATGGTGGCGTAAATAAAGATAGTTCATTTTTCTTTTATATAAAAGTCCAAGATGGCTAATGACGCTGTTCATGTAAGTCACCAGTGGCCCCTCCTCCTTTTGTGTCATCTAAGGGTGACTTTTCTCCATGTCTGCATTCCAGCCAGCATCACGACTGCTCACATATGGGCAGCTTAATTTGATCGTGTGGTCTATGGGGGCGGCACTCAGCTGCAAGGGACCTAGAAAATGTTGCCTCTGCTTTGGTTAGCTACGTGCTCAGCTCAGTAATGAGGTTCTATTACTGGAGAAGAAGGGGAGACCAGATAGTAGTGAGCAACCAGTGGTTTTTGACTAAATGTCATATCAAATGCCTGAGCATCCTTGAGCCCAGGGCTATATGCCGGTGGGTCTTAAAGCATGGTCCCCAGACCAGCAGCATCAGCATCACCTGGAAACTTGATAAAAATTAAAATTCTCACCCTCTGTCCCCCTTCCCAAAGCTCCCATATCAGAAACTCTTGGTGAAGCCCATCAATCTGGATCTTAACAAGCCTTCCAGGTGATTCTGAAGCCTGCCAAAACTTGAGAACCACTGGCCCATAGGATGCTTTTCTAAAATGCCAGGTGGGAGCCTGGTCATTAGAGGAGATGTGTCAGGAAGGAGAGACCTGGAAATGGTCAGCTTCTGAACCTTGACTGCTCTGGTCCTTATGAACTCACCCCTTGTAAATCCCTCTTCCTGATCAGTGACCAGCAACCAGGGGCATGCTGTATGGTGGGCAGATCGTGGGATTATGGGTGACCTTTCCCAGGAGCATACTTCCCCTTCTTGTGACCCACTTTTCTCCTCTATAAAATGGGGTGGGGTTCAGAGAAAGAGCAAATGATCTTGCCAATTGCTTCCAGCCCTATCTCCTCATGGCTCTGGGCATTGCTCTGCTGGCTTCCTGGAGTCATAGTTTTGTCTTTTCCCACCAACAGTGGAGGTGGTACAGTCTGGGACTTGAACACAAGGACCCCCAAGTTGGGATGGTTTGGGTTTGAACCAAGGTACTTCTGCTTACTAGCTATGTGATCTTGGGCAAGTTGCTTAATGTCTCTGGATTTTGATTGCTTCAGCAATAAAGTGATGATAATAAAGTTAACCCACTGGACTGTTCTAGGCATGAAATGAGATGGGTGTATGTGTGTAAAACACATAGCATAGCACCTACCATGAAGTCAATGCAAACATATGGCGGCCATTGCCATGGTACAGGACATACCAGGGCAACAACGGTTTCTTCCAGCTATCTCTATGTGGAGAATTGCCAAGTGATTCTTTCTTCTTTCGTTAGGTTTTACCCACTTCAGAAAATAGAGACCAAACTGATACATAATTTCCTGGCAATCTGAAGGCTTCCTTACGTAGAGAAAGACACACCATTAGCAAAGCAAATTTACACAGCTACAAATCTCTCACGGATACGATCTCCCTTGAGCCTCCTGTAAAAAGGAAAATCAGCTTTCTTCCTGTTTCACAGGTAAGGCAACAAAAGCTCAGGAAGATCAGGTGGCTAAAACAAGGGCTCTCGGCGAGTCGAAGAGGAGCCTAGATCCAAACACTCGTGTCTGACTTAGATGTCTCTGCAGAAACCAGGATTTCTATCATAAAAGCTCTGCTCTTTTCGGTCTCCCAAAGGCCTATAAACTCTTTCCGTTTCCTGGTCCTCACATTATCTTTGGATCCCAGCACCTAATCTGCACCTGGGACGGAGCAAGTGCGCAGCAAATGTTCGTCGAATGACAAAATGAATGAAAGAAGCGAAGCCGTTAGTCTCCCCCTCTAGGGCTCTTTGCACTCCACGCGGCCCTTCTCTCGTCCAAGGGTTTGGAAGCATGGCACAAGTTTTCTAGAAAGAAAGGCTTCCTCTGCTGCCCTTGGAAACATGGCTCAGTCTGTTCATCACCAACATCCAGTGTTTGCCCGCATGGAAGAGTGGATTTGGTCAAGCAGCAAATTCTCCGCTCGTGTTTCCCCCTCCTTCCTTCCTCTGGGACTCCCCAGCCTTGGCCTGTCTCTCATGGGCCTAGAGTTATTTTTGTAGACACTCTGCAGAGCAGGTGTTCCCAAGAGGGCATCTGTCTTTTCTCACTGTAATATCTTTCCCCCAAACAGCCAATTATGTTGCTGGTGTCCCTCGACTCTCCAGAGATGGGGGAAGGGAAAAAGATGAGTCAGTGTAATGGGAGGGTTCTGCCTCAGACATCATACGATCCCTCTCCCCCTTGCACGCCCTCACATTCCCCCTCCTCACTGTCAACCCTGGCGTCTGTCAGCTGGTGCCCAGACACTTGAACAGACTTTGCCAATTAGAGAAGTCACACCTGCTGGTTGGCAGGCTCACTATTGTGCCTGGGCCCCCAGTAGGGAGCCATATGGCTTTCGGGGCAAAGAATGTGCCAGAGAGGAACAAGGGAGTTACCCCCCAGCCCCCCATCCAGGGCAACTCCTGTCACAGGGCGGGCCCCCTCTGACCGCCTCTCTCAGGCAAACACACAACGTGAGCTGTGTTCTTTGGCAGGTTTAGTTTGGAGCTATTGTTGCCCTTCTTCCAGTCATCTTGTTTCATTCACGAGGAGGCTACTCTGAATCTGTCTTGGCATTATTCGAGCCGATCTGGTGTTCCGTTGTTCTCTATTACTCTCCACCACCATCCCTCCCCCCGCAGCCCCTCCTTTGGTGAACCCGGGAGTTTTGCCACTGGATCCCGGGTAAATGTGAAAATACAGGAACAACTTCTTACAGTTGTAAAGGGTTTGGCAGAGCCCTCTCCCCTCCCCAGGGTGGTTGTGAATGAATTAGGTAAAGTAAAGTAGTGGCGCTTTCAAGTTAGGGAGAAAGACGCTGAGCCCCAGGAGGACTGAGGAATTGGTCGGCTACATGTCTGAGAAGGAAGAAAACTGGGTTGAGAATCTGGGTTTTACTCCTGGTAGTCCATGGGCTGGCTGCCACAGGCTGGATGCCCTAGATCACTCACTTAACTTTGGCAACAACTTTCTCACCTGCAATTCAAGGGAAGAGTAACCCCTGAGGTCTTGCTGGGCTCCAAGAGCCTTTATTTCCAAGGTCACTTAGTTTACAAGTGACTGAAACGAGATTAAACCACTATATGGCCATGCCTTGTCACAGAAATTGATCTTTAAGCGAGTTCACTTTTTCTCCTTAATTTTAATGATGAAAAATTTCTAATACACACAAAAATAGAGAGAATAATACAATGAACCTTCTCATGTCATCGACCGGCTTCAACCAGACCAACGTTCTGTCCATTTTGTTTCCTCTAATTTTCTTTTAAAAGTGATCGGCAGTACGGGGCACCTGGGTGGCTCAGTGGGTTAAAGCCTCTGCCTTCTGCTCAGGTCATGAGCTCAGGGATCCAGCCCCGCATCGGGCTCTCTGCTCGGCGGGGAGCCTGCTTCCTCCTCTCTCTGCCTGCCTCTCTGCCTACTTGTGATCTCTCTGTCAAATAAATAAATAAAATCTAAAAAAAAAAAAAAAATGATCTGCAGTATTTTAAAACAAAATCCCAGGGGTCATATCATTCTACCAGAACAAATTTTAGTGTCTCTAATCAACAGGGATTAAAAAAAAAAACAAACAGAAATACCAGCACCAAGTCATTGTGACACCTCACAAAATTCACCAACACTCTTTGATGGCCCGTATCACCCCAACCATATTCGAACGTACCTGTTTCCTTAAAAGTGTCTTTTTATAGTTGGTTCATCTGAATTGGGATGAAGACAAGGTCTACACATTATATTTGGTCATTCTGTGTCTTCTAAGTCTCTATCATCTGTCCCCACCCTCTTTTTTTCTTCTCGTGCTATTGATTTGTGATAGAAAACAAGTCATTTGTCCGCAAGTACATGCCATATTTTGGATTTAGCTAATGGCTTCTCTATGGTGTCATTTAACTCCGTCGTCAATTTCCCGCAAATGTGTAAGCAGATCTAGAGGCTTCCTGAGGTCCACACTCAATTTTTTAGCCTCCGACTGGCACCACATACTTTCTATTGGCTGACATTCTCAGGCATGTACAGTCTGATTGGCTATTTTTCAGTGATTCTGCGACTGCGATTGATTACAGGGTTCAGATAGTATCAAAGAGATCTCTTCATTCCAAACGAACTCATTTTTTATTTGCATTTTCCTTTAGCCTGCATATTAACAGATCCATCAAATTTCCAAAAATGTATCTGCCTTTATCCTCCTCTTTCATCTTTCTCAGCCTTTTCCTAGTTCCTAGAAAATTAGATATTAATTTTCTTCCTCTCCTACCACTAAAATATTAAAGACAAATGAGAAGCAGTATACTTAAAAAAAGGAAAACCTCAAACACGCACCCAGACATTTGATTTGGTGTAAGGACAATCTGCTACTCATTACAACAGTTTTTGTTACAAATGAATTTCACGTTGCTGTTTTGTAAGCCTCTCTGTGGAAATTCTGGAAGGTAATTGAAAATTTACACTTAGGTAAATTATGTAAATGAAAGGCCTGGAGAAAATGATAAATAGCACTCTCAGGGATGCATCTAAGGATTTTTTTTTTTTTTTTTAGTTAGGGTTTTTAAAACACCTTTTTTGCTCAGCAGACATGCTCTTGCTTTTGTTTCTTTGCCACACAGGGCAGGAGCACTCCCTCAGCGTGCTGGGCTGTGGGGAGGGGGGCTTCTCTCTCCAGGGAGCATGCTGGTCTCACCCACAGTGGAGTTGCACACTTCCCATGGGCACAAAATGGCGTCTGAGTGGTTTCTAAAACTTGTGCATTGTCATCATGGTAATGTAGATCGAGGACACTGATAAACGTCGCGGGGCACATGCTGGTATAAAGAAAGCAGCAGGAGCCTGTCAGAGTTCTTTGTAGTTCCCTGTAATTACAGTGGGTCTTACATGCATTCCCACACGTTCACAGCCCTATAGAAAGGCAACATGCTTTTTAGAGAAAGTCTATTACGATCACAGAGAGTTGACGTTGGCTTTTAGAATATAATGCTGTTCTTTGTGCTGTCCTGCCAAACTGGCTCCCTATCTATCCATCCTTTCTCGATACCCCTCTTACTTCCTCTTTTCTTGTTGGCTTGTAAGTTGTAGATCTGCCCCCTCATAACCAGTGCATGACTTTGAGTGAGGCGCCAAAGCTCTTAGAGCCTCGGTGGCGTCTTCCTTATGAAGGTGTTCCTAATACCTACCTGGGGATTAATCGTTAGGATTAGGGGATAGGGAATCTTTGAAGGCCCGTTAAGCCGGCTGGCACCTTGCAAGGAGAGCGCCTTGTTCTCACCTCTTACGTGGCCCAGGCTTTGGAGTTGAAAACTTTTTGGTGGCTCCCCCTTGCTCTTGGTGTAGCACAAGCTCTTGGAAGTGCTTCCAAGTTCTGCAGGATACAGCCTCCCTGTCCTCTCCAGTCTCCTGTCTCCCCATCTCTCAGTTCAACCCTGTAGACACCCCAAACTTTTCATTGGTTGCTTAATGTGCTATGCTTTCTGCCTTCCTGCCTTTGCACGTGCCACTTCCTTGGCTTAGAACATTGTTCCTCACCTCCTCTGCCTGCTTTGGTGAATGCAACCCCAGTGTTCATGTTTCTGTTTAGATATTGCTTCATCTAGGAAGCTTTCCCTGCTCTCCAGAAATTGTAGGGTACTATGAGAGAGCACTTAATGTTCATGATGTAAATTTTTGTTAACTTCTCTCCCTCTTTCTCTCTCTCTCTCTCCCACGAAACTGAAGCTTTGAGGGCAGGAACTATTGCTAAGACATTTGTTTTTGTAGCTCAATTTTCCAGCCCAGCGTATCACAGATAGTTGGGGTTCAATTTACTTACTGCATGGATGAATGAAATACTGAACTTCAACTCTACTTTCTTTTTGGAGAATTGGTATCTTCCTCCTCCAGCTTACTTTTCATACTTTAGAATGATCATCTCTTCGTGCACAGTCTTGTTTCCTACAGTATGTACCTTAGCACCTTATTGTGAGTGGTCTTGTTCTCTAATTTTCTTGTTATTATTCCAAGTTTCAGAAGAGATAGACCAGGAACTGCACCTCTATTGTATTAGTTATGTTTTGTGAGGAAACGAATTACCCCTAAATGGAGCGGCTTGAAATAACAAACATTGTCTCTTATAGTCTCCATGGGTGAAGGATCCAGGAGCTGCTTAGCTAAATGGTTCTGGTTCAGGATCTCTCATAAGGCTTTGGTCAAGGTGTTGCCCAAGACTGTAGTCTCTGAAGGCTCTATGGAGGCTACAAGATCTGTTCCCAATATGGCGCCTCACATGGCTGTTGGCTGGAGACCTTGGTTTCTTACTGTGTATACCTCTCCACAGGGCTCCTCACCATATTCAAGAGGAAGGGAATTGTGATCTGAGAATATGGTCGTTATGGTTTCAGTCCTTTGAAGTTCTTGAGACATCTTTAATGGCCCATTAGATGATCAGTTTTGTAACTCCTCCCGTGGGGTTGAAAAACAGTGATTGGGCCCAGTGTTCTATATGAGTTTCCCAAATGCTTGTTCAAATCTTCTATAGGTTCGCTGATTTTTGTTTGTTTGCTTGCTTGATCTACTGATTACTGACTTTCTTACAATGGCTGTAAAGTTTGTCTATTTTCCTATGTAATTTTATCAATTTTTCTTTCTATACTTTGAGATATTAGGTGTACAAACATTTAGAATTATATATTTTCCAGGTGAATTGAACCTTTTTCCTGTATATTGGAAAACAAGCTTTTTAAAAAATTTTTTTAAAAAAGATCTTATTTATTTATTTGACACAGAGAGAGATCACAAGTAGGCAGAGAGGCAGGCAGAGAGAGGGGGGGAAGCAGGCTCCCTGCCGAGCAGAGAACCCGATGTGGGGCTCGATCCCAGGATCCTGAGATCATGACCTGAGCCGAAGGTAGAGGCTTAACCCTCTGAGCCACCCAGGTGCCCCTGGAAAACATGCTTTTGCCTTAAAGTGTATTTTGGTGAGATTAATAGCACAGCTTTCTTTTGATTAGTATTTGCTTGGCATACATTTTTCATTTCTTTCTACTTTTTTGTATTCTTATATTTTAGAGGTATCTCAGGTTAGAACTTTGTAAGTGGATTTAAAAAATTTTGGTTTATTGGGGGGCACCTGGGTGACTAAGTCAGTTAAGTGTCTACCTTCAGCTCAGGCCATGATCCCAGGTTCCTGGGATTGAGCCTTGCATTGGGCTCTCTGCTCAGCGGGGAGTCTGCTTCTCCTTCTTCCAGCTCATGCTTTCTCTCATTTTCTCTCTCACTCAGATAAATAAATAAGATTTAAAAATTTTAGTTTATCAACTTTGTCTTTTTATTGGAACATTTAGTCCAATATTATAATTATTGATATATTTGGACTTATTATTAACCTTATTTTATACTTTATGGTGTCTCACTATTTCCATGGTTTCCTCCTGCCCACCCCTTCCTTTTCTTACCTTCCTTTGGATTGATTATTTTTTCTCTTTCTACTTTTATTGTCTTTTATTAGTTCTGAAACTCCTCAGCTAGCACTGGTCAAATATTGCCTTTGTCCCACCATTCTCTCTTTCTCTTGCATTCTCCTTCTGATGAAATGGGTGTTAGGCACTCTCACTATATTTTCCATACTCAACCTCTTCTTTATTTTCCTTCTCTTTGTATCATTGTGCTTTATTCTAGATCATTTCTTCGGCTTCCAGTTCTCTAATTTTCTCTTTAACTGTGTCTTCTTTGCTCTTAAACATGTTCATTGAGTTAATAATTTTAGTTATTTTCTTTTTCACTTCTAGAAATTTTGTTCATTTGTTCGAAAATCTGCTTGGTTATTTTAAAAGCCCTTTGCTTTGGTTTTAGCTTAAGGATTTTCAGACTAACTTGGTAGTATGAACTGGGGTTAAAAATTCTAGGTGAAAATCAGAGTGTGGTATGGATTCTCAGGGATTATTTCCCACATTTTACTCAGTGCTAAATTTCAGACAGGTAATTTTCCTCTCAGTATCCTGCATCAGGGATGAGTGTATTTCTGGTTTAGCCTGACTGACACTGAAGACATTATCTATTCTCCAAAGCCTTCCAGGCCCTGGAAATTAAAGATTAGGTTGACTGGTTTAACAGAAAAAAGCAAAAAGCAAAAAGATAGACTTTTAAAATACTTAAAAAACAGAACAATACAACCAGTTTAAGATAATAACAAGGCATTTATTTAAATGAAATAAAGTGCTGCACGTGCACACATACACACACACACAAATGCAATGCAGGAATTATATACGGTCAAGAGTGATAAACAGGAAGATTAGAAAAAAAATTTTAAAGGAAAGCTGCCTGCATCCATTGCAGTGACTGAGTTTCTCTTAAAAGAAAAAGAATAACATGACAAGGCTTGTTTTAGATAAAGAGCTCAACAAATGAGAAATCATAAAGTAAATGATGCTGGCACCTCAGGCTTTTTATAATGTGGTTGCCTCTGGGGCAGAGACTATTTCTGTTTTGACTCGTTCTTTTTAGATTACCAAACCTGAGCACCACATGTGATCTGAGCGGGGCCAAATACTCATAGAGTACAGGGGCCATCTCCTCTCTGGAGATCCTTCGGGAAGCTTCAATTTAGCAGAGGCAGGGGTCCCCACCTAGCCCTGAGCTGTAGCACCTATGTAGAGCCGAGGTATGCTGGTGGCGTCCAAAGGTATGTTAGCAAGGTCTTCATGAGCAATTCTTGCTTGCATGTTCCTCATGGTTATAGCAGTTTTGTTTTCTTAGCCTCGGAAGAACTGCTCATTGGGCTGATTTGTCAGTCAATCCTTTCCTTTGTGAGCAAATAAGCAGCCTAACATCATTTAACCCAGGAAGGGACATTGGGGAGACATATATATATATATATATATATATATATATATATATATATATATATAAAATTTTTTTAGTGTTTACCACTTCTCAAGCACTATTCCAAGTGCTTTGCTTGCATTAACTCATTTGACCTCATAATACTCCAAGATGTTGTTTCCTGTCTAGATGGTGAAATATACCCCAAAGCTAGGTTTCCCCAAGGTCTCTCAAAGAAGGTATGCTTTCAGATATGTTACTCTTTCCAGTACAGGTAAATGACACTCCTCAGAGAGTAACTTATGCACTTGGAGAACTTTGGTCCCTATATATGTGTGTCTGTTTATATACACATAAGTATTAATGCATGACAACTGTAATAGATGAAAGCCATAGGCCAAACACTCATTAACATCTATAAAAAATTTTTATAAAACAGTAAATACCTTTCAAATTTACTTGAAAACTTGTTTGAACCCAATAGGAATTACCTTTGTCTTTACCTCCCCCCTCACCCCCTTTTTAAACGGCAACTGTGTCATTCACCAGAGATTTCAATTTGAAGGTTTCTGGATTCTATTCTTTGCCCTCACATTGAAGTATCTCTTTTATTAAGCATATATGGTACTTATTATATGTCTATTAGGTATTATTTTACTTTCCGTAACTTTACTTGCTCTTTAGTAACTACTTGAATCCTCAGAACAGTCTTGTGAGAAGGCATGATTATTCATTTCATTGATGAGGAACTAAGCTGCAGAAGAGCTAAGTTACTTGCTAAGGTCCCTTGGCATGAGGGACAGAACCTAGGCAGCCTGGCTTCAGTGCCCACTGCTTCATCTCCTCATCATGTCACCTCTCCCGTTTGTTCAGGTCAAGAAGTCAGAGTGTGCAATTCTGCAAGTATTTTGGAATTCGGGGATAAAATGAGCCATTACATCTTATTGGTTTTGATGGAAGAAGAAACCCTTCTCTCTTTTCACATTGGTAAGTTCTTGTCCTCTTTAGTTAACCTGTGCCTCAGTCCCTAGTAAACACTCGGCATTAATGAATGAACCATGTACCAGAGAGCAGAAGGCCCATTAGAGCCACTTGGCTTCACATGTATGCAGCCTCCTCCATCTAAACATCAGTCCCTTTACTTGGCCCGTCTGCTGGCCGATCAGCCAGCATCTTACACTTCTCAGTAATAATTACTACGAAGCATCCTTAAAGGAGCTGGTAGAAGTCACTTTCAATGGTGATAGTGGTAATCTTCCCTTCTCCTTTCATCTCTTTGTTCCTCCATTATTTGGGATTAAAAATAGTGTTTGTATTTGCAGGGGAGATATGACCTATGTCTTTGTCGGCTTCCTGACCACTGTAACAAGAAGGAGACTGACTCCCCTGAGGTGCACACCAAGATCTCAGAGCTACAGTCCACAGACCTTTTGTCATTTCATGTAGATTCTTCTATTTGCCAGTCAAGAGGATTCCTATTAAGTTGGTTTTACACCATGTATATCCAGGTGGTGAGAAAGAGTGCCTCTTGGTAGATGGTAGAAGGCAATCTGCCCTAATTCTTTTTTTTTCTTCTTCTTCTTTTTTTTAAGATTTTAGTTATTTAGTTGAGAGAGAGAGAAAGGGAGCACAAGCAGGGGGTAGAGGGAGAGGGAGAAGCAGACTCCCCGCTGATCAGGGAGCCTGACACAAAGTTCCATCCCAAGACCCTGAGGTCATGACCTGAGCCAAAGACAGATATTTAACCGATTGAGTCACCCAGGCACCCCCTTCCCCAATTCTTAATGCAAGCCTATTCAGACCAGAGACTCTTCTTTCTCCATATAGCGCCGACCCTGGCAGAAGACCAGGGGAGGATGTAGGATGAGCTTGGGTTTTTACTTCCTTCCCCCTCCCTGCAAGTTTGCCTTGCACTGACTGCATCCCACCCCTGAAGGCGCAGGTCCTCTCAAGGTGGCCTGCAATATTCCCAGGTTATTACCTTTGCCTGTGAACACTACTTCCTCACAGCCCCATTGTCCACAGGTACCTTTCCCCCATCTCCTCAGAGTTGCTTTGCACTGTGCGCAACTACCCTATTTTTTTGTCACTTCAGTATTTTCACACGTATTTCCAATTCCTCAGACATGACTTTCACTTCTATTTCTTAAGCTACATGCCTCGCTTGCAAATGCTCCCCTAATTTATCCTCTGATCGTAAACTTGGAACAGGTAGGGCCTCTCCGTCGTGGGGACTGGAACCGCGTCTGTCTTGTTCCTGGTGCCTGGGCGCACGCTATGGTTGTACGTGAGTGACTCAGTCTCTTACTCCTTGCACGAAAGCCTGATACAAAGTAGAACCACCAAATATGTCTATTAAATAAAAGAATTGTTTTCTCAATGCCTTCAGCTTTCATAAATGGAGAGATGTTCAGATGCTACCAGTAGCTGAAAGACTTTGAGGAAATTACATCTCCGTGGCTTCCTCAGTTCTACAGAAAGATAAGTAATATCCAATCCTGTGTTTTCCTCTTAGGGATGGTGAGAGAATTTAAATGATTTACTTGATGCGAATGGAATGCCTTGAGGTTCTTGGAAGAGAAAGCATCTATTTTTCAGAAAAGATAGAATCTACTAAGAATGCTGTGTTGGAGAAGGAAATGTTGTATTGTCAAATCGTGTATTTTATATTAAAGTGACATCACATAAGTAAGGGACTCAATCCAGTGGCATGGAGCAAGCACTTACTAAATTCTTGCTATAACTTTTAGTGATTATTTTGCAAAATTCTACCCTAACATGAGGTAATGCATTCAACAGTTCTTTGTCATTATATTATTGAAATGTTTGTAGTGTTACGTGCTCCTCATACTTTGTTATATTAATAATATTCACATAAAAGTAATTCACATGGATAAGTAGGTACGTGGGTGGGTGTGGGGTTATGGGAATGAGATTTGTTGTAGATGATGTAGTGGGCTATAAAAGAAGAAAACAGGTTGTAAAGTAGCCCATTCAGGGAACTTGGCAACTTGTCTGCGTTCTGAGGTTTTTGAAATTACAAAAAAAAATCCTTGTTATAAAACAATGTCTATTATAGAAGATTAGAATATATAGATGAATAAAGAAAAAAAGACAAGTGCCATACCTAAACTCCCATTATGGAGAACATCTGTTGACTCCACCTTTCCCCCTGCTTCTTCCTCTGGGGCCGGGGGGCCTTCCCACCGCAGGAAAGATCACCAGAACTGCAAGGTGTGAGGCTTCGTGATCTAGTCCAAATCAGACTCTCTGGAGATCTCAATCTGAGCCAGTTGGAAACAGAAACACACACACACACACACACACACACACACACACACACACACACATCAAGTTGCTTTTACCAATGGTGTAGCTTAGCAAAGACTGTCCTCTCATTTCTGTTACCTGGATGCCAGATCCCACCAATTCCTGTCCTACTCGGAGCCTGGTTGTTCAGCTTTTCCTTCCTTTCTCTGAGTTACTGCAGCTCTTGTCAGTAAATTCTTCCCCTTCTACCAAGTTTACCACAGTTGGTTCCTATTGATTCCTAACTGGTGTATCTGCCTAAAGACAATTACCTGAGTACCTTGGTTTAAATACTCCCATCCTTGCTTTCTATAAAGTAGTGTATCTCATTAGCGAAAGATATTCACAACGCATGATACTAAGTCTCGTCTTATGTCAGTAAATCAAATTTCTCTACATCTTCTTGATGACTGCATGACATCCCATCATATACGATGTATCATAATTAACTAATTTCCTGGGAGACACTTAGGTGCTCTCAACGTTTCAGTATAAGAAATAGCTAAAACCTTGCACACATTCATGCTGATTTCTTTATGATAAATTCCCAGATGTGTAATTGTTGATTCAAAGGATAGGGGCCTTTTAGAGACCTAGATAAAACCTGTCTAATTAGGGGCACCTGAGTGGCTCAGTTGGTTAAACATCTGACTCTTGATTTCAGCTCGTGATCTCAGGGCCCCACATTGGGCTCTGCAGTGGGTGTGGAGCCTGCTTAAAATTCCATTTTTCGGGGCACCTGGGTGGCTCAGTCGTTAAGCGTCTGCCTTCGGCCCAGGTCATGATCCCGGGGTCCTGGGATCGAGCCCCACATCGGGCTCCTTGCTCGGCAGGAAGCCTGCTTCTCCCGCTACCACTCCCCCTGCTTGTGTTCCCTCTCTCGCTGTGTTTCTCTCTGTCAAATAAATAAAAAAATCTTAAAAAAAAATTCTCTTTTTCTGTCTGTCTCTCCTTCTAAAACAAACAAATAAACAAAAAAACTGCTTAATGAAACCTTTCTGGAGATTTGTTTCCTATTAGGGTACATTCAAATGCCTCTAATTTAGATCTCTCTTGAGTTATGAGGGGGTTATGTCCCAATAAACCCATTGTAAATTGAAAAGACTCTAAGTCAAAAAGGCACTGAATACACATGTAAGCCACCAAACATAGCTTAGTCTAGCCTACTTTACACATGCTCAGAACACTTACACTAGTCCACAGTTGGGCAAAACCATCTGACACAAAGTCGATTTTATAAAAGTGTTGACTATCTCTGGTAATTTATTGAATACTGTACTGAAAGTGAAAAACAGACTAGCAGTATAGATAAGGACCAGTTGTAAGTATACTGCTTACTTACCCCCTGATCGCTGGCTGTCTAGGGGAGCTGCAGCTCGCTGACTGCCCAGCATCATGAGAGAGAATGGTACTGCATATCACTAGCCCCAGAAGAGATCAAAATTCAAAAATTTGAAGTATGGTTTCTACTGAATGTGTATCACTTTTGCACCATCAAAAAACTGTAGGTTGAACCATTGCGAGTTGGGGACTGTGAAGACAATGACTGCGTAGTCTTACCATGATGCTCTCAGCATATACCATGGCACCCCGTAAGGTGGGCATGCACACTCGCTTAGTGAATAATAACCATCTATTGAGTAGTTATTATGTGCCAGAAACTGATATGCATATTAATTAACTATGCCAACTATTATTTACAGAGAAGTTAAATAACTCCCCTAAAATCCTCCAGCTCTTAAAGACCAGAGCGGGTTTTGAATACCTGCTGTCTGGCTCCAGGGGCCAGGCTGCTAACCACTCAAGTCTTCCATGGTTCTTCAGTGTCTACTGAATGCCTGATTCTTTATGTTATCAGCTGAAAATGAACTTCCTCAGGGACGGTTTCCCCAGTTCCTCAACCAGACTTGTTCTTGCTCTTCTATGCTACTTAATATGCTGTACTTTTTTTTAATAGGACTTATCTTATTTGCAATTACTTACGTAATGTTTCCCTTCTCTGCTGTATGATCCACGAAAACAGGAACTGTGTATAGCTCGTCCAGAGCTGCATCTCTAGAACCGGGCACAAAGTCTGGCTATGCTTCTGTATTTATCGACTGACTGTTTGACAGTCGAGCAGGTGAAGATGAGGAGCAGGAAGATGATGCAGGTTACTTCTGGTTTCTACCTTGCAGAAGCCAAGTAGTAGGCTGGTGTGGAATTAGAACAGCCGGCAGCATATTCTGCTCTTGCGGGGTCCAGGTGGTGTGTAACAGCTTTTCAAGATCAGAGTGTCCATGTTAATTTCTATCTGAGGTAGAGAATGAATGAAAAACAGTGGGATGGGCCACAAGCCTCAGGGATTGATCAGCAAGGTACATCTTTGTCTTCAGTCTCGCTGGAATTTAAGAAGCAATTTTCCACGGGTGACTGGGTGGCTCAGTGGGTTAAAGCCTCTGCCTTCGGCTCAGGTCATGATCTCAGGGTGCTGGGATCCAGCCCTGCATCAGGCTCTCTGCTCTGCACGAAGCCTGCTTCCTCCTCAATCTCTGCCTACTTGTGATCTCTCACTCTCTGTCAAATAAATAAATAAAATCTTTAAAAAAAAGAAGCAATTTTCTAAGTAGTAAGTGTTATTTTCTGGGCAAAAAGATGCAAAAAACAATGAATATGTAATAGTTATTAACTTTTTTTGAGAGAAAGAGAGGAAGAGAGGACATGCACGCATGCTCCTGAGTGTGTGTGAGTGGACAGAGGGAGAGGGAGAGAAAATCTTAAGCAGCTTCCACACCCACCCCCACACAGGGCTTGATTCAGACCCTGAGATCATTTCCCGAGCCAAAATCAAGAGTCAGACATTTAACCAACTAAGCACCCAGGTGCCCCAATAGTTACTAACTTTTATGCACAAAATCCTCCGTGGTATCAAATATATAAAACACAATTGTTTATTAAAGTATAAGTGTGAAACCATAGTTTGTGGTGGAAAGATTTAATATACCTCTTAAAAGGTTTTTGGGCTATCATTTTATAAGATACCACCTCATTCTCATTACGATGGCTACTATTGGAAAAACAAAATAACAAGTGTTGGTGAGAATGTGGAGAAATTGGAACACTTGCGTGCTGTTCTTGCGAATGTAAGATGGTACAGCTGCTGTGGAAAATGATATGGTTGCTCTTCAAGAAATTAAGCAAGAGTTACCATATGATCCAGCAGTTGTTTCTGGGCATAAATCCAAAGGACTGAAAACAAGGACTGAAATTACATTTGCACAACAATGTTCGTAGCAGCATTATTCCCAATAGTCAAAAAGGGGAAGCAACCCATGTGCCCATCGATGGATGAATGGATAAACAAGATGTGGTTTATGTGGAGAATGGAATATTACTCAGTCTTTAAAGGAAGGAAGTTCTGACACATGTTGCAACATAAATGAACCTAGAGGATGTTATATTAAATGAAATAAAACAGCCACAAAAGGACAAATATTGTATGATTTCACTTATGTGAGGAACCTAGAGGAGTCACACTCAGACAGAAAATCAAATGGTGGTTGCTAGTGGCTGAGGGGTGGGGAGACCGGGGAATTGCTGTTTAATAGGGACAGAGTTTCAGTTTTTCAAGATGAGGAGTTCTGTGATGGATGGTGATGATGTTTGTACCACAATGTGAATGTAGTAAATGCCACTGATTGTATGCTTAAAAATGGTTAAGATGGTACATTTTATGTGTATTTTACCACAACTAAAGTTGTAAAAAAAAAATTTTTTTTGACAGATCAAGTTACATTTTTTTATTAAATATTTTATTTATTTGACAGAGAGAGAGATCACAAGTAGGCAGAGAGGCAGGCAGAGAGAGAGGGGGAAGCAGGCTCCCCACTGAGCAGAGAGCCTGATGCGGGGCTTGATCCCAGGACCCTGAGATCATGACCTGAGCCGAAGGCAGAGACTTTAACCCACTGAGCCACCCAGGCGCCCCTCAAGTTACATTTTTTAAAAACAGAGTTCAAAGGATTTGAATAAAATCATCAAAAAAATTGTCAATGAGCCATATGGAAAACTTAGTATGGAAAATGATATGCCCATGCTTTCCCAGTATCTGTGGTGTGCTGAACAAATCTAATCATATGGTGGGCCACACACTTCAGAAAATTGCCCTCACCGTAAGTTATCTTCCTTGACCACCATCTAAAATCATTAGGATAATAATATAGAAGATTTTTTTGGTCTCTCAAACTGGCAGAACCAAAACAGAACAGAATATCCACCCAGCATTAGGGAAGGCATTTTTGATGCCCCTCCCACTCCTCTCAGGATGAGCTGGTGGAGCTCTGTGGTGTCTGCCTTCCCTAAGAGAAGAAGGAGGATCAGGAGCTATGGCTGATCCTAAGATAGTACCTGGGGAGTGAGGATAATAATAAATAGGAAGGTAGGTGATGGGGGTGGAAGGAACAAATCATTGCAGAAGCATTTTGAAGATAGCAAGGAAAACAGTTTATTTTTTAAAGATTTTATTTATTTATTTGACAGAGAGAGATCACAAGTAGGCAGAGAGGCAGGCAGAGAGACGGGGGGAAGCAAGCTCCCTGCTGAGCAGAAAGCCCGATGCGGGGCTCGATCCCAGGACCCTGAGATCATGACCTGAGCCGAAGGCAGAGGTTTTAACCCACTGAGCCACCCAAGTGCCCCAAAGAAAACAGTTTAAAAGAATGAAGGAATACTTTCTGGGCAGGAGGAATGGCTTATGCAAGGAACAGATTCGTGGTGAGAAGTAAGTGAAGCACAGAAAATCATTCCCACAGGTCTTGGAGCTCTGATTCTATATGGGTTCATCCTAACCTCTGTAGTATAGTATGGTATACCATATAAACTTTTAAAGTGAGTAAAAATCAATTTCACTTTGACTTTATGATAATAGACGATTTGCATCACTTCTTCTGGAGAGGCTCTGTTTCATTTTAAGTAGAACACAGTTCCAGGCATAATTTGTTTGGATCCTGTTTCCTCTACTGTGTCCCAAAGACTCTTTGATTCTTTCCCATCTTTCTGATTCTCCCAATGAACTCTGCCTCCCAAAGTGGGCATGAGAGAGATACAGCCAACTGCACATTTGTTTTCTCCCCAAATGAGTCTAACAAGGCATGTAATTCAATGACATCTTCTTACTTGAAAAGTATAAGGTGCTACTCTATGCAAGTGGGGCATTCATTTGTCACCATCACCATAAGAAGAAGTATCTATCAAATATTCATTCCTAAGGTCTTTTTTCCAAGAGCCTTGTTGAGTCTTCTTAAAGGGAGCCATTACTTTTGGCTAAGGGCATGTTTGGGAGTGTTTAAAATCAGGAGGATGCCCCCCATATCCTAGTTTTCTGGGGAGTGGCAAAAGGATACAACAATACTGAAAAGACCAAAGGTGTCTACTTTGGTTTTGACCTCCTTTGTGGGGGTACTGTTTTAAATCCTCTCCCTTGGAGGGAAGTATAGGGGAGTATACAAATCCCAACTCTTCAGAGGAGAAGGCAACTCTCAGAAATGTACTTGTTAACTAAAACAAGTCACAGTTCTATTTTTCACAAGCGTCAACATCATAGATTTTTAACCCAGGTGGAAAATACAAAGACAAAATATGAGCTCGTAAACCATGCTCATGTTCTTCTATTTAATTTGGGGTCTTGTCTTCCAGCTGTGCTGCCTGGGGCTCTCTTCTCATATTGTCACTTCCTTATTTCCCTCTTCAAGCAGGATTCTTCTTGTGATCTTCGCCCATCTCCCCCACCATCTTCCCCTGTCCCAGAACAGCTGTTGGTATCCAGGTGCCGAGCCCTCTTCTATACGAGCCTGTCCCTTGGTCATAGCTCTTGGTGAGGGGTATGGACACCTGACCCAAATTGAGTTTCTCTGAGTTTCTCTTCTGAGAGCTTGAAACATAACACAGATAGACAAGGACTAAATGGAGCTTGGGCTCATGGGAGCTGAGTAAAAGTGTGGTTGGCAAAATTTCTAATTCCCTTCCCCCAAACTGTCATATGAAGGGATGATAAGGTATAGCTCCCACGATTGTTATTTTATGTGGCAGAGTTGACTTGAAGATAGGGAAATTATCTGAGTGAGCCTGATCTAACTATTGTTCTCTCAAAAGTAGCAGGAGCTGGAGAAATCTGAAGCATGAGGGGAATTAGACATCCCATTGCTGACTTTTTTTTTCCCTAAATACTTTTATTTTTTCAATGTTATGAGATTCATTGTTCATGCACCACACCCAGTTGCTGACTTGAGCTGGAAGGGGCCATACTTAGAGAAGCTTCAGTAGCCTCTAGGAGCTGACGGAAGCCCCCAGTGGACCGTAGGTGAGGAAGCAGGGAGGAGAACTCAGTCCTATAATAGCAGTGAAATGTATTCAGCCAACAACCTAAATGAGCTTCCAGATAAGAGTCCAGCATGGGAAACACCTTGATTTTGGCCTTGGGAGATGCTGATCTGAGCACCCAGTTGAGCCAAGTCAGACATCGGACCTACAGAACTATGAACTAAGAAATTTCCATTGCTTTCAGCCACTGCATTTACAGTAAATTGTTATGGCAGCAATAGAAAATGAATGCACAGGACAAGGACAACGGATTTGGAGAGGGGGGTGACCTCCTGCAACGCAGGGCCTCAGTACCACCTCACTCTTTCCTTCCTTCACATTCTTCACTTGGCTTTATGAACTATGCAAGTCTCTTCCAATGAATTTCCCTCTTGCCGCTGATGTGAGTAGATTTGGTCTTCTGTTGCTTGTCACCAAGTAAGGCGCCACGTAAGGAGGTGAGGACGTGGGTGTCCTGCGGCAATGTGTACCACAGGGTAAATCTGCTACCCAGAAATGTGGCTCTGTGGAGACTTAGGAGAGATTACATGAACTTTGTGAAATCTTAGAACCTTAAATGGGTGAAGGCTATTGAAAAAAAAAAATCTACCACTTATTATCGCATTTTAAAGTCACTATGCAGATGGCAATATCCACTTTGGTCTATACATACACCCACCAATACAAACCCAACTCCACTGTTCGTTAATAGAAATACCTTGCAATAGGCCCCTTCATTTGGTTGGCGTGCATACTCTGAAGCTCCCCAAAAGCCTGAAGATTAGTTTACCCCGGATAAAAAGGTGGGTGAAGCCAGAGCCTAGCGTGCTGCTTCAGCACCACGAAAGTCCTCCCTACCCCCACCAGGTCCAGCTGGCTGCCCACAGTGGAGCACAGACCCCAGCAGGGATCATGCCAAGCTGGCTGCTGGCCAGGCAGAGTGAGGGAGCAGAGGGACAGAGATGTCCAGGTGCAGCCAGCTGGTTTGGCAAAGCAGAAGGGGCTGACACAGAGGAAAAGGAGGGGCAGAGCCTGGGCACTGTCCAGAGCCTGGGAATCTGCCCAGGCGTGGACTCCCAGTCTACAGTGGAGGACCCCCCCTCCCTCCAGGAGGGTCAATCAGAGGGGAGGAGAGCATGGGCAGGGAGCTCCCTTTCATTCTGCTGCCCAAGGGTGGGGCGGGAGTGAAACAGAAGCAGGAGGGAACAAGCGGAGAGTAGCTGCATGCCTTTAACACTTACCCATAGTCGAGTCACATACCCTCTTGGCTTGTGCTTGCTTGGAGAGGGCGGCAAAACCGAGGTCCACTAGATTTCTTTCAAATGTTTCTGTAAATGCCACTGAATATTAAAAATGTTTTCCCCTATCCTTGGTGCAGAAAGCATGACTGAGTTAGCTACAGACAATGAAATACAGTCCTTTCTGGGTGGGGTCAGTAGGAAAAGGAAGAGGACAAGGCCAAGGGCAGGGGGGAGGGACAGTGTTAAGCTGTGCGTAAGCAGGAACAAAGAGTAACTGGGTCTTGGACATTCTTCTGAAGGAGTAATTCTAAAGAGAAGAATACATTTAGATTTTTGGAATGGTCTCCTGTGGGCACAAGGACAGAAAATCCAGTTGCTTCTAGAAGGTTGATTTGGTGTCCTGCTCCCCACTCAGTGCAGGCTCAGCCTGGGAGCCCAGGGACAGCCTCGCTGATGTCAAGCTGCCAGCCGAGCCTCACGCATAATTAGGTGGATTTGGATGGAAACCCAGCAAACTGATCCTACTTGCCTGACTCTCTAGACTTGGGTTTTGATTTTTCTTTCCCCTCTAACCAGTTTCTTTAGGGCTCAGTGTGTCCATTTATAGTATTTCTTCACAATGGGAACAAAGTAATAAATTGGCTGGGTTCCTAGCACAAGTCAGTCTTGGTATTCCATTGATAGGAAAACCTCTTATCTCGCCTGCTTTTTTCCCAGGAGAGCCTAGAGATCAGGCATTTTTTCATTTTTCAAATCTTTCCCCAGACTGAAAGTAACTAGATAACCATCATGTAAGATCAAGGTTACTTTCTCTGATGGATAGATCAGGGAAATAAAATATTTATTTTGCGGGGGGGACGGGGTTTGTTGTTGCCTTCTTTTTTTTTTTTTTTTTGCTTCTGTTCATCTTCTTAATAGTGTTTCAACAATTTACCTCATTTAACATCAGTTCTTTTGCCTGTAAAATGGAGAGCCTAATTCTCACCACCTTCCTTATAGCTCCGGAGGAAATTTAATGAATGTTTATGGACCGTATAGACGGGTTTTTCACTACACCTCTCCCCCACCCCCCCATCCATATAAGTGCTTCCTGCAGCATTTGATGGAGCCTGAATGTGCTCAGTCTGGCTTTAGTCCTGGCATGTTTTGCTCCTCAAGAAAGAAAACAAGTTATTATTCACGGCTGACTTGGATTGTCTCTTGCTCTATGGTGCCTTTGATCTTTCAGCAGCCCTTCACTTTGCTGATCACAGCCTTCCCTTAACCATTTACAAGGCTCAATGGGTCTTCTGACACCTGATTCAACTCTGATATCCCAGTGCACCCTTAGACGGTGTCTCTGGGGACACGTTTCTCGGACCCACTGAGTTAACACTTTCATCAACCTCAGGCTCTCTGCCTGGGAGCATGGCTCCTCTTTCCCGCTCCAGCTCCTATTCTTTTAACTGAGAACAATGACAATGTGTATTTAGAAGGAGAAGGGATCTTTTAGGATTTAAAAAAATAGAGATGACAAAACCGGTATTTTGGCATATAGTCTTTTAGAAAGCTTTTCAGTTATAAGGGCACTTAGTTTGGGATTGCTTTATAGATGGGGAAGTAGAAAAGTCAGAGATAGCTGATCTCTGCTCTTTCTTGCTGAAGGAGGGGGCGGAGACAGGGGAGTGTGGGATTCCGTATTCACTGCTCACATGGCAGGGGTTGCACCCCTCCCCACCTCCCTCCTCCGCCTAAAGCCTACATCTGTTGGGGTGCGCCAGGTGGTCCACGTGTCGGGGAACCAGTGAGAGGGCGGCACCACAGCCCCCACGTTCCCAGGATAGTCTGGTCAGCTGTTCCACACCTACCAGCACGTCACTATTTCTGAAGAACCAAAACAACTTCAGGTCCGTCACCCAGTTCAAACGGCTGGTGTAGTGAATTAAAGATGGCCCAAATTCCTTGCCACGGTCCCTCTCTAACTGGGAGAGTGTACTTATCTACTCCCCTAGGATTTTGGCTGGACCTCTGATGATTTGACCAACAGAATACAATGGAAGTGACCTTGTGCCCATTTCAGACCTATCCTTTGAGATGACTGGCAGCTTCTATTTCTTTCTTCTTAGAACACACCTTGCTGTGAGGAAACCCAAGAAGCTTCTGGGAGAAGCCCACTCAAGGGAGACTGGAAGTCACCAGCTGATGATCTCAGTTGAATAGCTAGCATCAACTTGCTAAGCCTGTGAGGGAATCCTTCTCAGAGGCTGATGTCTCCAGCCCCTGGCCAAGCTCTCCCCAGGACATTCCTGTAGATCAGAGATGAGCCATTTGTACCATGACCTGCCTAAATTGCCAAATAGTGAGCAAATAAATGAATATTGTGTTTTAAGCCACCTAATTCTGGGGTGGTTTGTTATCCACAGCATCAGATGACTAAACCATCTGGGTGATAAACAACTTTGTGAATATCTGCACGTGAGTTCCGATTGGCTGGATTCACTTGTGGTCTGTGCTTCCGCCAGCGGCACACATTTGCAAGAGTACCCTGACAGCAAAGAGGTGCTCCATGTTTGTATTTCTCCTTGTAAATAACAGTTTTGATAGGTAGGAGCCCTACCTATCAAAATAATGGTGCCATAAAGGTGACCGGAAAGACTCATGAAGGAGTGGACTCCATGGTGGGGAGGGGGACACCAAGCATTTCATGCTGGTCATGCTAAGTTCAAGATGCCTTAAATTAGGCATCCCCCTAAGAGATATCAAATAGGCAGTGGGAGATATGCATCTGAACCCAGGAGAGGAGTTGGCACTAGAGATATAAAATCAGGAGTCATAAGCTTGCAGATGACATTTAAAGCTGTAGATCTCTGGGTAGATAGAAAAGAAGGGGATTAGGCTGAACCTAGGAGACTTTAACTTAGAGGTTGAGCAGAAGAGAAGCACGTAAGACAGGGAATTAAGAATAAGTGACCTGTAGGTTGAAGAAAAAATAGGATAGTGTGGCATTCTGGAACCAGTGAAAACATGCTTTAAGAAGGAAGTGGCAGATGGGGTAAAATGTTCCTGAGAGGTGGAATAAGATAGAAGACAGAGAAACCCACTGGGTTTATCCAGTTGGGGGTTGTTGGTAACCTTAGTTGGAGCTGCTTTGGCAGTGAGGTGAGGATGAAATCCTGACAAGATGTGTTATAGACGGAACAAGAGGTGCAGAAATGGAGACATCATGAGGGACACATTTGGAGGGGTTTTGCTGTGAGCAGGAGCAAAGGAAAAATAGAATGTGGCTGAAAAAGGATATAGTCTAGGGTGGGGAACATATTATAGCAAGTTTGCTGATTGTTGGAAATGAGAAGAAAAATAATGATTCATGAGAAAGGGGGTTAATTCTGGGGAAAACGCCTTAAGGTAGGCAAGAGGTGATGGGAATCACTTCAGGAGTTGTAGGGGTCTGTCTTCAATGGAATATGTACAGTTCATCCATTTTATATTAGTAGAAATGTAATATGTGTACACAGGTTCATATATGTTGTTAGATTTAATAGTAGAACAATGAAGTGATTCTCATCAAATTTGGTGAGTTTTGTCAATGAAATAAGAATGAGGAAGGCAGGATGGTGTCAATGGTTTGAGGCAAGGATAAAACGTGAGAAAGTTGACTTAGAAAGGGAGAAAGTTAATTTCCTAGGGACATATTTTAGGACTGTACTATCAGTTTGGACATCTGAATGCCTACTTGAAAGTTTTGTCATAAATTTAAAGTTAGACCAGTTTGCAAGAGGGTGTGTTTTTCCCAGCTACATTCAGCAGGAAGTGGGATGTGTAGCTAGGATTGGAGTTTTGTCAGACAATACAATGAAGGGAGCAAGTGGCAAAGGAGTTAGATAGAGATTCGCGCGCACATGTGTGTGTGTGTGTAAAATTGTGTACCATGGGATCAAAACTTGATCAAGAGTAAGGGTAAATGTAAAGGTGTGGAATGGCACAGAAATACAGGCAGAGAGAGAGGAGTGTGGAAAAATGATGAGACCAATGAATTGGAAGTATCATTGAGATCTAAGAGTCATTAGAGGGAGGTGAGCTGAAGGACGCCAGGTGCTAGTCAGAGAGGGTAGAAGGAGGAAGACTGAGGCAGGTGCTAAAAATCGGTAAACAAAGGGGCATGACCTTGAGCCAGCAGTTGAGAGCACCGGAGAAGGGGTCTTGAGTGGTCGTCAGAAGGCATGGTCTTCAGAAAGAACGGAGATTTTTGCTAAAGGAAATAGTGGACATAATCTGGAGGCAGCCATGCAGGACCACTGAGACCCTGTGTGAGCGGGAGGAGAGCGAGATCAGTCTCCACCTGCAAGAGCGACAGGGGGAAGCTTGGTGCTCATTCCTGTGAGGCTCAGGGTTCTTTTGTGACAAATATTTTGTACCTCTTCGCTGTAGTAGAATGCCAAGATAAAACGAAAGTAACTTACAGTAAGATATTTTTATTTTGACCTGTAAAAATATTTGGTCATGACTTCACTCAAAGTCCACACGAGGTTGTTCAGAGTTGTTCGCTGGTCGGACCCGTCGGGGGGACACTGAACATGATGGCTCGGCGGGCATCTGGTCAGAGGTGTGCGACTGTCCCCGAGGCGAGCCTCCAAAATGCTGGGCAACTCTTAGAAAGTGCCCCAAACAAAGTGCAATGTCCCCTCAGTGTACATGGAAGTCTTATTTCTGGAAAATTCAGTGGATTTTAAAAATAGTGTGAAAAATACTTTGGGTTTCTGTGTAGAAGAGAGTTCAAGTCTAGCCTCAGATTATTATGAACAGTTCCTTAAATCTAGCCGAATACAGAGCAATTCTTCGTGGTGAGGGACCCATAGGCTCATGGCTGCAAATCCTAGCGGCCTGGCCGAAGCAGCGCCCAGTCACCCACGACCAACGACCAACGTTTCACGTTTCCGAAAGGTTTCCTCACCCCTGGGCTACGAGATAGAGGGACAGCTCAGAGATGAAGTTGGAAATACAGGGGTTTCTGCAGACGAACCCTCCTGGGTTCTTAAGGGCAGAGTGAAAGGCTTTGGGAGGTGAGGGGTAAAGGAGAGTGGAAGGCTCCGGACATGAGTGAGTGTTCAGAGGTCTGGAGCTAAGAACCTGGGTGGCGAGAGGATGGACTCCCCATAGACCCGGACAGAGAAGTGAGACCTGACAGGAGCTACTCCCAGAGGTCTCTCCGGGGTGGCTGGGAAATCAGGTCAAATTACAGCTTCCTTCTCAGCCGGGCCCAGTTTGCAGGGGAGAGGCGGGGCTGTGCTGAGCCTGGGGCAGGGCCCCCTCTGGGGAGCATTTTTTCCACATTTCCTCACCGTCTTCATAGTTGTCAGCTTAATGACTGCATAATGTTCTGTGGTGCTGGTATACCATGAATTATTAAACCATTACCCTATGTTGGAAATTTAGCTTGATTCCAACTTTTTTTTTTTTTTTGCAATTTAGAATTCGTTGCAGAGATTGTTTTCAAGCGTGTTTCTTTTTGCCTCAGTTTATTTTATTTATTTATTTATTTATTTTGCCTCAGTTTAAATACCTCCTGAAGATAAGCCTCTAGTAGTCCACGGGTCCAAACACCTTTATAATTTTTTTCATGTTGCCACTTGCTATCCAGGCAGAGTTTTTTAAAAACCAATTTACAGTGCCATCAGAATTTTTGAGTATATTGGCTTCACGGCAATCTCATCAAAATTAAGTGTCATTTAAGCTTTTCCCTTTTACACTGGTGGTTATAAAATGCAATCTCAAGCTTGCTTTTAATTTAGGTTTTATCGGCAAAAAGGATTTTTCCATGTTCATTTTATTCTTTGTATTCCTCTCTGTGAATTGTTCATGACCTTTGTGCATTTCCCCTTGGAGGTCTCGTGTTTTTGTTCTAAATCTGAATGAGCTCTTCATAGAATGTGAGCGGGTGTGCGCTCGCGCACGCACGCGCGCGCACACACACACACACACACACATCCATCGTCTGTCATTACTGATACAAAAGTCTGCCTTCTGCACTCCATCTCTGCCCTGTCCCCACCATTCTGTCTTCTTTTCCTTTTTGACACTCCGCTTTTGATGAAAAGCTAGGCAGTATTCAATTTATTATTAATAAGTTGTGTTCCTAACGCAGAGGTTCTCAACTTTGGCTGCACACTGCAATCAGCAGGAGAGCTTTAAAACCTACTGATGCCTGGGTTTCACTTCTGATTTAATTGGCCTGGGCATTGGGGTTTTTAAAAGCTCCCCAGGTAATTCTAATATGCAGCCAAGGTTGAGAGCCACAATACTAAAATTTGTAAGTTGGTTGTTGGGTTAAAATGACGTGGGAGGTAGAGGTGGGAGGGGGTGGTGGGTGGATTGAGGGCATAAGACGGGGCATCTAGGTTTGGTGGTAGGACAAGTTACTGTTGAGGGTGGGAGTTGGGGTGAGGATCCAGGCTTCCCGTGGCATAGCTCTCAGTCCTGGCCAATGCCTGCTTTTTTTCTGCTGTCATCCAGATCTAAGCTGCTAGCTCTGATTTCCTAGCACTATCCCTTCTAACCAGGCCCTTTCATCTAAGACCCTCTGTGGGACAGAGCGTATGGATCTTGCAACTTCATCCCTCCGTACCCAACTGTGAAGCAGTCTTGTGGCTTTTTTTAAAAAGAGACTTAGAAAGTAAAGCCTCTCTCCAGCATTTCCCATAGTCCTCTCCAATCCCCTTTTCTCTTTTGATTTACATTTTAGAGACAGCAAAATAACATATGTATCCCAAATAACCCGAGTTCTAGCACTAGCTTTGGATAACAATGAGATTGCATTAACCTTAGAGCCTACCTTTTGCCGGTTTGTTGCTCCCACTGACTGTGAAGGACCTCAGCCTCCCGGCTGAAGCTCCCTCCAGGTATTTTTAGAAATGCCAGGATGTGTCTTCTTTGTGCTTTTAAGCAAGGCCGCTGGTATTTTTCTACTTTAGTCGTATCACTGATATCAACTCTTACAAACTCACTTAAGGATAGAACAGCCTTTGTTGGTCTTGCTACATGAGACCATCCATTTAAGCATTCCATATTTTAGAACTAAGCTTGCCTTGGGCTCTGCTGGGAATTTCATTGCAGAAGCCAAGGAGTGAGTTCTGGGAGAAGGCATAGACTTCTAGAGAAGGAGGTGAGGAAATAGCACCAGGCTGGGTCAATAAGGCAGATGCTGGAGCAATAGGGCCTCCGGGTTCCCATCATATTCCCTCAGACTGCACCCTGGGTCAGGAGGGGGCAGTGCAATTTCAGGGAGCAACCAGAAGATAAAGGGGATGAAAATGGTGGAGAAGGAAAGCTATTGTCCCCCACTGACCACCTCAAAGGCCTTAGGCTGCCTTGGGAGACGAAGTTTCTTGAGGGCATAGACTGTGTCTTGTTCACTGTGTGTCTACAATGCCTGGTGCCTCCCTACCTCCAAAGTGGGTGCACAGTAAACAATTGTTGAATGAATCCACTGAGTCAGAAGATTTCCCAAGTCCTATTGCACTGTTTATATGTTGGATTTTCTTGCCAATTGAATTACTACTCCATCCTTTTTTCAGGGTTTTTAAAATGATTGAATTCTGCTCAAAAGCTGTGTCAGGGGAAATAAAAGCACAGCTCAACCACCTAAACATTGAACTGATCATTTACTGCTTGAATCAATCAGTAACGTTCTCTCTGCTGGACTATAGAAGAGGGAGAATACTGGCCATTTTCACAATGCTGTATAAAAAATAAGAATTGTTCGGAAATAAAAACCAACATTAACTGAAGCACACCTAATTTATTATCCTGAATTAACCAAACACTCTTTGCTCTAACTCACGTTTGGATTTGGATGGCAAATCAACAAATGGCAAATAAACATTCGATGTGTTGGTATATTGGATATATATTTTTAAAAGTTGTTTTGACTAACTTCCAGAGGATACCCTGAAGTAAGTAAGCATTCATAAAAATCTTTGATCATTTTTAGTAACAGAAATATTGTAAGAATCTAATCATTAAACATTTTGCATATTTAACTATTATGTATTTAAGATCTTGTACACTTTGTTCTCTGCTTACTCCAGAAAGTTTAGATTTTATGGCAAAAAAGAAATGATTATAAACCACCAATGTCTAAGGTCTTATTTTCCAGGATTTGCCAGAACACTCACCTATTTTTGAGATCACTGAATGTATTTTAAATAAGAAATTTCATCACTGGCTTTTTTTTTAAAGATTTTATTTATTCACTTGACACAGAGAGAGAGAGAGAGATCACAAGTAGGCAGAGAAGCAAGCAGAGAGGGAAGCAGGCTCCCTGCTGAACAGAGAGCCTGATGCAGAGCTCGATCCCGGGACCCTGAGATCAGGGGTTGAAGGCAGAGGCTTTAACCCACTGAGTCACCCAGGCACCCAAATTTCATCATTGTTAGTAAAAAAGTTGGCATGCTTATGAATTGAAAATTTGAAGCAAGTGATTTTTTGTCATTTTTAAAAAATGGAATGATCATATGATGTCTGAAGTTACTGTAGTTCTGTTTCTTAAAGTGGGCTACATATTTGCATAATTCTTATTAAAAGCAATTAAAAATTTTGATAATATGTCTATAAAAATATCTTTAAAGCATGGTAAAGTTAAACTCTTGTAAAAAAAGTTATCAGGCCAATCTTAGTGAAGGCAAAAAAGTCTGAGAGGAAAACTATTTTTGCCCTAAAGCCATTTGCTGAACTGCTGAACCCAGCAAACTTGGATTTGTTTTAATGGTCTAAGGGCCTGAGGAGACAAAAAACAAAGCCAAGGCCTGAACAAAATAGGGATCTAATGGAAGACCCTGCTCATAAAACTGATTTCCCAAAATGCTAGACCCTCAGGGGAAGGGTCTACCAGGAATAAACGTATCATTCCTACTCCCACCTCCAGTGGATGGACGGTAAGAAAAGTAGGTTTGGTTCCAAGTAGAGCCAGTCTTGGTGGGACTGGCCTTGACACATCTTAGCCATGAAAATCTGCCCTCGTACATTTTTTTTAAAGTATGAATTCATATCATTTGAGTAGTTAAAAAACTTCAAGCCTAAATTTAGATTAAAGTGGTCTGGGACAGGCAGTGGCCTCCGGCAAGTGGGTAGAAGCAACAGCAAATTCTCTCTGAATGAAAGCATCTTCATAATAAGCCACAAAGAAGTCCCACAAATAAGTTTCCATGAAAAATGAGCAGCTGACAGTAACAAACTAACTAAGCACATAAGGAGATTGGTACCATGAAAGAAACTAATAGGACAATAGGCAGGAGAAATAGATGTATAAAAGCTTCAAGTAATGGATTATTATTATTATATTAAAACTGCCATATTTGCTATGTTTAGAAAAATAAAAGATAAGCTTGAAGATATCTACACAGAATAAGAAAATTTTAAAAATAGTCAAGTGATTTTGAAAAAGAACCAAGTAAAACTTTTAGAAAAAAATATATTTGAAACTTAAAGTTCATCATTTGAGTTAAAAATAATGGGTGAAGATAAAGAGAGAATTATTAAATTAGAAGATAGGTCAGCAGAGACTACCCAAGATGATTTTTTGAGTATTTATAGCATCAGACACAGTGTTCTTGGTCTTGTATGGGAAATAAATGATAGCAAGTGGGATGTGGCACTTCTGGGTATAGTTTATCCAAATGTGTGTAATTCTGGTGAACTTGCAGTGTTAGATGACAATCTTAACTTTATTCGAGATTAGGTTAGAATAAAGTTCAGTTTTAAACTTATACTGATTGTCTTCTAAGACACCACATGTTCAAATTTTACTCATTCTACAAGTCTTCCTCTAAATTTTCCAGTCACTTTATAACTTTCTTACATTTGGCCACTTTGAATTATAGCTACATATATTCTGTGTCTGCTTCTTACTAGACTGAGGTCTAGGACTCTGCCAGTACACTATTTGATCTAGCAGGTGCTCCAAAAATTATCTGTCATTTGAAAGAAAAGAAAGCAGAAAGAAAGAGAGAGCAAGAATGAGAGAGAGAAAGTAGAGAGAGGACAGAGGGAGGCAGGAAGGGAACTTCTTGACTAAATACAGAGTGACTATAAATGAATTTCTTTAAAGAGGATATTTCTGTGAGAGAATAAAGAGAATATAAAATAGATTCAGGGTCACATATTTTGCAAAAGAATGGAAGAAACATAGTTTAAATTAAGTTTGCTGATGCTATAGTTTGTGAAAGGGTGCAAACACCAAGAAGAAGAGTCAATCAGATGCAAAAGGATGTAAATTAATAAGATGAGTGGAAAGAATAAAATGACTTTTCACTTCAGAAAAGCACAAAATTATGCATCTGTAGAAAAATAATTTAGGAGATGCAAAAATGTAAGTAAAACCTGCAAAGAAATGTAAACCTGGAAGAAAAATAACATTAATAATGCTAATAAGAACCACCACTTAGGGGCACCTGACTGGCTCAGTAAGCAGAAGCAAGCATCTGACTCTTGATCTTGGGGTCATGAGTTCGAGCCCTATGCTGGGAATAGAGTTTACTTAAATTTATGTATGTATGTATGTATGTATGTATTTATTTATTTTAATGACTTTATGGGTGCCTGGTGGCTCAGTTGGTTGAGCACCCAGCTCTTGATTTCAGCTCAAGTCGTGCTCTCAGGATCTTGACATCAAGCCTCATGTCTGCTTAAGATTCTCTCTCCCCCTCTGCCTACCCACTGCACTTGCTCTCTCTCCCTCTCAAAAAAACAAAAAACAAAAAACTTAATAAAAAAAAAAAAAACAAGAGAAACAACCACCAGTTAGTTGAGTGCATCCTATATGCCAGGTACTGAGCTAGTCACTTGCATACATTGATCCCTGATTACTCACAACCATCCTATGTATTGGATTAGAAGTTAACTCTTTTTTTATTTTTAAATTGAGAAAACTGAAGCTCACAGAGATAAGATAACTTGCCAGACTTGTGTAGCGATTTAGGGGCAAAGCCAGGATTCAGCCCAAGCCTGTGTGGCTAACAAGCCTGCTCTATCCCCTTTATCCTATAATCCTATCCCACGTAACTACAGACACTTACAAAATGGTGACAATAAAGAATAGTTTCCCAGCAAAAGTTAATCCAATGCAGGGAAATGACTTAGATGTTTAGAAAAGATAGAAAGTTCAGGTCAAATACAAAAACTAAAAATTTCACATTTATGATAGATTCTGGCACTACCTCTCAGGAGTTGCAGATTCGAATTTGACAAAGCAGATAACATACATTGTAAGGCTAAACGTGCTGGCATTAGAAAGGCAAGAATGACTTGGTAGGTTAAAATAAACTTTTAATGTGGAAAGACCTATAATGAATAACAGCAGGAATAAATTCTAACAACTTAAATAAAAAAGAATCCATGAGTTTTTACTGACCAGGATTTATAAACAGTAGGGAGGTAAAGCACTTTCCAGAAGAATGACGGCTAGGGAAATGTGGAATCAAGGACAGAAGCAGAAAAGCCCCACTTTATGGCCACCAGGCAAGAATCATCAATGGATGTTCAGATAATTGGGTGAAAGATTGTTGGGGGATCAGAATACTTAAACAGTCTCATAGGATCCCCCACAGATTTCTTGTTAATTACAAAAAAGACAAAATACCTCTATGGTGGACAGGTCTAGCAGATACCACCTTAACCCCATGATCAAACTTAACACCACCAATAAAAGGACAAATAAGTAGGGGCGCCTGGGTGGCTCAGTCGTTAAGCGTCTGCCTTCGGCCCAGGTCAGATCCCAGGGTCTTGGGATCGAGCCCCGCATCGGGCTCTCTGCTCTGCAGGAAGCCTGCTTCTCCCGTTACCATTCCCTCTGCTTGTGTTCCCTCTCTCACTGTGTTCTCTCTGTCAAATAAATAAAATCTTTAAAAAAAAAAAAAAAAAAGGACAAATAAGTATCATGTATCCTTGATGTGATGTAAAAAGAGGGACACAATATTCCTTATGTATTAAGTTGAAATTATAAGTTGTATGAAATTGCTGGTATTTGACTGGTGTTGGTATAGAAAATAATCATTTCATGATTCAACCTAATAGTGTTTCTGTTGTTTAACATGAAGTTAATGATGAATCAACAACCAGAAAATTCTAAGCGGTGTGTGTGGGGGGGGGGGGGGCATTCAGCAAAACTATTGGCCTAGACTCTTCAAACAATGTCAATATCCTGAAAGAATTAACCAGAAAAAAAGCTGAGATATTCTTCTAGATTAAAGGAAGCTAAAGAGACATGAAACCAAATACAGTGATTGCTTCTTGTCAAGATCTTGGATTTGGCGGGAATAGCTCAGCTATCATAAATAATATTGGGATAAATGGAGACATTTGAATGTAGAATGTATATTGGATAGTAGTATTATGTCAATTGTGGAATTTTATGAATATGATAATTGTACTGTGGTCTTGAAAGACAGTATCTTTGTCAATAGAAGCTATATATTGAAGTATTTGGAGTAAAGGGTTATAATGTCTGCACATAATTCCGTAAAGGTTCTAAGGTTTGGGCAAATAGGAGTGTGTATGTGTGTGTATGTATTTGTATCACACACACGTAGAGAGAGAGAAGGCATAAATATGGTAAAACATTAAAAATTGACCAATCCAGGTGAATGGTATATGAATACTCATTACACGTTTCTTGCTACCTTCCTGTAGGTTTGACATTTTTCAGATAAAACATTGGAGGGGAGAAAAAAGAATTGTCATTATTTTCATTCAGCATACCAGAATGCTGGGCTGCTGGGTACTTTCCTGGATGGAAATCTTTTGACTCTACAACCAGCTGCGTAGTGATGGGGATAGTTTTAAAAAACGCCCAGTTGAAATAGAAAGGAAGGGATAATGATGAGGAAAACAATGACTTTCCCCTTTACTTGGAATGGCCCCGCTAAGCAAAATGGCGCATTTGTGAATAGAGTCTTCGCTTGGCGCAGCGCAGCTGTCCATCAGCACCTGGGGGTCCAGAGATCCGTCTCCATCTGGGCTTTAGCACAAAGCTCCCTCAGGAATTCAGAAAAAGAATATTGAATTTTACTTGGATCTTAGAGCTTTGGGGAAATGAAGATTCTATAGAACAACTGCCTAATTGGAGATAAGGGAAAATTCTCTTTACTAAAAGCAGACACAAATAGTTGGCTCTCCAATTATTTAAAGCATACAAGTTGGGTTTGGACTGGAGCGATGAGCGGGTAAGGCGGGCACAGTGTTCCTCGCTGTCCTCCCCCAAGCCCTGCGCGGTGTCACCCAGAGGGGGGAGGGGGGAGTCTAAAAGGCCCCCTCTCTTTCTCTCCTAAGGGCTTCATCTTTTCCTGAGCACCTCGTTGTTATTTTAGCTCTAGTTTGCCACTTGTCATGCCAGGCTTCCCGCCAAGATTGTCTTTGTGTTTTCCCTGGACTTCAGTCAGGGTTTCGGTTCTTTGCAAGAGCCCCTTTCCGTCTGCTCTCCCATCTTTCACTCTTTTCCTTCTGTCTTGTCAGCTTTCCCTTTGTCCTTTTGGCTTTCCTGCCTGCTCTTCCTGCCAACAAGTCTGTACTTGTCTCTCCTCCCCCCACCCCCCCATTCCGGATCTCATTTTCAATGTAATTATATTTCCTTGGGAAGTGGAAATAGACGGATGAAGGAGAAAGTTATCTTTTATCACACCCCCACCCTTAAGATGAGGGTAAGGTAAGAGATTGTTAATATAAGGAAATGTCTTTCAGCTGAAGTTTTGATTTCTCTATAAGATTGTAATGGTCCATTTTTAAAGGATCATATTAACCTAAAACTACTGGGTATAGTGTATAGCATACAGATCTGGATTGAAAACAGTTTCACCATTCAGTGTGAACTGTACCTGTCTATACCTTTGGTGTTTTGTTTGGCTTTTCCTGGGGTGGGAGTGTGGGGGGCAGAAGGAGAGGGAGAGAGAGAAGCTCTAGCAAACTCTACCCTCAGTTTGGAGCCTGATGTGGGGTTCCATCTCACAACCAGAGCCAAAATCAAGAGTCTGTCACTTAACCAATTGAACCACCCAGGTGCCCCTGTATGAGAAATGGATATGATGATAGTGTCTTCTGAAGAGGGTTGCTATGGAGATTAAATAGAATGATGCATCTAAAAGTACCTGGAGGAGAGGGTAGGCTCCCTGTGGAACCTAGCTTCCTATTATTTCCTATTACTATTACCTATTACCAGGACTTTTCTGACCTGCCCAGACAGAAGCTCATCTCTCCCTCCTTAAGACTCATGTAGCCCAGCTCTTACCCTGGTTACGAGGCTGCCCTTTATTGTTTTGGTGTCTGCTCACCATTCTCTGTCTCTCATCTTCCTTTTATATGTTCTTCATCTTCCTTTTGTCACCTTTCTTGGTTTCCCCCCCTTCCACTTACCCACAAATACTTAAAAAATATATCCAACACAAAAAGTCAAAATTAATAGTTGAAGAGAAAATAGGTGCAGGGAAAATGAGGACAGAGATATCATAAAGCTGGAGGTAAAAAGAAATGTATGAATGCATTCTGTGGTTAGGTGTAATTGCTAGCTGGGGCCATCATTTTACTGAGCTCCCTAGCAGCCAAAGGAAAGATGGAGACAAAGAATTAAGAGTAGTGAGGTCTATGAGATTAAGAGAATATACAAAAATTGTGGTTCTTTTCCTTGGCACTTTTGTGGATTCTCATAAAAGGAATGGTAGGTGATATAAGTAAATGATGTCAAGCAGAATAATGAGTCTACTTTCATAACAGATGTGATAATAAACTCCAGAGAACTGTTTCTTATGATGCCCTTCAATATAGGCTGATGATATATAGCTGAAGTTCAATTCAGTAAAAGCATTTTTATAAGGAACTAAAATAGTGTGCTTTATGTATGCAATCCTCCAACTTTGGCATGCTGCAAGGATAAATTTTAGAATACATGGAAGAATAAATAGATTCATGTCCTTCAGGCAATCCTCCACAGATATTATCTCTGGCAACCAAGCTTTTGAAAAATATATGAAAGTAGAGTTCAAGGCAAGTCCCTGAGCATTGATACCCTCTGCTGTTGATGAAGGACAGAGAGATGTGATTGGACAATCAGTCAGGTAGAGAATAAGACCAAGATGTTTTTTATGAAAAGTTAGAGCCAAGCAAACATACCTGCCTGAACGAACTATCCCATTTCTGTGTGTGGAGGGCTGAGAGATAATGTAAAGACAAGGTCAAAATCATTCTGAATTCTGACACTGGATAAATCTTTGTGATACTTTATTAAATGATGAAAAAAGCTAGACACCATTTTGGGGACAAAGAACACAAACATATGCACAAAAAGAAAATACACCAAAATGTTAATAGAAGAAATCTCTGGGAAGCAGGATTTTGGGTGATGTTTCTTTTTTTTACGTATGGTTCTACAATGAGCAGATGTTACTTTGGTTGTAAGGGAAAAAAATAAAGCGATGAAAGTTATTTTCAGAGAAAAAGAGCTACCCTGGACTTCTTCAATACATGCATGAATAAGTAAATTCAGCCACAAATTTCCATGGCACTCACTGCATTTTAGGATCCCTTAGGGACCTTATAAAGATACTGATGCCCTGGACCCACCCCAGATCAATTAAATTAGGATCTCTAAGGGTAGTTCCCAGGCATTGGTGTTTTAAAAAATCCCCTAGGTAGTTATAATATGCAGCGAGGATGCAAGTCACCACTCCACACTATAGAACACACCTGGAATAATTGAGCCCTGGACAATGTTCCAAGCAGGCAATCTCTTTTCATTGGTCTATGAGGACCTTCTGTGATCTGGTTCCTGCTTTTCTCTCCAACATTAGCTCATTCTAGTCTTATTCATTCAGCCCCCAGAACAGTGGTTGGCATGTAGTAGGTTCTGAATTTAAGACAAAGTAGGACTGAATGAATCCATCGATGTGGTTTTCTGACTGTGCCACAGAAAAAATAACCATCCGTGTTTAAGTAACATAGTTTCTATGAATTATTTATAAATTGCTTTGATCAGTTTTGATGTCTCAGTAGACTCTTTGAAAATAGATTGAGAATAGAATGGATGATAATTTTGGTTTTCTAGTAGTTTGTCTTAATTATTCTTTTGTAATCATTGGATATCGGGATCATTTATTTGTTAGGTAAGTTTTTTAATGCATAACAAGAATGTCTGCTCCATGAGGATAAGATCTTCCTTTCTCACTGCCATATCTCTTTAAACTAGGAAAGTGCTTGGCTCATAGTAGGCATCCAATAAACACTTGTTGAATGCATATTGAAGAAGTAAATAATAATGAAAGGATGATAATAGAAAGGATCTTTCTATTCCCCACATGATGGATCAGGATGTTTGTAGGGGGTGGGAGGAAGTGTGCATACACTCATGCAAAAGTCATGTCAAATTACTTAGGCAACTGTTGAGCAAAGAAGTGACTGAAAAGTTAAAAACTCATGCTGAAATATGGTTTTGGAACCCACCTTTTGGCATGCAAAAGGATTAAATGAGGCACAGCTGGTAGCAGCTGGGTTCCTACACAGCCACCAGAGTGATCTTTTAAAAATGAAAGTCAGATTATTTTTCTCCTCTATTCAAAAATCCTCCAGTGATCTTACCTCACACCATATACAAAAATTAACTCACAATCGATTAAAAAGTTAAACATAAGAGCTAAAACTATAAAACGCTTACAAGAAAACATAAGGGAAAATCTTCACAACATTGGTTTGGCAATGGTATTTTGAATATGACACCAAAAGCACAGGGAACAGAAGAAAACATAGATAAACTGGACAGCATCAAAATTCAAAGCTTTTGTGAATCAAAAGACAGTAGAAAGAGAGTGAAAAGGCAACTTACAGAATGGGAGACAATATTTAAAAATAATACATTTGATAAGGTGTTCATATCCAGAATATAGAAAGAACTCTTAAAACTCAATAGTAAAAAACCTAACAACCCAATTAAAATATAGGCAAAGGACATGAATAGACATATTCAAGTAAAGAAGATAGACAGTGACCAATAAGCACTGGAAAGGTGTTCAAAATCACTAATCATTAAGAAAATGCAAATCAAAATTACAGCAAGATACCACTTCATACCCATTAGGAGAGCTATTATCAGAAAACCTGAAGATAGCAGGTGTTGATTAGGATGTAGAGAAATTGAAACCCTTGTGCACTGTTGGTGGAAATGTAAAATGGTGCATTCAGGAAAATAGTATGGCGATTCCTCAAAATGTTAAACATAAAATTACCATGTGACCCCAAAATTTCATTTCTGGGTATATAACCAGAATAATTAGAAACAGAGTCAGAGTCAGAGCTAACTTCTACAGCACATTCATAACAGCATTATTCACAATAGCCAAAAGGTAAAAGCAGCCCAAGTGTCCCTTGATAGATGAATGGATAAACAAAATGTGGCATATACATACAACGGAATATTATTCAGTCTTAAAAGGAAGGAAATTTTGCCACATGCTACAACATGGGTGAACCTTCAGAACATTATGCTAAATGAAATAAGCCAATCACAAAAGGACAAATATCGCATGATTCCACTTCAATAAGGTACCTAGGATAGCCAAAATCATAAAGTAGAAATCAGAAGTCAGAAAGTAGAATAATGGTTTTCAGGGGTTGGGGAGGTGGGAGGTAAGAGGAAATGGAGAGTTAGTTAATGGTTACAGCATTTCTGTTTGTGACAATGAAACAGTTCTAGAGATGGATGGTAGTGAAGGTTGCATGACAATGTGAATGTACTGAATGCCATTGAACCGTACACTTACAAATGGTTAAAGTGATAAATTTTATATGACATGTATTTTATCACAATAAAAAATCTTTACAACCATGTTTGAGATTGGTAATATTATTCTGTTATTGTCCTCACTTGACAGGTGAGGAACCTGAGGTTCAGAGTGGTTAATTGATTTGCCCAAGGTTGCCTAGCTCATGAGTTGCAAACAAAACAAAACAAAATAAACCCTCCACTGATGCCCCATTTCAGAATAAAGGCCAGACACCTTAGCCTATCTTTTAAATGACCCTCCATAATCTGGCCCATGTCCTGCCAGCCCATAGCTCTCTGATGCCTTTTTTTATACTCTCCCTGTGGTTTGCTTTGCTCCAACCACACATTTCAGAGATACCCCTGCTACAGGACATTTGCACTTGCTATTATCTCTGCCCACAGTGCTATTCCTCCCTTCTTTACCATTTTCAGGTTTTTGCTCTGCTGTCACATTCTCAATGAGGCCTCTCCAACCACACATATTTAAATTTCAAACGCCTCTTCCACACACACATACCCGTGTTCTTCCTTCTTCATTTTGCTCATCACTTATTTCCATCTGACACAATTTACCTGTTTATATTTTACTTACAATTTCCTACCCTGACGTGCTTTATGAAGACTAGAATTTTTGTTTCTTATGTCTTCTGCTTCATTCCCAGCATGTTGAGCAGTGCCTGACACATAACAGGTGCCAAGTTAATATATGCTCAATGAATGAATGAATAAATCTGAAAATATTATATACTTCTGCTCTGATGAGTTATGATGCCTCACTCTGGTTACCTTTGTGTTTTCAATGATCTATTCACCTGTGTATCAACTCTAATCTCTGCTAGCTTATCAGGATCAGTTTCTGTCTCCCCAAAGTGTCTACATAATTCAAAACACATAACAGAAGTTATGTATATGTGTATGTTAATGGAGTATTGGTGGAAATTAAGACTCGAATGTTAAAGGGAACCAGCATGTAGGTCACTGTGTCACCCTCAAAATACCTCGTCCAAAAATTTCCCAAATAAACTCACGTTCTGGTCCTGGGATACAATGAAGCTGTTCATTGTCCATGAGTGTGTTCCTACTCTTGTAATCTGTCTTCAGATGGAGAAAGTGAAAGTGAAGCTAATCAAATGAGAAGTTGAATTACAAACAACTTTTCTGACTTCCTGCATCTTGAGGCTCAGAGCAAACACCGATGAAGGGAGACAGAATCATTTTGTATAGGGTTTGGCCTTAGTTACTAATTATGTAGGTGAAGACCCCTCACCCCCTTACCTTTAGGCAACACAGGCTGGATGTCTTGGTTCAAGAGTTTCCTGCAAAGGTCCAGAATTCTCTTCGTTTCAGAAATCCTCAACTGTGCTATTGGGAAATTCTTGGCATTTGTTTCCCTGGCAGTGAATGGGTCCAACACCAAGAAAAGGAAGATACTCAGTAGTGAAGGACCTAGGTCTGGAAGAGATGTGCTCCATCTGCCAAGGCATTTTCTGCACATGGTTGGCTTTATTTTCCCTACTTTTTTTTTTTAAACACTTGCCCAGCAAACTGCATGGTAAGTCATTTGTGCCAATAAAATGACAGTCTCTTCAAGGCTACAGATTAAGAATATGAATTGTCTGCTAAAAATTGGCTCTCTGGGATATATATATATATATATATTTATATATATATTCCCCTACTCCTTCCCAAACTCTCTCTTTCCCTTTCTCACACATAACACATACACAACTGCACGTTCATAAAAATTGGATTTTCCAAAATTTCCCACTTGCCTAGGAAGCAAAATACAAAGCTGGGTGAGGAAACGTGACTCAGCCCCTACGTTTAGAATTCATTGCCAAATAACAGCTTTTTCAGGAAGAAAAGTCATATTTCTGAAACCACCACCAAAATGGAAGGAATCGGATCCTCAGTGTTTGCCTCAGACTATCCATGAGGCTGTGGTCTAGTGAGGGGCAGGGGCTAGAGGTTGCGTGAGCCCCAGAATGCTTTGCCTCCCTTTGTGAGACAACATTTTTTTTTTACAGCTATCGACAATTCTCATTTCCATGTGACAGAGTCCCTATGGTCAAAAGAATGTGACACAAGCCTTATAAAAGCAATAGCATAGTGTTTTTACTTGAAAGTGTATTCTGGGGGCGCCTGGGTGGCTCAGTGGGTTAAAGCCTCTGCCTTCGGCTCAGGTCATGATCTCAACAGGTCCTGGGATCAAGCCCTGCATCGGGCTTTCCGCTCAGCGGGGAGCCTGCTTCCCCCTCTCTCTCTGCCTGCCTCTCTGCCCACTTGAGATCTCTCTCTGTCTGTCAAATAAATAAATAAAATCTTAAAAAAAAAAAAGAAAGCGTGTTCAGGGCAATTTTAATGGAACTGAGAGTTTAGTGGGCTGTGGTACAAATAAGCAAACTTGCATGATATTTTAGAAGCAACACAGACTTCTCTGAGCGACAGCTAGATTGAGTGGTAAGAGAATAGTCTGGGCTCTGGGAAGTCCAGTGTGAGCAAGGACTCTGGGACATGCATCTCTGCGACTCTCTTTGGGTGCAGGTTTTCTTACCTGTGGAATCGGATGTCACTACTTAGGAAACAGAAGAGGTGAAAGGATTGGTGTTTTTTAAATGCTTGTGCTGGTTTCTTTCACCCCAGCCGCGACTATTCTCCATGGCGTCTGCCGGACTTTGAAGAATGTTGGTATGATAATCACAGGAAAGAAACTCTGCCTCTGGAAACCATATGTTATTGCACATTCATGGAACTTTTATTCATGGGATCAACTCTGATCCCACATCCAGAAGGAACTGTGTGACTGAAGAGGACAGTTCCCACCTCTTCACTGATCATGCTTGAGGTGAGAAATATGAATATCGGAAGGAATAAATGTAATGCTCTGTGGAGGTCAGCCTTGAGTTTTGTAAGGTGTGGACTTAGAAACAATTCCATTTTTTTTCTCAGCACTGGACAGCCTATGGTTGTAAGGGAAGAGGGAGAGAGAGAAAGAGAGAGAGAATACGGAATTTCAGTTTTGAAGACGTTACACTTTGAATTACGTTGACAGAGAGGGTTTGTTCCCAGGAGCCCCACAGAACAGCATGGTTGGGTTGTCCAGGGAATAAAGACATCAGTAGAGCTGCCCTCCGGTCTCTCCCCCAAACCACCGTCTGTGTGTTCCAGGGAAGGAATCTCAGCTTATTCATGAGCGGCGCTATCTTTCCACAGGATATTCATTGTTTTGAAAATAGGAGAAAACCTCAACAGCTCTGAAGCATATAATTATGCTTTTCTTATTACCCAACAAGAATGTTCTCCGGAGTGTTGTTGTGATGATACACTTGCAAGTACTTGGCAGAGGGGAGGGCAACTGAGGAGGAGAGTGGGAGGCCAGGGAGCCGAGCGGCTTGCCTTCGCTTCTGCTTATTCTGTCTTTCCTGTCTAACAGCTCCCGCGGCTCTGTGGCTTTTCCACAGAACTAGGTAGACTTTTGGTGTGGGTTCCCAGGCTCCATTCGGTTATCAGTGTAATAAGTGAGTTCAGAGTATTGGGGCAGATTCCACTATCACTGAATCATCTACAGATTCAAGGCCAGATGATGACATCAGAAACATATGTGCTCGTCTGGAGGCAACACTTGGCCTAAGAAACAGAGCAAGAGCTCCAGTGGGAGAACTAGGTTTTCTTTGGTCTAAAAAGAACCCCAAGAGGTGAGTTTCTTTATCTTTTGCCTCCAGGCAAGAAGTCACTTAAAAAAAAATCCCCCTTAAATGGTGGATGGGATGTTCTTGAATATTTCTAGAAGAGCCCTTTTAGAAAGCTAGGGCTTAAGTGTTTCACAAACAAGGCAAGGCCTCGTGTGTGAGGAATAAACTCCCTATGCTATAACTCATAATTACCATGATTTTATAAACTTGGAATTTCCGAACCAAGCTCTTTATTTTCATTCAGAGCGGCGTCTGCGGGATAGTTCTTCATTAATCACAGCTGCCCACCCAAATGCCCATCTATATTTTTAAAAAAGGCATATTCCCAGATAGGTGTTTTAACTAGGCCCGTCGCTATACTGGGTGTGGTAATTCCTCCAAATGCTTTTTGTCAAGCCATGGGACGAATTTTAAATCATTTTATAAGTTGACATCATATTTGAGCTTTAGGCAGGCCCTGTGGTTTCCATAGTAACAAAATCACTTCACAGTATAAGAAACATGTGGAAGATTGTAGGAAAAAAAAAGAGGGAATCTGAATTGAACAAAAGGCAGGAGCTGAATTCAGAATTTCTTGGGATGCTGATTTTATTACTGTTTTATTTATTTCAAAAGACTAGTACAAATCCTCTTGATGCCACGAGGTGCAAATTGCGTCCATTTTCTTGTCATCTTTCAGGATCCAAGATCATCTTACTTCAAGCTATGGTCTTACTGATGCCTACATTCCCCATTGTGTGTGTGTGTGTGTGTGTGTGTGTGTGTGTGTGTGTGTGTGTCTATGTACACACACACACACACACACACACACACACACACACACACACACACTGAAGATCTGCAGTCTTTTTTCAAAAAACTGATTTCACCATTTTAGATTAGGGACTGGTAGTAAGATAACTTTCCCAAGGACCTGCCTCGTTTTCTCTCTATATACACACAAGCGTGTATAGAGACACCCCGAACTCCTACTGGATAAATAGTGTGGTGACTTGGCAGCATGATTCATTCACTCACTTGTTCATGTGTTAGAGACATAGTTACTCAGCAGCTCTTATGGCAGATAGAGCCCTTGTACCAGACATTGAGCTGTGAATTGACAATTTGGTTACCTGTATACATACATGTGGGTAATGTATGAAAGGTTTAGTGGGAACCTTCCTGATTTCTCACCTGGTCTCCTCTGTGGCCAATAGCTCACATTCTCCATGTTCCCAGGTCTATGCGCAGCTCAGGTGGCAATGTGGGTCCCTCACCTAATGGGCTCTTTTGTTAGAGGTTTGAGCTCTTGGGTCTTTCAGTTATGAACTTCTCTGAATGAGGAGACTTGTGTCCTTAATCCTCTTTTTCCTACTATTCTGATTGGATGAATCCGATGTAATCCTAATACTTTGGCCTCTAAGTGAAGAGAACCAGGACAGGAATTTTAAGACAGCATCTATGTTTGTGATGCATCATTAAGCAAATACTAACTGTCCTGGGCAGTGAATTTCTCCTTTTGGTTATGTCAGAAACAAAGGGAAGGCATTTGCCCCAACTCTCCTCAGTGATAGGCATCAGGATCATAAATTCCAGAGCCCGAAGAAATGTCGTCCTTAGAGAAACCTCTCCTTAGAGACTGGCAGTCAGAGTGAATTCTGACACCCTCCTTCTGTGCTCACCTGTTTGGACTGTTTTGGAGGTCTTTTGAAGGCATGAATCTTCTTGTGAGGGCAGACTCACAGTCAACAGTGGAGAGGGCTTAGCTGTGATGTTGCAGGCTGCAAGGTAGGTGTGTCCATGAATGCATCAAGGGCATTAGTGCTGATCTCTGGAAAGAAGCAGTAGTCATTAAAATATTTGCCATCTTTCTCTTTGAGAAGGATTTCTGTCCCATGACAACATAATAGCACTAGTAAATGTGATCTGTCAGAGTGTGTGGCTGGAAATGCATATGATGGTTAGGGACTTAACTTTGCTTCTAGTGAGCCCCTGGCCCTTCCATCTGAGGCACACTTCTCCTCTTGTGCATTCAAGTCTACCCCTCTGCCTCCTTCAGAATATGGTGCTCGTAATTATTCATTACTTCTATCTTGTATCTTCAATTAGTTTCTTTTCTTTGGCTTTTGCCTTTTAGACATAAATAGGTGCGAAACTCCCCAAACCTTAAAAAAGAAAACACACAAGCAAATGAAACCTTGTGGTCAGGCTTCTCTTTTTGACCTCTCACAGTTAAGCTCTTATCCCATCTCTGATGAAATCCTTGCTGGGGGTGCAGTCACCTCCCAACTACCAAGTGCAGAGCCCTGTTTCTGTCCTCCTACTTGTATCCTTGGCAACATTCCTTTTCCTCTTGAACACCCATTCCATTTTGATAAGCACTCCTCCAGCTTCTATACCATTTCTTCCTCTTGAATTTCCTCGCATCTCCCTCTCCCACCATTTCTGTGCAATATCTTCACCGTTTCTCTTTCTCAGCCCATGGTTAGAAATCAGTGTTTCCCATATAATATCCCTACCCTTGGTACTCATCTTTTCTCTCTCACTCTATTTTCCCATATGAAATGTTCTCCCACATGAAACTGCCACTTTTGTAGGTAAAATGTGATTACATGTTAGTAATTTCATATAGGTCAACCCATAATAATTTCCATATCCAGTCCTAATCTTCCTGAGCATAGAGAGATATTTCCCATGATCAATTGGACACTTCCCATTGGATTGTCCTAAGTCACCTCAAAATTACTACATCTCAAATGGAACACTTATGAATAATAGAACTTTCTCTACCTCAAGTATTCTTAATCTTTTTTTTTTTTGTAGGCTCCACACCCAGTATGGGACCCAATGGGGGGTTTGAATTCACCATCCTGACATCAAGATCTGAGCTGAGATCAAGAGTCAGATGCTTCTCTGAGTGAGTCACCCAGGTGCCCCAGAAATTTCGGTAATTTTTGAAATCTTCCTCCTTTTGCACTTCCATGGCCAGTCACAAAGTCAGAGAATCCCATCTTTCCATGGTTGCCTGGTGATTGCAATGGCTTCATCTATGGAATTCCTGCTTCTATTTGCATTGCATTCCACTTCATCCTTTATCTTGCCACAAAAAATATCTTCTAAAAAGCAAACATGAGCATGTAACTCCAAGATGCATCGCCATCCAGTTCTTATGCTCAGCTCCTGTGATTCTGACCCTCCAACCCTTTACCGCAGTCATTCTAATGGAATGACTTGCTTGTTGTTTCCTAAAACATCAGGCTCTTTCACAATCCGATGCTTTCTTCTGTCTGAATTGTTCTTCTCATTCTCTAAGAAACTCCTACTCAGCCTCTGATGGTCAACTTAAAAACATCCTCCTATATCAAGCCTCCCCAGACTCTTCCTGCCAAGTTGGTCCTGTGATTTCCATACCCTTTGCCCACATTTCTAGTCTAGCACTTTTCAGGTCACCTGGTAGTTGGATTTATCCATTTATATATTGGTCATCTCTAATAGATTAAACACTCAGACCATGTTTCTCTCATTTCTATATTCAGAGTATGTCCATTTCTTCTTTCACTGAAGCAATTTGAGTGAGGCTCCCGTGGGATTTCAGAGGAACTTGTAGATGAGAGGAGGTACAAATAATTCAACCTTTCATTTTGTGTTCTTTGACAAAATAGACTCCCTTTTGACAGAGGGTCCCTGTCTAATCTTGATGATCAGAAGGGATGAGAGCCCAAAGTTATTGGATCACTGATCCTCAGGATGCCAGCTATTAGCAACACTTGGTAAAACCCCAGAGTAGAACAGAGAAGGAAAGAGGAAACCATGTCCAATGAGTAACTCAGAGTCAGTGTGAAGAATTGAATCTCTGGCCATCTTTTCTCAGATATAGGGTGTTATGAACACAGTGGACCCGCCCCTACATTGCTTGGCCCTTGCCTAGCACACTGCCTGCCATTCCCTGCCTCCTACTCAAGAAAGTACCGAATGACTTATAGTTCCCTACATACAGGATGTTCCTGACTTCCTCTTTGCTTTTGCTCATGCTGTTCTCTTTGCCTAGAATGCCGCTTCAGATTCCCTGTTTATTTTGATGAATGAATCCCTAATCAAGAGAAATCCAACCATTGCTTCTCCAAACCCATCTCTGACCCATTCCCCTTCCTTCCCAGGCTGGGTTAGATGCTATTCTGCAGTGCCATCGTTACACAGTAAATCACGTTCACTATGGCATAACGGTGCCCAGCTGAGGAAATAAGTTCCTGATTTCCAGCCCAAGTCCCCTTTGCATGTGCCTTTATGGCTGGAATTATTTCTTCATTCATACAAAGGCAGACTCGTAGTGCCCTGTGCATATCCCTATCACTGTCATGACCAAGCACAGTGTACTATGACTACCTATCTATTTATCTCTTCCCTCCACTAGAGCCCTGGAGGGCCAGCTCCTGTACCTAGTACAATATTTGGCATTGAGTAACTGTGGAGAGCAGTGCTTGTTGGATTCTAACAGTTATTAAGAACTAGACACCATTCCAGGAACTTCGGGTGCCTAAAGTCATTTATTTCTCACAATGATCATGAGGAGAGACCAACTTTACCAATTTACAGAAGATCGAATATGGAAGCACCAAGCAACAAAGAAAATGGCTTAAGTCATAGGGCTGGTAAGTGTGGAGTCAGGATTTGCTGTGTTTGGGCTCCGTGTTGCCCATTCTCTAAGCCCCTGTACCACACCACCTCTTAACTGAAAACTTGTCAGGCCCCTACTTCCTTGTATTTGTTCTCCTTCAGGGAAAAAACCAAACCAAACCAAAACAAAAACAGTCCTTGTGTGCAACATCTGGTGGGAACCCTACTCCCAATCAGGACACTTTCCTAGCTACCTGTGTGTCTCCTTTACATGGTGTAATCTCCTATGCCCTGAAAGCTGGTCTCTAGTGGAGTTGGTTCCTGGCTTCCTTTTCCAGAGCGTGCCAGAAGGTGAGCTGGAGGTCCATGGCTTCTAGGCCAAGGTATGTGGGCCTGCGGATTGTTTGCAGAGGGGGCAACACATGTGTTGTGAAAGGAAGGGAGGAAAGACAGAGGACTGATTGCAAGCAGAGAGACAGGAAGAAAAGGATGAAGGTGAAAATCATTCATGTAGTCACTAAGAACCATGAACTATAAAAGGGGAGGTGCGGACTAAGTGTGCTCTGAGAAGGGAGAGAGGCGTCTGGAAAGCTTGGGGCTTTGTGTTCTCACATTCCTGGGAGAAAACTCCCAGGTCAGACCCCGATTCTTGACCGTGTTGAAGGTCCTCAGGTGCAGAGAACCTGACGGAGAGCAATGTCTCTGCCATTGCTGTTCTTGGCCTCTCCTGGGCCGCAGCACCCTTGTTAGCCACAGAATGAGAAGGAGGCCTCAGGGGAGGCGTCTGGCTGGCTTCAGGCCAAAGCGACCAGCTTCACAGAAGAAATGCTGGTGGTGGGTGTGAGGCCAAGCCAGTGGCCAGGCAGTTGGTAGTCAAGAATTTGGTCTCTTGCTCTTGCACTGACTCAGCCTGTGGCCTGTGGGTCACAGCCTACGGTGACTCAGTTTCTCAAACTTGACATGGGGATAATGATCCTCGCTACTTTGTGAGGGGTGTTAATTAAAGTTTGCGCCCTGCGTGGCAATGCCAGGATGAAAGGGGTTAAAAACCAAGGGTAATCGTGACACACGATTCGTGTCACTTGTAGGGAAACATGCCATCTGTGTGGTGTATTGGCATCACGTTGGTCCCCAAACCACAGTCAAGAGGAAAATGTGGATTTGCTCGCTGGATGTGTGTTCCCAGGCTGACACTCTTTCCTGTAGTTTCGTAAACAGGGAAGAGGGCTGATTCTGAAGTATCACAAATTTCAAGTTTTCCTTCAGAGACTCTGCTCCTTCACCCTTCCAACCCCACAGAGATCTTGCTGACAGAAAATGTGTCCTGGGTGATCACAGCCCGATGGTGTGGGGAAGGTAGGCAACGCCTCAATGGATAAAACCAGCCCTTCCCTGCTTCCAGTGTGGTCTTTGGTCAGCAGCTAGAGTAGGGGAACTCGTTTACTCCAGTTCTCCAAGGCCTGCCACCTACCCCACTTCTTCCTGGTCCCTGATCCTGTTCCACTACGCTGGGGCCCCCGGGGGCTCCTTGTGCCCATGCGGCTCATGTCCTACAATGTGGCTCCAGACAGAGCCACAGAGATGGCAGAGGGTTCCTCTGCTCTCTCGTGTCACCTGTGCTGCCTGAGATCCCGGAACGGCTTCTGCCGAGTTGGTCAAACGGATGTCATGTGTGAGGCTAATTGTCCGCAAGTGAAAATCAAAGCGTCTTGGAGAAACCAGGGTACCCTAGAGACCACAGGGGAACACTCCAGACATCACATCGCTGCGAACGTGGAGAGCGGGCGGTGATGCGCGCCATGGATATGCTTGTCTCCTCTGTGCCTCGATGTGGGATGGGAAGAGATTAAATAATTCAGAGAAAGGGCCAAAACTGTGAAGTCCTGCAGGGACACCTGGGTGGCTCAGTGGGTTAAACCCTCTGCCTTTGGCTCAGGTCATGATCTCAGGGTCCTGGGATCGAGCCCCACATCAGGCTCTCTGCTCAGTGGGGAGCCTGCTTCTCCCTCTCTCTCTGCCTGCCTCTCTGCCTGCTTGTGCTCTCTATCTCTCTCTGTCAAATAAATAAAATTAAAAAAAAAACAACTGTGAAGTCCTCCAAAGCTTCAGATTTACCTAAGTTTGTCAAGTTAGGCAACACGGGGCCATCAGATTAGGGAATTCGTGTCTTCATTCAATGGTTGTGTGGATTTATTGAGCACTTCCTGTGTGCTGAGAGCTGTTCGGGGTGCTGGGGTATACAGCAACACACAAACCAGACTGACATGACATGTGCGTCCTACGTGGCTGTCATTCCAGGGGAGAGATGCCCGTAGTGGAGGAAAGTGCTTGCAGGATTTCTGCCTGAACGATTACTTCTCTTTCTGGCTATCCTCTCTCTGTGCAGGACTAGGACCTGGGTCCAACCCCAGTCCCACCGCAGCCTTCTTTAGAAATTAGCAAGAATGAAAATGTCGAAGATGAGAGGTGGTGGTAGTTGTTGCTTTTCACTTAGAAGCGGGGGTGATATTAAACATATCTAGCAACTCGTTTGGCACAGGTGCCAACCCATCACAATGGATACTGTGGTCCCTCCCAGGCCAGCATTAACCCTTTACCTCCTGGGTCATGCCGAGGTCCAGAGGGCTCAGAGGAGGAGCTGAGGTAGCTGAGATGGCGGGAAACTTCAGGGTGGGGGTGTTTGGGGCATTGTCTATTTACCCAGGGGTACAGAAGTATTCCAGTACTTTGCAGGATGACTGTATCTGACAGCCCCAGGTGAGTATCAATACTACTCTTGAAAGACTCTAGAAAAAGGATATGCCCCTGTGAGGTCTTAGTCAATATCCAAGAGCAAATGGAGGAAATACTGTTAATTTAAAAAAAATTTGAATCTGAGTTGGACTGAGTCCCCACAATCTTATAAGATGACTTTGAAATCCAGGTGGCCTTAAAAGTCATTGCGACCATTGGGGTGGAGGGTGGGGCACAGAGCTGTCAGGGACACCCAGCCTCCAGCAAAAATAAACAGTCTTTCCTGAAAAGAATGCAACAGCCTTGGGACATGCTCTGAGGTGGTGATGTTTTCTTCTGGACCTACCCTTGCCTGGTCCGTGCTTGGTTGGCAGAGGAACTGGCTGAGGACGAAGTCACACCCTTTGGCAGGTACATTGGAAACACTGTTGTCAAAGAGCATTTGCCAAGCAATCCTAGTTGTGGTTGCCGGGCTGCCACAATATTACTGGTCCTTCAGGTTCCCAGCTTGTCATCATGGGCTGACAACATCTCCTGGCTTTTATTGGAGGCCTAATTGGAGAGTGTCTGATGCCCAAAGGGCTTTGATGGTTGACAACCTTGTCAGTGGTGGAAGAGAGCTATTGGATTGAGGGGAGCTATTCCTTGTGCATCCTTTTCTATCTCACAGGTGCAGCCTGGGGGAAAAGTCTTCTCTACGGGATGCACAATAACTCCAAGATGGCTAGAACGATTACAGGCTGCCCGAGAGAGTTACCTACCCACCTAAAAAGGAACATGGCCCAATCTCATCAAATTTGCTGAAAATCATTTGTGTGGTTGAAAGAGGGATGTCAATTACTCACCCCTTTCCAGGGAAATGTCCCATCAACGGCCCCTGGTGGATACCCAGTTTTGTACCACAAGGTGACAAGAGGACACTGGGGAGGTTAATTTACAGTCTTGCCTGAATACTGTGATGTGGCCCACAAACAGAGAACTGGGCCAATCTAGTTTTGCCTCTTGTGACTGTGAGCCAGGGATTTGTTGAGAGTCTGGGATGGGGCTAAGTAGGTGCTGTGGCTGACAATCACTGGGTGGGGTCCGAGGAGGGATGTGTGTGGCATTTGTGGCTGTGCAGGTCAGATGGTGGGGAAGCTGTGGGAGAATAAAGCAGGCAATATTGTGGTAACTGCTTCATTGCTTCATTCAGCCATGAATAATGAGTATCTACTCGGCATCAGGCACTCTTGCAGGTGCCCGTGATCCGACTGTGAACAAAACCGGAAAAAATCCAGCCCTCATGGAGCCAATGTTTTTTGCAGGGAGACGTGAAATAAACAAAAAATAAATAAATGAATAAGAAAAATATACTAGAGAGTGATCAATGTTGGAAGGTTTAGCTATAACGCAGGGAAAAAAAATGGAGGGGGAATCGATGAAACAAGAGCAATGAAATTTAGACATCAGATCAATGATGACTAGAAAGGGGGTTCATGTGACCATTTTGACTGGATTTAAAATTTTTCATAACACAAAATTTTAAAAAGAATTCAGGTTAAGTTGGATAGGAAATGTTGGGGTGGGGTGGGCTTACAATTTTAGACAGAAGGATGGCTTCACCGCGAAGATATTTGAGCGAAGACCTAAAAGAAGTGATAAGCACATAGCTGGGGATGAGCATTCCAGGAAGAGGGAACAGCAGGCGCAACATCTCTGGGACAGGAGGGTTCCTGGGGTGTTAAAGGACCCCAGGGTAGATAGAATGACCAGTCACAGCAGCGTGACTGAGGGGGAGGCACAGTGTAATTGGGGGAAGGTGGTGAACATCATTTAGGATCTGTGGGTCATGGTAAGAATATAGTCTTCAACTCTGAGTGAGATGGGAGCTGCTGGAGCATTTTGAGCAGAGCAGTGACATGAATAGACACATGTCTTGGCGGATCTTGGAAGTTTTGGAGTGAAGATTTCTACCTCTGGGGTTGACTAAGTGTCCTTGAAGCCAGGAGCTAGCTCAATAATAGCTCCTGTGCTTGGATGTCCTTGGAACTCTATTTCTTCTTTAATTCTGATGTGTTCCCACAATAAATCTTATTTATTTGACTTGGCTTCAGTGGGTCTCTATTTCTCAAATTGAAACAAATCACAAGGAGGGCCACTCTTTCTCATGGTATGACTGCCACTCTTGGAGAGCAGGCAAAGGCATGCTGCAAGAGCACCTTGGTTGTTCTCCACACTCCAGCTCAGGAGGTGAGAGGTCAACACCACAGCTGAGGAGATGAGGGGTCAATACCATAGCTCAGGAGGTGAGATAACAACACCACAGCTCAGGAGGTGAGGAGACAATATCACAGCCCAGGAGGTGAGAGAACACCGCCCAGGAGGAGAGGAGGGGAGGAGACACACTATAGCCCAGGAGGTGAGGAGACACACTACAACCCAGAAGGCTGAGGGAACAATACCACAGCTGAGGAGGTGAGGGGAGAATACCACAAAGTCTGTTTGAGGTGACACTCCCCTCTGATATCATAAGCCCTCAAGCAGTCCAAATTTCTATGGTATTTTTACTTAGAAACTTTAAAACAAAAAGTACACTTAAACCAAAAATAAATTTAGATACGTTTATTTATTTTTAAATCTTGTGTGATCAGAAATAATAAATTCCAAAGGCATTCCCTATGCTCCTCAAGCACTGAAGTGTGAACCACTATCCAGAAGTTGGGAGCTATAACTAACCAAGTAAAGATGGCCGTTATGGACAAGAGCCCTTAATGATTATTTCCGTCGCTTTTGATGGTTAAATCAGGTGCCTTCCTTTAGGATCTTATTCTACTTGGCATTTTTCATGTCTATAAGGTTGAAGAACTACTAAAAATAGCACCTAGTGCTGAGTCTGTCAGGTCTCCAAGGCTTCCAGTTCCCCAAGTCAACTTCTCACTCCAAACTAAATCTTGAAAAGCCAACCCTTCCAAAGCTTTCATGTGAGCCTTGCCCACAAATAACTCCAGCAAAGCCAGGACACACACATGGAAATGGGCTGAAGGGGTGCATGTGACCTCCTCAAATGAGAATGTCACAAAACCAGTTTGCTTGACGGCTCTCACGCTCTCAAGAATGAATGAACAAGTATGAGCTGGAAAGCTTCTTCTAATAACGTCGTTTGCCTGTGGAATCCTTTTGTACTCAGAATGCATGAGCCAAATGCTATGTTTTCTTTCCCATTGTAAAAGTTTTACTAAGAAAAGAAAATTAAAAAAAAAAAGATTTTTTTACTCCACTGGACTCTTTACCTTGCGATAGGAGGAACTGTCCCAGCATTGAGGCTAATCAGCATGTACATAGTGTTTATATATAGTATTATTCTGTATTTCCCTCCTATGAGAGTCTGTAATGCTTTACTACCTATTAACTACCTCTTTCGCGTGAAATTGGCCAATTTCATCAATTTCATTTTACAGAAAATGGTAGGGTAGGTGGAGAAGGTGGATGAATCCTTCCCAGGATCATATGGTTGCAGGGACGCAGGCAGAATGCACACTGCTTGGCATCAGTGCACACAGACCAGCAATGATCTTGAGCTGGGGCCCACCTCCAGCCAACATGGCTAAGCCCTCCTACAGTTGTTATCCCAGGCAAACTAGTGTGGATTTGTACCCTGATCAACACTGTGTCCTTCTTGATAACGTGATAGAAACATGGGGAAAAGTGGGGCCCTTGCCTGTCCTCGTGGGTCTGTGGTTTTATTTTTTATTTTTATATTTTATTTTATTTTATTTTATTTTATTTTATTTTATTTTATTTTATTTTATTTTATTTCATTTTATTTTAGGTGACTCAGGCTGAGCACCTGTACTCATGGGGGCAAAATTGCAGGAGAGTCCCTGAAAGGGAGGACTCCTTTGTCATGAGGGTATTAGTCCTCCCAGCACATGAGGTCATTTAGAGGGGTGCTAGGAGAGGTTTTTCTCTATATTCCGTAGCAAACTCAACTCCAGGGAGAATGACCTCGGTATTGAGGAGATTCTGGTCAAATATGACTTTGGCCCTATCTTTCTTCCTATCCGAAATACATAAATGAAAATCATCTCAGTTTTGGGGCACCTCGGTGGCTCTGTCGGTTAAGTGTCTGACTCTTGATTTGGGTTCGGGTCATGATCTCAGGGTTGAAGGATCGAGCCCCACTTCAGGCTCTGCGCTCAGTGGGGAGTCTGCTTCTCTCCTCCCTCTCCCTCTGCCCGCTCCCATCTCCCACTCACATGTTCTCTCTCTCTCTCTCTCTCAAATAAATAAATAAATAAATCTTAAAAAAAAAAAAAAGGCAGAATCTCGGTTGATTGCTATGAGGAGGAAACAATGAGAACTATCAGCCTGTGCGCAACCGCCCAAACCTTCCGCAAGAAGCAAACTGGTTTTCAAAGGATGATCAGCTAATAACACATTCTATAAACACCTGCCACTTGATTAATATGCTAAAGCCAAGTTCATTTGTTCTGGTTTTCCATCAAGGTCACGCAAAGCTTGAACTGGGTGTTCTTTGCTCTGGTGTGGTTTTTCGGTTCCAAACAATGACAGAGATCATTTTCTTGTGACTCCCGATGGGAATATCATTATCTTGCTTCCTGTATGAGCTGCTGTAACAGATAGACCAAACATTTTTTCATGGTTAACATAATAGGAGTTTACTTCTCCTTCATTTCCTGCCTGGCAGGCTTCTCTCCATGTGATGATCCTAAGACCCGGGCTGCTTCTGTCCTGCCTGATATCTTGCCCGAGATCAGCGCTAACTCTGTCCGGGGTGAGAGGGAGTAAAACTCTTCACTTTTTACAGCTCTGCCCCATTTCCTTTAGTGAAGTGGGCACTATTTTCTGTGGCCCTTTCCATGGTGGCGCCATTTTACAACAGGCCCAATGTATATATTCTGCCTCTTCTACCAAGCCTTCTAGCGTCCACGGAAGTCGAGGACAAGGGCTCCTGCGGCCTACATAGGGTGTGTGAATTCAGGCCTGTTGGGGCCCGTCCAGGAGGCTGGAAGGGGCTCCGTTTGCAGGAGAGCTGGAGCAGCTTGAGGAGAGACAAGCGTGTGGCTGAGGTGGGCATGGAAACAGGAATCCTTTCCCCTGCAGACAGTGACCTGGATGAGGAAGGAAACACTACAAGAAAAGGGAATAGTCTGCAATTTCTAGGTCTACAGATTTGGCACAGGGTGGGTGGGGCTGGCGGTGCAGAGAGATGATGAAGGGTAGCACTATGGGTACTTCCGGGACTTACTACTATTAAAACTCAAACCTCCTACAAGCTTACAGTTCACACATGACTTTTCTATTCTACTGTCCTCATCACATAACTTAATTATTATAGAAAACTCTTTTCCAGGGAGATAAAAGTGGCAGATAATTTTATTGATCATTGCAAGAACTTCCTGATAGACGTATGAAGTCATTATTTTTTTTAATTTTTAAAAAGATTTTATTTTTTTATTCGAGAGAGTGAGAGAGAACACGCACATGAGCAGGGGGAGAGACAGAAAAGGAGGGAGAGGGACAAGCCGGTTGTAGACTTGATCCCACAACCCTGAGATCATGATCTGAGCTGAAATCAAGAGTCTGACACTCAACCGACCGAGCCACCCTCTAATCTTTAATTTTAGAAAGCATTAAATGACAGTTTATAACCTAAGACTTGTTGAAACCTTTGCTTCCAAAATCCGTGCTTTGTTTTATACACCAATACTAGATTATGATGCCATGATCCTCCCTCAGTCCTAAACATAGCCCCACACTGAAACACCTGTCTTAAGTCAGACTTCGAAATCTCACTATATGTATCTCCTTCTCGCCCTTCTCGCTCTGAGATGCTATGAGACTCTGAGAAAAAGTGCTTTCTTTCACCGCTGTAGGCAACAAGCTCAGCTTTGCCTTATCAACGAGTTGTTTAGGTGATATTTTGCACACCCAGCAGTCCATGGTGTCTTCTGGTCCAAAGGATTTGTGCCAACTTTCAAAGGGAAGGGAAACTGTGATAACAAGGAAATTGTGCTTAAGTGAAAAAATAGTCCCCTTGGCAGATCCACGCCACCGAGTGGGCCCAGCTGTCTCATACTTAGGCTTACAGCACAAGAGAGGGAGCCACCTCTTGACTGTGATTCAGGGAAATACAACAAAGCAGCTATAGTTGCCGTGGGACAGCAGGTGGCAACAGTCCTTATAGGAAGATCCTGAGGGTGGAGAGTGGCAGAGGAAGGAGAAAAATAAATGTTGCCCAAGACCACACTCAAGACACCTGAGGGGCCCTTGAATAGGCAGCAATCATGATTTCATGGATGAGGCTCTTAGCCCAGATCCTAGTTACTTTTCTCTACACTGTGCTCCCCAAGCCAGCAGATACGTGGTTATGCACACCGACTGGCATTTGGGAGCCCTGTGGTCATAAAAGTGGAATCCCTCTGTGATCTCTTTCCAGATACCTGAGCAGCCACTAGAAAGAGAAACTATGGGAAGAGCAGAAGAATGCCTGTGAGCTGCCCAACAAAATGAAACACACACACAGAGGGTAAGCTTGTGGGCTGTGGGCTCTGGAGGAAGAAAAGGAGAAAGGGAAGTGCAAAGTGAAAAATATATGATATCCATAGTAGGAAAGAGTTGGGATCGCAGGAGAACAATCTACCAGAGAAGAAGAAGCTGTCTTCTTCCTGATGAATGGAGATCTCCTTAGCCCTGAGGATAATAGGACTGTGGACCAGCATCTAATTCAGGGCCAGGTTAGGGATGGAGGAAAGAAGAATTTATAATCTCTGCAGGGTAAATATTGGCATTAAGTGCCTCTGGTAAATCGTTCACTTTCCCAGAGAAAATTATCAGGTCATCAGTCATTCACACCATAACTTCAAATTCAGGGAAATCTGCTGACTTTCCTCCTGATCATTACCCGAGGAGGGAGAAAATTCGAGTTTGTGTGGGAGTAAGCGAGTTGGAGGGGTAGAGGGGTCTTGGGGGAAGGAGAGGGAAAAGTCACAGAAAAGTGCAGAGCTTGGCACACTTCACAAAAAATCAGATATGACAGGATGTCGTGATGGGGCCCTGAAGCCAGAGGAAGTAGTGTGACATTCAACGTGTGTGTGTGGGGGGGATGTTCACAGGGGAGAAGGCCAAACGATCTCACTTACACATTTATTTTCCAGGCCAGAAATTCTGCACACTTAGACCAGTATTGGCTAGAGTTTTTCATCTGTGTGATGGAAATATTTCGTTAGCACTGGTCTACGTGCCTGTAAAGGTAGTTAGGAAGAGATCTTAAGAATAAAAGAGAAAGATCAAAGATCTGAGCTTTGTGTATAAAGACAGGAGCCCCTTTTTCTGCAAGTGGAACTGATCATCTGTTGGAGGATGTCAAACCTCTTCACTCTCAAACCAAGTGCTGAGAAACAAGCACCAAGGACCCAGAAATTGGGTTTGTGTCCTTAGAAAACCCTCGTGGTGTTCAGCCGAGTGTTCAACTCTAGGTTTTGAGACATGGTAAGAATTGTTGACTTTCCCTTCTCCTAGTTTTCTGGCTGTAAAACAGAAAAAATAAATAAAAACCAGGGCCAGAGAGTTATTTCGCTTGGAGAAGGCCCCAGGAAGACCCAAATAATTCATCAAGTGGAACAGATGGGATCTGGGAAGAAGACTGGCAAGAGAGCATCCATCTGAAGAGCCTGTGGTCCTTGTTGGAAATAGACAGACATCCTGAGAGTCCCACACCCTCTCAAAGTGATCCATCATCTCCTGCATCATCAGCCTCATCGTAATCAATATTTATTTATTTAACAAGTATATACATACAATATTTATTTATTTAACAAGTATATACATAGAATATAGACCGTTGCATTAAAAATAACATTTGTTGAACTTACCTTTAATATAGAGACGTATGAAGAGGTAAACAAACAAAAGGATAAGTTATAATCTCGTTTTTGACAAAATAGATCAATAAACAAACCTACCCACGGTCATGAAATACAAATAGAGAGAGACGCATAATCCATGATTTATTTATTCAGTTCCTGATTGATGGACACCTTCTATTTGTTTTCCCCTCTTCCTCATTTTTTTTCTTTTGGTATTACAGATTTTGCTGCTATGAATATTTTTGTATGAAGGTGTTGGTGAACGTTCACTCAAATACGTATAGGCTAAATGTCCAGCACTAGGACAGCTGAGTTAAAGGTATATGCTTAAAAACCATGGTAATTCATAGCTAACCTTCACTGAGCAATGCTACGGGCTGAGAAGAGTTCTATATATAGGTTTGGTTTTTCGTTGTTGTTTTTTTTTTTTTTTATGAGAGAGACAAAGCACACACTTATATGGGAGCAGGGGCAGGGAGGATGGGGGTGGGGCAAGAGGAGAGGCAGAGAGAGAGAATCTTAAGCAGGCTCCACACCCAGCACGGAGCCTGACCTGAGGTTTGATCTCACAGCCTTGAGATCATGACCTGAGCCAAAATCAAGAGTCAGACACTTAACCGACTGAGCCCCCAGGCACCCCAAGAGTTATGTATATTATTTCTAACCTGTACAACAACCTTGCAAGACCATTAAGGTTATCAGTGATTCCAGGGGAGAAGCGATCTCCCGCCCAGGTAGCAGAGCTATGAGCGGCACACCTGGAACTGAGCTCCCAGTCCTTCTGACTGGAAGTAGACACAGTTGTCCAAAGGATATGAATCACATTTAAGAGGAGATCGGGCAACTGGAAGGGCCTTAGTCATCTCCCAGCCTGAGTCTTTAAATTTCACAAACGGCAGGGAGACCTCCAATGCTTTGCCAAAGACTGTGGAGCTAGGTTGGGACAAAGGTCCTTCCTCCCTAGAAGGACAGTAATTTTTTTTAAAATATTTTATTTATTTATTTGACAGACAGAGAGATCACAGTAGGCAGAGAGGCAGGCAGAGAGAGAGGTGGAAGCAGGCTCCCCACTGAGCAGAGAGCACGATGCGGGGCTCGATCCCAGGACCCTGGGCCTGACCATGACCAGGCCTGATCATGACCTGAGCCGAAGGCAGAGGCTTTAACCCACTGAGCCACCCAGGCGCCCCAGGACATTGGGGGCAAAAGTGATCTTTTAAGCACATTTTGGGTTTGCCTGTCTGGGCCTTCTTCCAAAGCGCATCTTGTATGAGACATACAAATTTAGCGATGCTCTCCTTGAATCAAGGGAGGACACCCCGAGCCTGGCTGTCCCTCGTTCTCCACCCGTTGTTTCTCTCTGCACTTTTGGGGAGCAATTCAAAAACCACTGGTGTGGAAGACACATATGTGGTATTAATCATCCTTGGGGTACTGGGTGACCTCCAAGTGACTTCTTCCTCCAAATGGCTGTGTAGGCCTTGGGGGCCACCCTTCCTGCTTTAGGTTCCCTAGACCTCGTTCTCCTGCCTAGGGGAGGCCTTGGTGAGGGGCCCACGGGTGCTTCTTGCCTTCTTGCTCACAGGACATGCGATGACTGAAGATGTCCCTAGGACCCTGGGGTTATAACAGCCCACATTTACTCATCCTAGAAGAAAAGGGGAGAAATTAGGAGGAAGAAGAAATAATCAAAACATTTTTAAAATGTGAAACTTCCTTCTGCTGCCTGGGGGAGCATTGGTGGAGAGGGGCGGCTGCTAAGCTGACAAGTGAGATAAGCATTCTTGGGCCGGATGCACCACGAGAAGATGGGTAAAAACACCAGGAGCCATGCATCTATAAAGGAAGCCCAACAGGAAATTTGATGTGAATCATCAGCCAGCAGACTGTACGAGAGGGGCCATGCAGCTCAGTGAGAGATAAAGTACGTGTCGCGTTATCTCGGGGCGGTGAACGGGAGAAATCACATTAGCCAAATCTGAGCTAGAAATGCAGAGCGTCTGGGTTTATGTCAAGCTGATATGAATGGATTCTGCTGTGGGAGGCAGGACCATGTAGGAAATTAGACATGAACTTCAGCTTTAGGCACTGCGAAAGGAGGCCATGTTGATTTCACTAGTGATGCCGCGGGTCATTTCTGAGGTGACATAAAAAACCTTCACTGGACCGGGCCGCCTCAGCTTATCTTGTGTCCATTTGTCCACCTATTTCTGGGTCACCTGCCACTGTGGGGGCTGGGAGGCAGTTAGCATCATCATACATGCTGGTGGGCACAGAAAAATGGGGAGTTCCACACAGACAAGCAGGGTTCCATTCAGTAAGACCTCCACCCTGCCTGCACTCTCGGGCCCTTTGGCGGGAGGTCCCTGGAGTTGTCTCTCTAGGAGAGGGTCTTCTGGTCCCTAGTCTTCTACTCTAATTGGTCTGTCCCACAGGAGTAGGAAGTGTGAGGGGAAGGTTGGAGCAGGTCACCGAGAACTGTGATGCTGACCGAGAGCTGACCAGCCCCAAGCACTGAGAGAACCTGGGGCTCCCTTTCCCCAAAAGGGAATTTTGGAGGTAACACCACCTTCTGTTCACACCAGCTCCCACCCTGAGCCTCAGAACTGACAACAGTGGCAGGTCCATCAATATGACGCCAATAAGAGGATATCAAGGTGGTTTTGAAGATGTTCAAGTCATATCCCATGAGGACTCTAACAAACGCTGCAGGTTGGAATGGAAGTCAGTAGAAAGTGTGGTAGAAGGAGCGTGGACTTGGACCCTGGAGCAGTGGCTCCAACGTCCCCTCTTGTCCCTGAGCTCTTGGGCCTAACTTTTGTGTCTTTTCCTTTCTGGTTATATACAGAGGGTAGACTAGGGGATCTCTGAGGCCACTCCCACCAGTGCCTGTAGTAGGAGGTTGGCTCCTCAGTCCCCCCTTTCCACCACCCCGTACTCCATCCTTCCCCTCTCCAAGCCACCTCGTGTAGTAATGAATCTAATATGTACTGAGCGTCTGCTATGCCACTATTCAAAGCGCTTTATAGATACAAACTCACTTCACCTTCCTACAATCCTGTGTGGGTAAATACTATTATTTTTGTCTTACTGATGAAGGAACTGAGAGAAATTATGTACCTAGCTCTGGATCACACAGCTAGGAAGTGCCCAAGCCAGGACAGAAACATCATACTGCCTCAAAAGTGTATGGTCATTCAAAAGTGGGCGAAAGACTTGAATAGACATTTATCTGAAGAAAATGCAAATGGCCAGTAAACACAAAAAAGATGTCCAATAATAACTAATCATTAGGGAATATACATCAAACCCATAATGACATACCGCTTTACCCATTAGGGTGGCTATTATTTAAAAAAAAAAAAAACCAGAAAATTACAAGTGTTGGGTGAGGATGTGGAAAAATTGGTATCTTGTGCTTCGCTTGTGGGAATGTAAAATGGCACAGCTGCTGTGGGAAATAATTTGTTCTTCAAGAACTTAAATATAGAATTACCATATCGATCCAGTAATTCCACTCCTAGATATATACTCAAGAGAACTGAAAGTAAGAACCTGAAAAGAACTTGTACATTGATGTTCATAGCAGCTTTATTCACAATAGCCAAAAAGTGGTGACAACCCAAAAGTCCATCCATAGGATGAATGAATAAGCAAAATGTCGGAAAGCCATACAATGGAATATTATTCAGCCTTAGAAAGGAATGGAGTTCTGACTCATATTACGACATGGATGAACCTTGAGGACATTATGCTACATAAAATATACCAGTCACAAAAGGACACCTACTGCATGATTTCACTTACATGAGGTATGTAGAATAGGCAAATTCACAGTTACAGAGAATAAGACGAAGGTTACCAGGGGCTGGGAGGAGAGGACAATGGGCCGTTGCTTAATGGGTGCAGAGTTTCTTCTTGAGATGAGGAAGAGGTTCTGGAGATGGAGAGTGGGGACAGTTGCCCGAGAAAATGGATCTACTCAATGCCACCAAATTACGCTTTTAAAAAGGACTATAGTGGTAACTATTATGTATATTCTACCACCACAGCGGAAGTGTGCAGGTTCTCCCCGCAGCACAGACATCCTGTTCCCGAGCTCCCGCACTGTTGGTGGTTGGTGCTTCCCATCTTCCCCTCCAGCTCACCCACCACACCTGGCTGCAGGCGGGCAGTCCCCTCCCCAGAGCCTGGCTCCCGCTTGCATCCCTACCCCCGCGCTCCCAGCCCCGGTTCACTTGCGCCCCAAGAGGAGGGGCTAAGCCCTGCTCTTCACCAAGAAGCCTTTGCCTGTCTACACTGGTGCTCTGGGCTCTTTTAGGAATTTCCCTAAGATATGGAGTCTGTGCTGCGATCTTAACGCTGCATTATACATTGTCGTGTACCAGCGTCTGCATGTGTAATGACTCTGCCTCACCATCTAGATTCTACTTTGGATCTGGAGTAAAGGACACAAGTGGAAATGCAGCAAACAGTAAATTGGGGCTTCGTGACTTGCCTCAAAACCAAAGTACTGCTGACTTCTGTGTCAACTCTGGCCTCTGTCTCGCCTTTGCGTTCGTCTGGGTGGAAAGAACTGCAACTTCCAAAGTTAGGACTAAGGAAAGGACAGATGAATGTTATTAGGAGACGCAGGAAAGAAATAGTAGGAGTCGAGCTCTGGTTCATTAATAATGGCCTTCCACGCGGACACTGCTCTTTTGAGTCGCCGCTTTCAAAAATCTCCGCAGCAGGCGAGGCTATAATGGCTTATAGTGTTATCAGCTCTGCTGTCTTGTCATTTTATTTCTTAGCTGTTTTATATTCTGGGCACAGAACCAGCTCGGAGGGATACAAACCCAGCGGCGTCAGTGGTAGTGGCTAGCTGCAGGTATGGCCCGTATCGAAACCCTGGCTTTTATTCAAGGCGTTCTTATCGTACCGTCTTCAGATGGCTTGTTGGGTCACCGGGAAAGAAGTGATACAGCTGGAGTGTTGAGGAAGGGAAGGCAGAGGAACAGGGGGAAGTGTTTAAAAGGTCACAAATCAGGCAGCACTTGTGAAAAATTCTAATTAATTGGAAGCACCTTTGGTGATAGCTCCTCCCTCCCCCTTTTATACTTCTATCTGTGTAATGAAGGGCAAAAGTCCCTGCAGGTGGATGCATCCTGACCTACCTGGCCTGGGCGTGAGCGAGCAGATTTTCCTGCCGCCGGAGCCCGCAGGTTGCCCTCTATGGTGAAGACGCGAGGAGGGCGGGCGGGCGAACCTCACCGGAGGCGAGGTTGGATTGTGATGAACAGCGACCTCTGGCGCGTGGCTCGGGATTTGCATGCGGCTAAGAGGCCAGAATGAAAATCGCCGCAGAGATGGGAATTCTTAGGAAATTTCCCGCAAACAAAGGCAAGGTAAGAGGTTTCCTCATTGTTTTCCCTGGTGGAGATGCTCGGGACTGACCGGCTGAAGATTTCGTTCGTTTCTGCCGCGCATTACCAGCAGTGCTGGCGATGCTACTCAAACGTTGCTGGGTTTGGTTTTGTCTTTTGTTTGGTTTTGTTTTTCCCTCCAGGAGATTTCCTCCACGTAGATCACCGGGATTTGATTTTTAAAGACTTCTCAGTTGCCTTTAGGGCTTCGCCCAGAGAGTTCACCCAGGACGGGGTGTGTGCGCTGGAGAGAGGGCTGAGGCCAAGGGCGGAGGGGAGGGGCGCTCAGGAGGGGCCCCAGGCCCTGTCCTCGGGGAGCTGTGGGGAAGGGCAGGGGCCTTCTCCATTTCTACTTAAGGTGGGAGGCTGTTGAAGCCTTCTTTCCCCCCACCCTGGTGCTTCCAAGGGCAGTAAGCAGCTGAGAAGGATCTTACCCTCTGTTCTTCCTTTGTATTCTGCCCCTCCCACTCTTCTGAAGCCAGGTTCTGAGTCTCGAGGGCCAAGTTTAGGTCAAGCTAGCTCACAGGCTGATGGTGTTCATTCCCCCTGAATAATGGGGCCAGAGGGAGACCTCCCAGCCCTGTTAGGAGCCAGGAGGAGATTCTTGGGAGAAAGGCTAAAATCATAGTTCCTGGCCCTGACTTTGCTGTTTCATCAAGGGAATAGACGGTTGGGGGTTGGGGAGGGAATACATTTTCCTGTAACTTCAACCCATCAAAGGTCGATAGATTCAAGTATTTTTGCTGAATAACGGGGTTTACCCTGATGCTGCCCATTAACAGAGCTTCAGAGTCGAAATGCTGCATGGATGTATGTATGTATGCATGTATTTTGCGGTGATTTTTAAGCTGCAAGCACATCACTGTGCTTGGGCTGTCCCAGTTTCATGAGTGCTCCCTCTTCCCTGCATTTTTAGATCAAGGATCTAGGCAGTTGCTTAAAGCAGGAGCCATCCTCAAGGTTGACAAGTTGAAGCCAGAGATTTACACTGTTCTCGGCCACATGTTCCCCTAAGGTCACATTTATGAGCCAGGAGCGGGAAGTGACTGGTGAGGATGGACATAGAGCCACAGGGATGGGATGAAGGGGGTGTGGCCATTATGTGACCAGCTAGAGCTAGGGAGGCCTGTGGTGGGTACTGGATCAACCAGCAAGTTTGCCCAGATGGCATGGCCGAGCCTGTTGCCCACCTTGGGAACGGATTTGGGACAAGGGGAGGGACAAGTTCAGGCCAAGGGGGACGGCCACAATGAAGAGGCTAAGATAGGCAAAGCTCCCTGGTTCCTGATACAAGGGTTCAACAGCCTATGCTCAGTCTTTGGTGATGTTAGAATCCCAGCCCAAGAAGGAAGAAAAGTAAAATAAAAATGATGGTTGGCAAAGCGAAAATGAACTTTGGGGACTTCATCAAGACAAAAAGCTTCTGCACAGCAAAGGAAACAGTCAACAAAACAAATGGGCAACCCACGGAATGGGAGAAGATATTTGCAAATGACACTACAGACAAAGGGCTAATATCCAAGGTCTATAAAGAACTTCTCAAACTCAATACCCAAAAAGCAGAAAATCAAGTCAAAAAATGGGCAGAAAACATGAGCAGACGCTTCTCCAAAGAAGAAATACAAATGGCTAGCAGAGACATGAAAAAATGTTCATCATCATTAGCCATCAGGGAAATTCAAATCAAAACCACATTGTGATACCACCTTACCCCAGTTAGAATGGCAAAAATCGACAAGGCAAGAAACAACAAATGTTGGAGAGGATGTGGAGAAAGGGGAACCCTCTTTTTTTTTTTTTTTTAAAGATTTTATTTATTTGACAGAGAGAAACAGCGAGAGAGGGAACACAAGTAGAGGGAATGGTAGCCGGAGAAGCAGGCTTCCTGCTGAGCAGAGATCCCGATGCGGGGCTCGATCCCAGGGCCCTGGGATCTGACCTGGGCCGAAGGCAGACGCTTAACGACTGAGCCACCCAGGCGCCTCGAAAGGGGAACCCTCTTATACTGTTGGTGGGAATGCAAGTTGGTGCACCCACTTTGGAAAACAGTGTGGAGGTTCCTCAAAAAATTAAAAATAGAGCTACCTTAAGACCTGGCAATTGCACTACTGGGTATTTACCCCAACGATACAGATGTAGTTAAAAGAAGGGCCATATGCATCCCCAATTTTTATAGCAGCAATGTCCACAACAGCCAAACTGTGGAAAGAGCTGAGATGCCCTTCAACAGATGAACGGGTAAAGAAGATGTGGTCTGTATACACAATAGAATAGTACTCAGCCATCAGAAAGGAGGAATACTCAACTTTTGCATCAACATGGATGGCACTGGGGGAGATTATGCTAAGTGAAATAAGTCAAGCAGAGAAAGTCAATTATCATACGGTTTCACTTATTTGTGGAACATAAGGAATAGCATGGAGGACATTAGGAGAAGGAAGGGAAAAATGAAGGGGGGGTGGAATTGGAGTGTGAGACGAACCATGAGAGACTATTGACTCCAGGAAACAGAGGGTTTTAGAGGGGAAGGGGTTTGGGGATGGGTTGGCTCAGTTGGGTATTAAGAGGCACGGATTGCATGGAGCACTGGGTGTTATATGCGAACAATGAATCATGGAACACTATGTCAAAAACTAATGATGTACTATATAGTGACTAACGTAACATAATAATAAAAAAAAAAAGATCAGCAAGATAAAAAGAAAATGATGGTTGGATAAAAGCAATACCAATAGAGGAAGGTGATTGTGGCTGAGGTGGTGAGGCTCGGTGGGGGACGGTAGGTAGATTCAGAGGGAAGAGGTCTGAGGAGGAAGACAGTCTCCCTGGGAAAGAATCGGTGTCTGTTCTCAGGCTTTGACAATTCAAATGGAAAGACAGGTAGGAATGCTAAATATCTAGAGAGGAAAGGACAGCAGGATATGCTAGCAAATTGGATTAGAAATTGGTCAGGAGGGATTTGGAAAGACTCAAAGGGAAATGAAGATTTCTCAGAAGTTCTCTGCCAGGGAGTTGGCAAAGTGGTGGCCTTGACTGGTTGGGCACTCCGGAAGGGCCAGCTTTTTCCAGAGGTAGACAGAGAACCAGGTGAGGGTTATGTCCTAGAAACAGAGGCCCTGCTGGAGGAAGCCTGAGCTCACTCTTGATTCTCGCTGTCCCACTTCTATAGTTCCTCTGCCTCTGCTTGGCACCATTTCCATCATTTCCATTCATCCGGCACATATAGCTCCCCCCACCCCCCAGCACATGCCAGTGGCTGTCTCTCCTTCCTCATCTCATGCTCTTCTTCCCTGCAAGAGCAGGCTGAGACACCTAGAAGGAAGCTACCATGCCCGCTGCTGTCTGGTTGTTTCCAGACACTTGCCCAGATATTTACATGGCTTGTTCTTGGACTTCATTCAGCTTTCTGTTTAAATGTCACCTCCGTGGTGAGACCTTTTGTAGACCCTTCCTATCTAAGATAACACCACTGCCTTTCTCTATCTCCTTACCTTACTTTATCTTTTCTTTATGGCACTTCATTGCCACCTGCTATATATTTATCTGTGCTTTCTCTTCTTCCCCACTAGACTGTAACTCTTCAGGGGCTCTGTTATATTTAACACCTTATCTCTAGCACATCCAGCAGTGCCAGGCATGTAGAAGATGTTCGGTAAACATTCATTCAGTGAGTGACTTACAGATGTCTCTGTACGTAACACTGTTGCCATCTCTTTCCTTCTGGAAATGCTATCCTCTTTATAATGTTAGTTCTTGTCCCTTACTCTTTGACTGCAACTTCTTTGTTTTCTGTCCCCCTATTTTTCAAGGCTCAGGTTCTTCACCTCTACATTTCTCTTCTTCCATGTTATTCACTGGGGACCCAGTGAATTTCTCTCTTATGTCTACGCCCCTGTCTTGGCATCTCATCTGAGTTCCAGGCCTACATTTCCAGCTGCTGGGTGGCCATTTCCATTTAGAAATCTTACTGTCACTTTAAGCCCCCAAATCCCTTTCTACTGTCAGTCACTGTCCTCTCCCAATGTCACTACTTTCCTTCCACCCAGCTAAACTTGAAACCTTTCCACTTCTTTTTATTCCTATCTTTAAACATTTTTTTTCCAATCCACACCAAGTCCTATGGTGTCTTCTTTCAGAATTCATTAAGGAAATACTTATTTATTGCCTAGTATATGCAAAGCACTAAATAAATGCTTTGGGGTTGGTACCATAAAGATGCTTTTTCTACCCTCGGAGAATTTGTACCAAAGCTTAGAGGTAAAACATGTTCAGGAGTTATTTGAGTAGGAAAATAATGAGTTACAGATTCAGTTTATGAGGATGCAGAAGAGGGGAAAATTACTTCCACTTGAGTTTAGGAAGGCTTTGAGAAAGAGGGACATTTGAGATGGGCTGTGAAAATTAGGTCCTGCTTGGACATGACAACACTGGGGTTGGCCTTTCAGCCAGGGGAAACAGCATGAACAGAACCCCAGAAGCAAGACAGCCATAAGTGAGGAGGGAAAACGATGGCTGAGCTGGGCTGGAGCCTAGAGTGGAGGAGGGGAAGAGTGGGAAGGAAGGTGAAGAAGACCAGCAGGGAACTGATTTCTGTTTGAAGGCCTTGGAAAGAGATTTAAAAATACATTGGAGCTGTGTTTCAGGGAAGTTAATCTAGGGACAGCCTCAAAAATGGGTTGGAGATGAGAAATGCAAGAGAGGGCATAATCATCTAGGCTGGAGGTCACAGCAGCCAGAATGTGGGTGGAAGAAGTAGAAGCCGAGGTGGAAATGCAGGCACGGGGGGAGGGCGGAGATGCTGGTGAGAGAGAGTGAGCAGAACTTTGCATCCAATTGAATATGGAGAACAAATAAGAGGGAACAGTAGCAAAAACGATGCTGAGATGTTGAGCCCAAGTGTCTGATCCCCAAGTCAGAAACAGGGAAGATTCCAGGGTCAAGTGTGAGGAGGCAAGCAGTGAGTTTAGTTGCAGTCACAGTGAGTGGGAGGTGCCAAGGGGACATTCAAGTGGAACTTTCTAATAGGTAATTAAACCTGTGAGCCTGAAACGCATGATAATTGACAGACCTAGAAATGGCGGTATGGAGGTCATTACCAAGGTGAGAGTTTAGGTCAAGAGATTGATCACAATTGTCAAGGTATTGTTAAAAAGAGAGGACAAGATGGCCACCTACATTAATGAGCTAGGAGATGGAAGGATCCAGAGAAGGGGCGGAAAGAGAGGAAGGAGGAGAGCAAGTGTCAGAGAAGACGAGGTGGCAGTTTCAGGAAGGAGTCCCAGACATTATAAAATGCTAGTAGGACATGGGAAAGGTTGAGAAAGAGCTGTTGGTTTTATAGGACCACGCGTCCTTCGTCATCCTCTTCTCACCCATGCTCCCCCGGTGGAGACCCTCACCTCCTACATTTCAGAGCCTCCTTTCTAAAGTTTCATTCCTGCTCCCATAGTCCACCAACTAGACAGTCTCTCTAATGCTATTTCTGTGATATCATTTCTCTATTCCATATGGAGGCAGACAGGTGTGGTGGGAACCACGAGACAAAACGTCAAGAAACCTGGTTCTCTGGCACTGCCACTAATGAGCCGTGGGTGCTTGGACAAGGTCCTTGAATTTGTCAGCCTATAAGTTCTCTTTCTGTCTAAACTCTTTCTGTATCTCTTTCGGGATCTCTTTCTGTAATATCAAGACCTAAACAATCCTTCCAGGGTTTATTGAGGTCTCCCCCGATTCCATCCCAGTTGGCCTCTCCAACCTTGCTTTCCAGGTTTTCTAAATGCACCCTGCTCTGCTCAGACTGGTCTCCTCCTGGTTCTGTAAGCAGACTGCACGGATGCCTGTCTCTGGGCCTTCTTCTACTTGGCTTTTCTTGCCTGAGTTCCTTCTGTTCTCTCTCATGCCTATACCAGTCCTCAAATCCTCCCTAGGCCAGCTCAACACTCACTTCTTCCATGAAATGTTCCCTGACCCCTCTAGTTCTCAGTGATGTTCCTTTCCACTGAACTCCTGGGCATCTACACAGAACGTCTAAATCCTATTATTACTATTATTATTATTTAAAATTTTGTCATTGTTTTAGGCACTGTTAGTCCTGGTTCTCCATGAGCTGTAAGCTCTTTAAGGGAAATGGACCACGTCTTTTGGGTCCTTTGTAATTCTTACAATATATTGCTCAACATGTCACCAAACACCTAGTGTGTTCTTTATGTATGTGTGTCAGTCAGGGTTCTTCCGAGAAATGTAACACACACACACACACACACACACAGACTTACTTTAAGGATTGGTGAATGTGACTGTGGGGTTATGGAAAGTTCTAAATCTATAGGGCAGGCAGCAGCCTGGAAACTCAGACAGAAGTTCATGTTACAATCTTTCTATTTTTAATTTATATTTTAATTTTTTAAAAGATTTTATTTATTTATTTGACAGAGACAGAGAGATCACAAGCAGGCAGAGAGGCAGGCAGAGAGAGAGAGAGGGAAGCAGGCTCCCTGCCGAGCAGAGAGCCTGATGCGGGGCTCAATCCCAGGACCCTGAGATCATGACCTGAGCCAAAGACAGAGGCTTTAACCCACTGAGCCACCCAGGTGCCCCTTCATGTTACAATCTTGAGGCAATATTTCTTCTTTGAGCAACCTGTTTTAGCTTCAACTGATTAGCTTTAAGGCCTTCAGCTGATTGGACAAGGCCCACCCACAATACTGAAGGTCATCTTTCCTTAAAGTCATCTATTGTAGCTGTTAAGCACATCTATTAATGCCTTCAGAGAAATGCCTAGATTAGTGTTTGATTAAATAACTGGGTACTATAGTCTCCCCAACCTGACATAAAACCAACCATCACAGAACACTTGCTGATGAAATCATATTGAGGAGTAATTCATTGTACGGGATTCAGCAAGGTGGCATCTTCAGAATAAGAATGGAGAAGGATCACTGAGACACGTTGTTGAGAAGCAGTGAGTCCTCCAGGGTGTTCAGAGAATGGAAGTCCCGTGGTGTTCCTGGGTGAGCTGGTTGGCAAGAAGTTTGTGAATTAGCAGGATGCTGCAGCATATTCTGGGTATGTGAGTGTTAAAAGAAAGAGAGAGGGACACTACTCTTAGAAGGTACTGGAAATATGTCTATGCAGAAAAAGGAGTGGTGTCGGGTTGGGGTGAGAGAGGGAGAGAGGGAAGGTGGAGGGAGAGAAAGAAAGAGAAAATAGGGGAGGAGGGAAGAAGGGAGGGAGAGAGAGAGAGAGAGAGAAAGAGAGAGAGAGGGAGAGAGAGGAAGGAGTGATCGAGTGAGAGAGAGAGAGACCCAGAATTTTAAAATCCCAAGTCTTTGTTTGTATACGGTTAATTGAAACTGAGGTGAATTTAAGTGGCTTCAAAATTAGGAAGAAATTTTGCTTTCTTCTCAGGCAATAGACAGAAACTAATGAGAGACTGGAAATATGAGAGTGAAGTCAATTGGAACCTATGGAAAGCGAAGCAGATGCCTCTAGTGAGGAGAGTTCTTGACAGATTATCAGATGACATAAAGCCAATTTTTATCTGGAAAGGTTTATTTCAAATGAATTTATGTAGATAAAATCTTGAGGGAGTTAAAAAAAAAAAAAAAAAAGAAAAGCCCCTAAACAACCCAAACAAATAGAAAAGCCAAACAAAACTGCTTACAGCAGAAATCCAGATATTGCTGCAAAACAATTAGTAATAGCATTGCTGAAGCATTCCCGAAATAGATGAGCTTCACCATTAGCCTTCTGTGAATTCAAGCAAAGAGGCATCATTATACAAATTATACGCCTGGAGAAGGGGCTTCTGCACCGGGATGAACTTGTAAAGAGAACATTTAAACCAAAGGCAATTTTGTCTATCGGTAATTTGCTCTATTCCCCTTGCTATCATCGAAGATATTTATGCTTGGGCAAATTTCTCACTCTCAATCTGATTTCTCCTTTTTCTTAATCCAGCCATGAAGTCATAAAATCCCCTGTTTGGGACAATATGATTTGCTGCCATGGAAACAGTTACGATATCATAAATTCATCTTGCCCCACGAGATGAAAGAGGAAATGCACTACTACTATGATTTTGCAGTTCGATAGTGCATGCATCCCACAGTCACCAACTAGTAAATATCGTGGATGTACAGGTGGGGGAAACTGGAGCCCCGAGCTCTTGTGCCTTGTCTCAGGCACTGGAATTTTAGACCGTGGCCAGAATGTCCAGA
>CM053608.1:42332670-42367743 GCA_028646535.1 Procyon lotor | reverse complement strand
GCCCCGCTTGTGTTTCCCTCTCTCGCTGTGTCTCTCTGTAAAATAAATAAATAAATAAATAATCTTTAAAAATAACATAAAATGAGATCCACTCTTGAAGGCTAGGCACTGCTCCATGCACCACCTAGATGGCAGTTTCTGCCTCTCCGGGGCCAGCCTGCGATGAGCGCGGACGGCCTCTAGATGGCGCAGTGGGCTAACATAGCAGCCCTCCGGCGCGCACTGCGGGCGCGGGTGATAAGGAAGGCGCGGCTCTGCCGCAGAGCCCTGCATTATTGATTGTGACGCTGCCGCAGAGGTGGGAGGAGCCCGCCGCCATCTCGCCAGGGCTGCGGCACCGCCGACTTCCCTTCGAGAAGCTCTTCCCTTCCGGCAGAAAGTCCTTTGATGTGTGGGGAGGGAGCTCTCGATTGCATACGTTATTGTTTCCATTCATAGGAAGATCGGACCTTTCCTGAGCCAGAGCCACTGTTATTCCGCATGGTCATTGTACGTGGCGGCACCAGAGAACATCAGCTGTACCTTGTGAAAGCCACTGCTTCTGAAATCAGTATCTATTTTAAAATATTACCGAGTGTAATTAAAAGGCAATAAAATCACGTGGGGATGGGGTGAGGGTGTTCATCGCCCAGTTATAAAACGTTCTTATATAAATGGATGAACATACTTGAGATGTAAAACAATAGCATCATATTCATGTAACCACGGCTACATTGTCAGCCGGCATTTTAACCGGAAACCTGCACATTCTATATGAAAACAGATTCTCCGAAACTAAACAGTGGGTGGGTCTTCCACGCAATCCATGGCCGGCATCCCTCCCCTCTGACCAGTAGAGGGCGGTAATGCATTTGTACAAAAGGGGGATCACACACCCAAATGAGAATATATACAGCAAACATTGTGTTCCAACAGGAATCTTAAAATGTGTATTCACTCACCAATCCTTTTGTTTGGCCAATGCCTGCCTTTGAATATGGATTTGCTGATAAGAGTGCTGTCTTTTCCCCTTTCTTTGTGAACCATACACAAAATGCATCCTCTATGTTCTGTCATTTGGGTTACCTTCCTGAAATGAGAGTTCAAATACAGTTCAAAGCATCTTGATTCAAGAATCCTTCTAGATACGGTACTAAGAACCATTAAATATAATTCAACAACCCTTTTTTTTTAAGGTGTTTTTTTTTTATTTATTTGACAGAGAGCGAGATCACAAGTAGGCAGAGAGGCAGGGAGAGAGAGAGGGAGAAGCAGGCTCCCTGCTGAGCAGAAAGCCCGATGCGGGGCTCAATCTCAGGACCCTGAGATCATGACCTGAGCTGAAGACAGAGGCTTTAACCCACTGAGCCACCCAGATGCCCCTCAACAACTCTTTTTAAACAACTTCCCTTCATTGAATCTTTCCAGAGCAGTAGCTTAATTTTCATCGGTAACGCACTCCTCTCTTTAGGTACTCTTGTATTGCAGGCTTTAATAATATGTAGTCAAAGTGTGTAATTATTGGAATACAGTCAAATGGTTAGGAAAGAAGCAAACACACATAGTCGGCCTATGAAAGAGGATCCTCCTGTCATAGCAGTCTCTAGCCCGCTGTGGGCTCAGGGCAGTAGCGTCTTAGCTCAGGCTGCTATCATAGCAGTGTCTACTAAGCCACAGATATTTCTTTGTCACAGTTGTGGAGGCTGAGAACCCCCAGATTGGGGTGGCATCATGGTTGTGTTTCAGTGAGGACACTTTCCTGGTTCATAGACAGCCGCCTTCTCACTGAGTGCTCGCATGGTGGAGGGGAGAGTTCTCTGGGGTCTCTTTTATCAAGGAAGTCATCCTATTCTTTAAGGCTCATGACCTAATAACTTCCCAAAGACCCACTTCCAATACCCTCAACATTGGGGGTTAGGGTTTCAACATATGAATTTTGAGGGGATGCAAACATTGGTTCCATTACCATCAGTTTGTTTCACAAAGGAAATGGGGAGTTAGTTAATCTGGCCAATCAGTTACATGGAGGTCAGTTATGAGAGCTTCTCCTTGAACTCAGAAATATAATAATCATTTTTCCAAAGACTGATAAATATATATACTGATCTATCACTTAGCCAAATCCACATGTAATATGATTGCATCAATTGCTAAATCACATGCTATGCTAAATTAAGCCCTGGCAGAACAAAACTGAGCTCTCTCTTAGCCCCAGCGAGGTGGTCAGCTGGTGAAGTTCAGCCACAAAACACTCCCAAGACTGAATCTCATGTCAGGATTTCAGAGTATGGAAAGCAGCTCTCCAGTTGTAGGTGCTGGCAGCTGGCTGCTAGAACGCCATCCACGTTCTGTGCCAGTTGCATGGACACTGCCCTTACTGGCCCCTCGAATTTTATGTCCAAACTCAGTATATGCAACAGCAGCAAGCAAGAGTTTTAGTTCTGAAATTCAGGTGCACGATCAATAATATATATTTTCAGCATCCTGTAAATCAAGTCAAATGTGACTCCAAGTCCCCTTTCCACAGAGTTGATGGGCAACTGAATCATAATCATTACCAGGTGCCTGCTCCATCCTGATTTTTGTCAGGCTACTTCCTGCAACCCACAGGCCACACTGTTCCAGCCCCTGTATTCCTTTGGACCTGGAGTCTGCTGTTTCTGTCCCCCTCTCAGGGTGTGAGAATCATCAGTGACCTAGAAGGTCCTGCCTCTGGGGTCCACTTTCTCTGGCTCAGGTCACCCCTAGGGATGTCCTACCATCTATGCAGCACACAGCCAAGGAGTGGAGAGCAGCTCCCACTCTCACAAGACCTCTGACTCATCTTGGAGGGGTGTCTCTCCCTCAACGCCCCGTTACCTCCAAAGCCATGCCTCTTTCCCTTCCCACTCTAGAGTAGAATTTACTGTAAACGGTACCAGCTGTAAAACCTTTCAGACGGGATCTAAAGGAACCAATAGGTGGCAAAACAGAGTTTGTAGATTGGCACTGCACAGAAATAAATTTTGTTCTAATTGGGACAAGTAATGTTAAAGATTCAGAGCAGTTTCAACCAAGAATAATTTATCTTTTCTGGACAGTTCTAAAAAGAAGATGGAAAGTTCCTCACCAGGCAGAACATGGGGACTCTGTTGTTGGGCTCTTGAAGCATTTCCACATCTAAACATTTCATTTTGTTAACCAGCATTTCCAGCTCATACTTTCCTTCAATCCTAACTGTAATTAAGCAAGTGCATTAAGTTTTCAGTATCAGCAACAAATGTCCCTCCAGCTCAAGAACTTTCTATGACAGTTGCACACCTCTTCTACCACGGAAAAGAAATAACTCAAGTTTATGTGACACAAATGTAGGCTCTGAGAAAAAGAATATGGAAGCAAATCAGGAATTAATAAACAGGATGCATAGCAGTGGGAAAGAGAACTGGAACTCGCAGCTCCTGGAGGCTCGGGGGGTGTCACCCCAGGTTAGCAAGTCCCCTTCATTAGGGAGCTCGTTATTTCAAAAGACCATCAATGCCATTGTTGGAACCCTCTGCTGCAACACTGTCCAGTAGAACATTCTGCAATGAGGGAAATATTCTATACTATAAAGCTATATTGTGCTTGCTATGGGCATTTAAAATATGGCTTGGGTAATGGAAATATTAAATGAAATTTAATATTTTATTTAATTTTAATTAGTTTATCTTAAATTTAAATAAATAGATGTGGCTACCGTGTTGGACAGCACAATCGGATAGTCTTTTTCTCTTTTAATGTATGATTTATGCCTCGCCCACTTCCATAAAGGTTCTAAGGTAACTTACCAAAAAATCAAGCACACCATGAACTGAGAAGATGGGGATTTCTACGGAAAACAATAAAAGAAGGAAGTAGTTCTGTAAAAGCGAGCAGAGACAGAGATGTTCCCAGACACATGAAAGGAGTTAGTCATTGCCTTTGAAAATGAAATTTATGTCTAAATTACTCGAGACTACGGCAAAAGGAAAAGTCACGTAAAAGGCAACAGTGAAATTTGTAATTAACAGTTGTTTGGCTGCCAGCGACCCCTATTTTCTGGGGGGAGTTTGCTAACCCTGAAGCCCCACACGCTCACCTCACCCACCTCACTTACTTGATTATGGTGGAGCCCCTCAGGGTGACAGCAAGCCAAGCTGGCCGATCACAGTTGTTTTCTTGAGAGACTGGCCATGGGACATAGGAAGGTGTGTCTGTCCTAGGACTGATGGACAGACAGCAGCTGTCAAACTTGGGGTCTGTGGAGTGAAGGGCAGAAGACTCCCGTCAGCGCCGAGGCCGGAGAATGCTGTGTGGTGAGGACCACAGACACAGGTCCACACCTGTCCTCACGCTTAACAACTACATGACATTGGCCACATGCCATAACTTCTCCAGGCTTCCTTCTCTGTAAAATGTAAGTGATTTTTGTTCAGATACCATAGAGTTATTATAAAACAAACAAACAAACTGTGAGCCCATGATAAGTGCTTCACAAATATTACTATTAATTATAATAATATTAGCGGCAGAATCCCGCCCGCATTCAAGTTGCTAGATCTGTGGCATTTGCCAAAATCTTAGCAATTGTCAGCCCTTGGGCTCCATGAGATCCACTCCTCCCCCATATTCTTAAAATAGTGTTTCTGTTTGGCTTCAGCTAATTCGGGTTGGGTTTCTGGTAACTGTATCCAGCAGAGATGTAACTTGTCTGCCATTTGTTTGGAATTCCAACTTGTTTTCTTCCTTCTGCGGGAAGCCAGGGGTACCTAACCTTCCACAGTCTCTGACCAAAGGTAAGAGGTATGGAATAGGAGAAGACAGATGGACACAACCTTTAATCGACGTATGCCATATTTTTGGTTGCCCAGAACACATACGCCCTTTTTATTCAAGAATAGACCTTCTAGAATATGCATCTCAGTGGGAGACAGGGCCCCACCTCTTACTACAGGAGCCCAGAACTTGCCAAACATTGTTTTTCTTCATCATTGGCAGCTACCATGTGGATGTGTGACCTGGGCTGGGCTAATTGAAGGCTCCTGATTGGGACTTTGGAAAGAACATAGGCAGGACTGGTGGTTGTCATGGTGATGGCGGTATTGATGTCCAGAGCCCTGCTGTGGAGGGGGCAGCTCCAATGGCAATGTGCTGACCAGATGGCTCCTGCCATATGACCCTCACGGACAGGCTCCCCCTGCCCAGACTCCATTTTCCATGCCTCGTTCTGCAGCCTTCCTGTGGATTCTGTGAGCTACCCAATATATTGCCACTGAGTTCTTTCTTTACGTAAACTAGCCCGGGGGGGGGGGGCTTTGATGTGTAATTGGACACCCTACCTTTCCCTTGCACCCTCTTGAATAATTAGGTGAGCACAAATGAACACAGCCTACTCGTGGGCCTTGTTGTGTCACCATTGACATTACTACTCCAGTCCCCAAGGTGGTCACATTTCTAGGGATTCTTGCACAAACCTATGGTGCTCGGATTGCCACTTGGGCACATCTGGTCTGATTATGATTCCATAACCCAGACCATGATGGAAGAAGGCAGAAGGACCACGTGGGTACCAGGCGTGCCACACTGCTTTCATCAAACTTACCAGTATCAGATTTGGGGCTGGTGTCTCATTCTGAAGAGAGGAAAATAAGTTGTCTTCAGAAGGACTGAATTTATACAAATATCTAATTTTCATCTTCTGTTTAAAGTGGATGTGCCAGCACATCTCTGACAGCAATCTTATCATTTATATTAATAAATTAATATTCTCTATTGGTGATGCAATATAGTTTCACCTTCTCGTATAATGTTCTTCCAGAAAAAAATCTAGTTTGACAGTTTATCCACAATGTGCTCTTCTCCGACCTTTAGGTCGACAGAGTCATGTATCCCCACTCCCCAGCACGGTTCCTAGAGAAGAGCAGCCAACAAATGTTTGTTGAACAAATGAATAAGGGAGCTAATGAGCTCATCCACAAGCAGTCTACGGGAGGAAAATGAGGAGTCAGCTATTTGTGTTTGCCCTGGAATGACAGACCTTCCATGAGCTTGGTAATGGAGAAAGAAAGAACAGGGCTGATGATCCAGAACATCTATTCATTGCAAAAATATGAGGTTGTTTTGGTCTGTTTGCTTTTCATTGTGAGGAAAATTTACAATTAAGTCCTTCTGCTAAGGTTATGAGCACACCCAGCGGGAGGCTTCAACTCAAGCTATAAGGCACTCAGTGATGGGGCAAGTCTCATTCATGTATGGTGGTGGCTATGCTAACTTGCCCCTGCACAGGGAAGAGTTCACCTCTGGCATTTGAGGGCTCTATTTCACTCCTCTCTCTTCCTTCATCCAGCTTAGTTCTCCAGGAACACCTGGAGTAAGAGACTGTTCTGTAGCCCACTCACATCCATTTGGATGACTTGGCTAATCTCTTAGGGACTACATTTCTCCTTCCCCACCCCATTCCTTATTTCCTCCAAAACAAAGGAAGAAAAGAACCATTACTGACACCATTTGTTATCTATATAAATAAAATTACATTTCTTTCTGTTTTCTTTCTGCTTTGACCACATCAGGGGAACACAGTTAGACAAATTTTCACGAATTCCAGATTGCCTAACTTAAAACTTGACCAACTGGTCTTTGAAAGATTCCATCTGGGGACCCAAGACTATCCTTCCAGAGATAGCAGCCATCCACCAGGATCGCAGAAGTGAAGTAAAGGAGGCCAGGGTGGCTGCTGACCAGGAGAGATGTGCTTTGACCCGAAGATAAATCTAGACACAGCCACACAGGCTGACAATCTGGATCACAGAGTTCGTTGGCTTGTTTGGTTGGTTGGTTTGGATCACAGGTGTGAAGCTGAGTGACACTATTTTTCAAGAGGCAACTCTATTTAGCCTAGTGCTTTTTAAACAAATATAAATAGTGTGGGGATCATGACTCAGGATCGGGATGGAGCCTGAAATACTGCTTTTCTTACCAGCTCTGGGGTGGCGTCAGTGCTGGTGGTCCTCAGATCCCACTGGGAGTAGGAGGCTCGGGCTCCAAGGTAAGCGACACAGACAGTAGTTTACAGAGCAGTGGCTGACAGTTTCCAAGAGCAATTTTGGATACAGCAGATATATTCAATAAAGAAAACCTGGAGCGTAGAAGAAAAAATATCTTAAACATTCTCATTCCCATTTCCCTAAAGCTGTGGTTTTGGAGAAATCTCAACTTTGGCTGCAGTTAGAATCATTGTAAGTCAATCAGAGAAAGACAATTATTACATGATATGATTCTCACTGATATGAGAATTTGAGAACAAGACAGAGGATCATAGGGGAAGGGAATTAAAAATGAAACAAGATGAAACCAGAGAGGGAGACAAACCATAGAGACTCTTAATCTCGGGGAAACAAACTGGGGGGCGGGGGTGGGAGGGATGGGTTAGCTGGATGACGGACATTGGGGAGGGCATGTGCTATGGTGAGTGCTGTGTATCATGTAAGAATGATGAATCACAGACCTGCACCCCTGAAACAAATAATACATTTTATGCTATTTTTTAAAAAATTAATCACCATCCTGAATGTATAAACTTGTAAGCATACAAACTAGTCAACATCTTAGTGCAATATTTATTAATGTCATACCCTTACTGTTACAGAGTGAGTTCTCAGGAAGCAGAGGCTGAGAGGGAGATTGGAGTGCAAAATGTTTATTAGAGATTAACACCCATGGAAGGAATGGGGAGGAAGCAGGATTGGGCAGGAAGGCATTAAATTGTGAGATAGGCTTGACAAGGATGCCACAAACCTGCAGGGAGTTAGAGGGTGGGGGGATGTTGTCTATCAGTTACCCCAGGTAAAGCCAAGTGACCGGGTCTTTGTCTTTCCACCTTGCTCAGTCCCAGGCTGTGGGCTGCCTGACAGTGAGCTTCTGGGGGGGAGCAGTCTTCACGGAGAGGCCCAATGGCCCTGACAGCTTGGATACAACCTACTCCCTAAAGGCAACCTGGGCTACACATCTCTGTGTCTAATGTGTGTGCTGTTCTAGAGTCTTTTCTCACCTCGTGTACAAATGCTTGTCTCCATTCTCACTTTTTATAACCCAGGTTTTGAAACACTTCTTATGTATCTTCGTATACATCATTGTCATCACTTAACAGTTCTATTTCAATTGTGGTGCATCACAATTTACAGAGTACATCATCTTTACAGTCATGGAAAGTGCTGGACATATGGTTTGACATACACCCACGTGCAAAGTTGTTACTGAATGTCGTAACCAAGCTGTGATTTACCAGATCCATCTCTTTAGGTCAGTTGTTGTTGTTTTTAACCTTCTTTTTATAGTTACATATAGATCACCACAAAGTAACTTCTTACTGTATGCTGTATTTTTCTAAATAATCTTTAAAAAAAAAAAGGGGCGCCTGGGTGGCTCAATGGGTTAAAGCTGCTGCCTTCGGCTCAGGTCATGATCTCAGGGTCCTGGGATGGAGCCCTGCATCAGGCTTTCTTCTCAGCAGGGAGCAGTGCCTCTCTGCCTGCCTTCCTGCCTGCCTTCCTGCCTGCTTATGATCTCTCTCTCTCTCTCTGTCAAATAAATAAATAAAAATCTTAAAAAAAATCTTTAAAAAATAATCACTTTAAAAATCTTAAGAGTGAGGTCATACTCTTAGAAGTAATTATTAAACCATACTAATTCTTTTGTTTGCATTTTTTTTAATGATTCTAACAGGTAACTTTGATTAGCCTCCCAAACTAGCACTGACATTAGTCTAATACGTGTCCTCTGGGTAGTGATCTTGGTTCCAAATAAAGTAGTTGAGAAAACACCCACATTACAGGTGCTCTTTACAAATTTCATAAAGACTTCAACATAAAGTGACTTTTCTCTTTTCTGAGAGAATGCTACCGGAAAGGAAATTTTAGTTCATATTTTGAGCATAAATGGTAAGTTTGTCCATGTGACATGAGGCCAAGTCACAGAAGCTCTGTTGTAATTTAGGGGGAGGAGAATTTAAATGGAATATCAATGTGGTTATGGGGCAGGGAATTGACCTGATTAATATCATCTTAGGAAATTCTGTGCAGCTAAAAAATTTTCAGGATGTACTTGGGGAACTATCTGGAAGCAAGAAAGTCATCTAATAACTGTTATAAACAGAAGCTAGAATAGCTTGGACTACAGCGATAGCACGGGAAGGGATGGAGTGATGGGAGAAGAAGTGAGTGGAAAAGCATTTTTAAAGAATTTTTTAATTTTAAAAAATAATGAAGAATGAATAATCTTGCAGGCAAGCTGGATATTGCAGAAAGTGAAGGGTCAAATATGGCTTCAAGAACTTGAAAAGAAGCCTTTAAACATATAATGGATATATACCTGAGAAATGAACATGATAACCATTTTATTTTTTTTAATGTCTTCTTAAGAAAAGCAGAATGTCATAGGCAGCATCTAACACTGAGTTGTGTCTGGAGTCTTGGAAGCTTGACTATCCTACATTCTCCTACAAATGGACCTTGTGAGCTTGTTTGAGGGCTCTAGAAGGGGAGCACAGCTCCTTTTTATACCCTTGACTGAAGAATGGTCCTCTTCTATGAGGAAACGGTCCTCTTCAATCAAGAGAGCTTGCAGCTTCAAGAGAGACACATGTACGTGGAACAGTGAGAGGAAGAGACACCTAACCAGCCAGATAAGCCAGCTCAGCTCTGGTTATCAGTGGGGTGAAGTATGTCGCAGCTAGATCACCCATATGTCCAACCATTGTAGAACTACAAGCTTCCAGTTGATGGATTTCTTGAAGAGGTTTTAAGCTGCAACAGGACACAGTGCCTACCTTCATGCCTGTTCAGCTGCCTCAACAATTGCTTCTTTGTCAAACACCAAAACCAGATTTTTTTCCTACTGTCAGCATGGAGCACCCAGAATGAAGTCATCACAATAGTAACTGTAGGAACCTAAGCTGTGTTCCAACTTCTGCATTTGCAGGGACCACAGAGTTGTTGGATGCCTCCCACATTACTACCTTCCAGGGCTAAGTTGTTGTCCTTAACCCTATGACCATGATGAGGGAGATTTCTTTGGGAAACCAAAGGACAGCACTTTGTTATTACTCGGCTTTCTGCACTGCTAATCACGCACGTACATTGGTTATCATGGTAAACATGGAGGGTGTTCCATAGAAATGGAGGTGTTGACTAGTTGGTGAGTTGGTTGCTGGGTTGAGGCTCAATAGAGAAATCAGGACTGCCTTCTGAGCTGCTCTCAAGAGTTTACCATGGTGCTTCTCTTAGTTAATGTGCTGGTGAATCATGAGGGGGATCTTGTTAAAGTGCAGACTGATCCAATGGGGAATGGGTGGGGCCTGAGAGTGTGCATTTTTTGCAAGCTTCCATGATGACTATGCCTGTGTAGAAAGTTCTTTCCTCTGAAGGTAGCCGTGAACCACTTGGGACTGACTTCATCTGGGAGTGCGTGGGTGCATACTGTAGTTCGGTGAGGTGTCCACGGCAAGTTCACAACAGCCAGGAAGCTAAAGGCAGCAGGACTTGAGAGCAGACAGACATATCCATAAAGCTCACCTGAGAAGCTCTAATGACCCGGGTGTGGCTGTGACACTGTCAGTAAAACTCTAGGCCTTGGAGAACCCTGAAGAGCACCTGTCAGTCAGTTGCCTCTCAAAGGAGGCCACAGAGGAGGGGTATCAATTTTGGCAAGAATGAGAACTATTTTATTACAGAGAACTCCCTAATTATGCAGTTAGAGAGCCGTGTATGGCACATTCCAGAGCCTACACTGCTCTCATAAGGATTCCACTGTTAATTTTAAGATGAGAAATAGCAGTGCAACTTTCTCAACTCCTACACCATTCACACATTGAATTTGTGTGCCAACTCAAAGCATACCCACTGGAAATGAAAACAGAGTTAAAGCCAACCCATAAACTGAAGCTTGTCAGGCTATGGAGACACAGGAAAAGGACTTTGTTTTCTTTCTCCCATTTCAAAACAAAATTTTCTCTCTGCCATTTTAAAATTTACATCATACGCACTTTTGTTAAATCCAAAAGGCCAGAACCCAAGAAGCCCGGCACAGGGGCCTTCACACAGAGGTGCTCGATCCCTATTTGTTTATCGCCTGAGTGGTCTTTCATGCACTTCACCATGGACCTCAGGAAACAGCCAGCAGTAGGAGCCCCTGGAGAACCCAAGCGAGTCGGTCTGATATGGTCCCCTCCCTTTGGAAATAGGAACAGGCAATGAGGATCGAACTGTTAGGTCACAGCTTCTACAGGGCATGTAATATATATATTATATTATATATATTACACATATACATGTGCATACATGTATGTATACATATGTGTATGTATATGTGTACATGTATACATATGTATATATGTAACGTATATATAATATATATTACATCACATCCCAATACACACACACACAACCACAGACACACACGCACACAACCACACAAAACAAGAGCTTTATGAAATCATAGTCTTCCTTGCTATATAAGATGTGCCCTATTTTGGAATGATAGTCTCTTCTGATCATTCAGACAATTCCCCAAGCCACAATTTTTTTCATGGATTTTTTTCACAGCAGCTCTTACATGATCTCACGATTGTTAAAATACCATTTTAATAATTCTTTCTCCTTCATTATTTCCACTCAATGCCTTCCTGCTATTGTTCTCCCTTATCAATGAGCTGTACTCTCCTCTCTTAAAACTTAGGGAAGCAATTAGCATAGTGATGAGTGGCCTAGAGTCTGGAGTCAGTCTCACCTCCACCGCTGTGTGACCTTGGGCAGGTTAATTTCTCTGGGTCTCAGTGCCATCATCTGTAAAAGGGTGACAATAGCACAGCTGCCTCAGAGAGTTGTTGCAAGAATTTCATGTATTAATTGATACAGACAAAGTTGGAACATGGCAGAGCACAGAGTAAGTCGCCTGCTAGAACAACCATTACTGTTCCATCCTCTCCTCCGAGGAGAGACAGCCACTGTGACCAGCCTCTGCTTGAAGCCTCTGCTGCCCAGCACTTAGGCACTCAACCTAGACAGCGTCCTTCCACAACCCTCACTCAGTCATGCCACACTCACCCTGCCTCTTTCTGACCACTAGAGTTAACATTGTAAGTATGTAAATTTCCTTCCTTTTTTAACATTTCCAAAATGTACTATTTAACTTAAAGGACTGCAGAAGATCCTAAATCTACGGTAGATTTTACTTGATCACAAATGGTCATCCTTTAAAAATCAATCATGACACAAGACTGTATTACAGTGATACCTTTGGGACCCACAATAAAGTCCCTTTAGCAAGTAGTTTCCATGTTCCCGTTGCTCCAAAATGTTGCCGGGAGTTTAGGAGCCCAGAAGAAACATGTTTGTTTGAAGAAACTTAAAAGTAAGTAGATTGTGTTTGAAGATATCCTCAGTGAATAAAGTGCATGCACTTTGGTGTACCTTTTTAAGGACATTGATTCTGGCTGATCTGGGACACTGGTTTCAACTATGTTCCAGATAATCACTGCTACCCCAAAAGAGGCATCTCAGTGGGTGAGATACCATTACATAGTATTCTCATGGTATTTCATGTGTGTGCAACGTCTTTCCCTCCTGATTTTGATCAGAGTGCAGGGACTATGCACTCATTCCACTCATTCATTCACTGATTCAACAAAAAAAATGACCAAATACCAAGGTGCCAGGCATTATGCAGGATTCTGGAAATAATGACAAACACGTACATGGGACTTTATAGTTGTCAAAGCATCTTCAGGTAAATTACTTCCTTTGTTCCTCTAGCTCTAACAAATGATCCTATTCCTATTTTACAGACAAAAAAAAAAAAAAAGGAAATAATACACAAGAAAGAGTAAGGGGAAAAGAAAGTATTAACCGACCAAAAGTCTTTTTTTTAAGACATTATTTTTAAGTAATCTCTCTACCCAACGTGGGACTTGAACTCACACCCCTGAGATCAAGAGTCGCACACTCCACTGACTGAGCCAGCCAGGCTCCCCCTGACCAAAAGCCTTGAGCATTCTATCCATGTTGGTGTTCACAGAAGAGCAGCACCCCTAGGAGCATGGACCTTGCTCCCTGAACTGACTTGGTGCTTTAACCAGCCCAGCACTGCACAAGAAGAATCATTTAATAATCACTTTGGAGGAAGATAATTTTGATGCTGGTGAGTTTTCAGGTCATCTCTGGGGAAGGGGGAAAGGATGGTAATAAATTACCTACCAAAGGAGAGTATTCACAGCACCGCTCCAAATACTGGGGGATGGTGTGGTGGGATAAGAGGCAAGACGTGAAGGAAGGTAATGAGGTTGAGGTTAATTTCAGTCTGGGAGAGAAGACAGCCCGACAAAAAGGATGTGGCCCCAGTGAAGACATCAGAGCACAGAGAGCAGAGATGGGCTCCAAGGGCCGTTTCCAGGATGTTACAAACTGGCCTCAAGAAAAAGGAAACACTCTTTTCTGCGCTTTCACCAACAACTTCCAGCCAGCAAAGTGGTTCCAGATTTCTGGCAGCCTTTTAAATTAGCTTCAAGCCCAAATTCAAAGCAGAAACTGCCCTAGATTCCTGTTTCTCAACATTTCCCTTTTCTGTTGCATGAGGCAGCTGCAGATACTCCCTCCTGATGATCTCGTGGGTGCTCAGAGACTGCAGCTTCACAGACTGATTCATCTGTGGATGAACTGAGGCCGTGAAGCACGCTTGCCAAGGTGAGGGGCAGCGTGGTGAGGACCAACAGCGGCACAGAGCAGGCATGCCCGAGGCTGGTTTCTGGCAGCATACTTGTGATAAGCCCCCTTGTGTCCACAGTGACAGAGTTTATATCTGAGTGGGAAGTAGGATCAGATCGGTAGGGTGGGGCCACATCACAAAAAGTCTAAAGAGAGAGTAGTTAAGTCAGAAGATTTCCTTAAAGTCTGGTGGCACAGTAGGTGCCCAAATCCATGGAATGCATGCAGGCAGAAAAGATCTTAAATGAGCATACAGACATCCTTGCAGAATTATACTGGGAAGAGTAGGGGTCTACTTTTTTCCTGAAGACAGTGACTTTTGACTCCCTGAACAGATAGGATGACTTGGAAACAGAAGAGGAGGAGCTGAAAGACAACAGTGCTTGGTTGGAATGGGTACACCCTACTAACAGAATAGTAGAGAAATGATGAGTGAGAGAGGAAAGAAGCCTATGGCTAGATTCTCCTGCTGCCCAAGCAGGGCCTCAGGAAGAGCAAGGACAGGGGAGAGACTAGGGGAGCAGGTTCATTCCCACATGCTGCCCCGACACTCTGCAGACGATAGTCGGTACTGATCACTGAGTCTTCCATGCTCTGCTCCCTGTGTCTTCCTAACCCTAAAACCTTTTCTAGCGTATCTTGTGTATCTTTTTTAAGATTTTATTTATTTATTTGACAGAGAGAGCACAGCAGAGGCAGAGGCAGAAGGAGAAGTAGGCTCCCCACTGAGAAAGGAGTTAGATGCAGGACTCCATCCCAGGACCCTGGGATCATGACCTGAGCCAAAGGCAGAGGCTTAAGCAACTGAGCCAGCCAGGTGCCCAAGGGTATCTTGTGTATCTTGACAATGTCAAAGACATAGAACGTGTAGCAGTCTGCACAGTGAGGAGTCAATTGGATGGTTTCTGAATCTTAAGCTGGGATGTCTTCCAGATAAAGAGTGTGCCAGCTCACAGAGGATGCTTCCAAACAGCCTTCAGCAGAGATCCCGTCGGAATGCTTCTGGGATGGACCACTGTGGGCATCTTATAGTCCTCCTCTAGCCCTCCTCCTGCACTCTCTCTGTACACAAACCGTGGCCCCACATGTATCCCACCCTCAGACCAATCCTAAGGCAACTGCCACTTTGTGTACTGGCCCAGTCCTTAATAATTGGAACATAGAACAAGAGAAAACCTATTGGGCCAAGGTCATCATCTTTATGAACAAGAAATCTGCCATGAGTACCAGCAGGGGGTCGTCCCTGAGGGACATGGGGAGTCAGAGCAGCTAAACAGCAAGGCATTTCTTCAGTAGTCCTTCTTTTTCTCACAATGGGAGACTCAAGCCAGGCCGTTCCACGAAGGCTCTATGCTTTCGTGTTTTCTTCGTTCCACCTGATCAAACCATCATTTAACTCTGGCTAGGCCTGCGGCTTCTCTGGAGCACGCACTTAGCTGCATCCATTGGGCTGTAATTCCTTTGGCCAATATAAAGGAAGGAATTTCCAGTAGAGACTCTTAGGTGTATTTACTGAGTTCAAATTCCAAACCCATTACTCTGCCTGTTTTATTGACTTGAGCACCTAGGTAGACATCCCAGAGTCATCGACCTTGCAAGCCCACGCTTTGTTAAAGTGAGTTCTGAGAGCTGAGTGGAACAGAGGAGGGAAGGAGCAGCAAAGGCAGACTGAAGCCAGGCTCTTCTGACTTTGCCTTTGGGAGGACAATAATCACCCTACAGCCCGGCAATTCACAACCCAGACTCACGACGCTAAAATCTCCCACGAGGAGGGCAGTGGTCCTCTGACCCCTACATGAAGGATTAAAATCCACACCTTGACCAATGGCTATGTCCTTTTATTGGGGTTATGTATTCTGGGTGTCAAATATCTTGCTTCTCAAGGTGAGAGAACCCGTTTAAAGACCTGTGGAAGGTAGAGATTTTTCTACAAGAGGCATGTTCGGAGTCTGCCCACATTCAGCAGGGACCTTCTCAGGTCACTCCCGACGAACCAGCGTACCAGCAATCCTCCTGCGACTCTGGAGGCAATCATCCAACACCATCAGGGGTGATCTTTTTTTTTTTTTAAGTTTTTATTTATTTATTTGACAGAGAGGAGAGAGAGATCACAAGTAGGCAGAGAGGCAGGCAGAGAGAGAGGGGGAAGCAGGCTCCCTGCTGAGCAGAGAAGCCCAATGTGGGGCTCGATCCCAGGACCCTGAGATCATGACCTGAGCCGAAGGCAGAGGCTTTAACCCACTGAGCCACCCAGGCGCCCTAGGGGTGATCTTTTATCACTGGAGACTTTGGTAAAGCTGTTCTACAAGCACGTTAGTTGCAAGTAGGTATGCACAACAGGAAGTGGTTAGAGGTTCAAAGCTTCCTAGGTCTCGGTAACCCAGTGAAAGCTACATGAACAGGGTGTCTGAAAACCCTGGCCCAAAATGTGCAGGATTTACTGATAAGGTGAGAACGTGTAGTAGAATTCAACATATATCTTTTATATATTTGTATTTATTTAATGCCTACCATGCACAATACTTGGCTCTGTGGGAGGTAAAAGTCAAGACACCGTCCCTGCCGTGCAGTTAGGGTGTAAGGTTTAACAGACTCAGATTGAAATGAGCCTTATTTAAGCTCCATTCTGGAGGGAATGTGGCTTTCTGAGTTTTCCTGCTCTGGCCTTCAAATAGATTTGATTTATTAGGTAGGGCCCACTCCATCTAGACAACCCTCAAAAGTGATCCCCAAGAGGGCTCTTTAATCAAGGATGTTAGGAACATACCAAAAACATACCAAAAGTGTTGCTGAGAAAAGACTGACCAATACACTGGAATGAGAACTAGATGCACGCGCCCACACAGCTCACTTAGAAATCTCTAAATACGCAACTTCAGATGATGACGTGCCTTGGGACCTGAGACACGATTCCACCTCTTTATCATTCAAGAACGAGGGCAAACCAGTGTGTTGATTTGTGTTCTGATGGGATCAGATTTCTCTTCTTCTAGTGTCACTCTGTCTGCACTACGCCTCCTCTGAGAGCTGGTGCCTGTTTGGGCCTCTTGCCGGGCTGAGTTGCTGCTTCTGTCCCACACACCCTGCCCCGGGCTGGCTGCCAGCTGGGTCTTCCCCTATCCCTTGGGGACTTGCTTCACACACACACACACACACACACACACACACACACACACACACACACTGTCCTGAGAGCTGTCCTGGGTGTGTCCTCTGGGCCCACCAGAGCTCTGAGCCATTGCACCCTTTAGTAAAATGGAGGAAGAAAAGAGTGTATTGGAAAGAGCCACATCCGCTGTTTGGGGCCTGAGACAAAAATGGATCCTACCTTGAACAGAAATGAGACTCCTGACACTACTTGTGTTACTATTAACTGTCCAGTGGCTTGTTTTCCACCTTGACCTTGACACCAGCTGTCATGTAGGTCAGTTAGGGGTTGGGGAATGAAAGGCATGACATCAAAAATCACAAGAAGGGGCCCAGAAAAGCTGCTATTTGGATTTTTCCTCACTCCATCCCCTCTCCGTTCTCCTCATCACTGGTTAATAGGAAAGCAATCTAAATCCTATACATGTGTATCCACACTATTGTTTTCTTGGTTTATGTATGAAAATATATTCAGAACTTTTCATACTTGTATTTGGTGTTCACCAATATAAAAGTTGCCTCTTCACCACTTCCTTCCTTGCATGGTTTTTGATCTGGGACCTCCAAGGGGTGACCTGCAACAACCCCTCTTCACAGCGCTCGTCACAACTGCCCATCTGCTACAAGACTGTGAGCTCTGAGAGGGCAGGCCTCACGTCTGACATGGTCACAGGTTATCCTGTGCTCAGCACATGGCCCAGCAAAATCAGAGAGCCCAGTGTTTACTGATTAATTAGTACAAAAATATATCATTAGCTTTCAGGCTAGTCCCAGGATAAAGGGAATCATCCCACCCACTCCCATCCTTTACTCCATGCCACCTCATGGTCACATTCTAAAATCCCAGAGGAGAACCAGTAAAACTGTCAGAAATGCAATATAACAGTCAATAGCACATAAAACCCATTAAAAGTATGAAACATCTGGCCCAGTACTTTTTTTTTCCATAAAGGCAGAAAATGAGAGCAGCTACCCTGAGCACCATGTGATGGCAATAAATGCAAGTACCCAAGTCAAGTATTTAGTGGCCCACCCTGTACCACCACCACCATGTTTACTCTACTCCATCCACGCATAGGGCATAGCTCATTGTGGTGCCAACAGCACAGAACGGGGTTTAAGTCCCAGCTCTGCCACTTACTAACTGGTGGGTGATCGTTATGATGTCCTTCCAGGATTCCTGTGTTGGAGTCCTAATTCCCTCATACTTCAGAATGGGCCCTTATTCAGAAAAAAGGCTGTTGGAAGATGCAATTATTTAAGTTACAATAAAGTCCCACTGGTGTAGGGAGGGCTTGTTACCCGGTATGATTGGTCTCCTTATAAAAAGGGGAAATTTGGACACAGACGCACAAACATAGGGAGACTCCCTTGTGAAGAATGGTGTTCCACTGCTATAAGCCAAGCCACTGCCAGAAGCTGGGAGAGAGTTCTGGAACAGACACTTCCATACTGCCTTGAGAGCGAGCATGGCCCTGATGACACCTTGAGCTCAGGCTTCTGGTCTCCGGAACTACGAGACAATACATTTCTGTTACATGAGGCCCCAGTCTCTAGTACTTTGTCACAGCAGCCCTGGGAAACCTCACACAGTGGCCTTCGCAAATCAATTGTTGTGCCTTGGTTCCATTTTTTTAAAATGAGGTTAGTCACGGTCCCTATCTTGTGGAGTTGTGATGAGAATTAAATTAGTTGGTATTTGGGGGGTGCTTGGAGGGGATGCCTGGCACAGAAGACCAACGAGGTTCTTCTAATGGTCAAAACTCGCCTTTTCCATACAGCAGTGACAGGAGTAATTGTCAAAAATTCTGGCATAGTGAGTCCTAATTTGCAACTCATTGCTGGGTTGTGACATTTCATACTTTTGCGTCTGTGCAGAGCATGGATACATAAAAAGACTCGAGAGTTCACTGAGACAGTGATGGGACCTGGGGTGCTTTGCAGTCACTTGTATTCACTAGAGCCTTGACTGAGCACCTTCTCCATGCAAGGCACAGAGCTAAGGATCTCACATGGCCACATGTGACCTTGCAGGGAGGAAGGTTTTATAGCATTTTACTGTTTCTAATACTGAGCCATTAAAGGCAAAATGATCCTAGATTTTCATCAGTTTCTGCTGAATATTTCTGGCTTTCTCATATTTGATGCAAGCCTGGAAACTCAGAAGAGTAGGGAACTTTAAGAGAAATAAAACACCTGTGGATGAAGACAGACATGGCAAATGGGAGCGTGTCTGAGGCCAAAGAAAATTCAGGAATTATTGTTCTCTTTGCTTTAAACAAAGGATCCTTTGCTTACCCAAAGTCCTCTGAGCTGTATGTAGGTCATTGGAGAACCGCCATGAAAGCCTGGGTGGGTTCCACAGGTTCTTTGGGAAAGGACTATGAATTTCTCTATTCTCTTGGCCAAAATGACCACCAGGTAATTCATTCAATCAGTCATTCCACAGGTATTTATTGAGCACTTACTATGGGTCAGGTGCTGTTTTAGGCATGGGGATATTGCAAAGGATAAAACTGAAAAAAAATCCATTTCTTCATGGATTTCCTATTCTGGTGAGGGAAAAAGATGATTGACAAAATAAACGAGTAAAATAGATAGTACATCAGATAGTTTATAAATATTAAAGAGGAAATGAAAACAGGGATGTGTGGGGTGGAGGATCTACACTGGGAAAACAATTTTTATACAGGATAAGCAGGGAGGCCTCACTGGGAACATGACATTTGAAAGAGCGGGCAGAGGTGAAGGAGTGAGCTATACAGCTGGGAGAAGAACATTCCAGGCAGAAGGAACAGCACGTGCAAAGGCCCAAAGCAGGAGTATTACAGATCAGAAAGAAATCAGAGTGGCTGGAATGGCATGAGAGGAGCAAAGAAGCAGAGCAGCATGGGATGGAGAGGAAGGGAAGGAGGTAACAAGGGCCTGGAGGTCATAGGAACATTGACTTCTGCTTTCAGTGTGTAAGGGAGCCATTGGAAGGATCTCTGGCTGCTGCTTGGTCTTCTCAACGACGTCAGGGGCAAGGGAAGCATGGAGGTCACCATTGCTCTCAACAAGAACAGTCTGATGTAGAGGCCAGGGCCAAATCTGATGCAAGAGGTCCTGCAAAAGAATGGGAAGAAGGAACTGGAGATAGCCTGCACTGACAACTTCACAAAGTGCTTTGTCCTAAAAGGCAGTCCTGAAAATAATCCTCCTGCCACCTATCCGCCCCCCCCCCCAAAAATCTCTTTACCTGCCCTAACTTTTATAACAGTAGAGAGAATGGCCACTGGAAGTGTCCTACCTGAGATTCTAGAATCCAAAGAGGATGGATGCAAGAGATTTTAGCTGTTTTGTCCGAGAGTCCTGTACTTGTTATTGCCTTGTGAGTCCTTGTACTTGTTATGGCTAAAGCTGACTACATTCTGAAAATTCCCCATAGAAGGCGTGGCCCTGAATTTGAAACCCTGGATCACTGTGGACAGATGGTCCACACCCTCCCCCAACACAAGCAGAGATGACTTAACCCTTAGGGATGGGGTATGCGTCCCCCTCCCGAGCACCGAAAGGTCTATTAATCACAAGGTTTCTAACTTAGTGGGAGCAACACACTGTTATGCACACACTCTGCAGATGTGGAGCTAATTAACCTTGAACTAGGCAAGTTTCTAAGTCTCTCAGAGAAGTTTATTTATGCCTACTAAAACTGAGGGCAATAGCTGCATCCTGATTTTAATTCTAGGTTGGAGAAAGCATGAGGCATTACTGTAATGCTAATGAAAAGAGGCATAAGTAAATTAGCACCAGCCTGCAAGGAGTTAGTTAAAGAAAATCATAAGGTTCTCTCGTGAGTCTCTAGAAGATACTGTAATATACTTACCTTTTTATAACTGTGATGCTTAAGAAGACACAAGACCAGGCTCCAACAAGATTGGAGGGGGACTACTAGCTGTTGTTCACTTAGTGCTCCTCTGGGACAGATGCTCCTCTGGGACAGATAAGATACTCCTCTGGGACGAGATGCTCCTCTGGGACAAGATGCTCTGTGCATTATTATTTCATCCTCACGGGAGGCCTGTGCACTAGTTACTTCTATTGGACTCATTTTACAGTTGGGAAAAATGAGGCTCAGCTTCATACCATGCTCACAGAAATAGCAGATAAATGCAGAAGCATGGCAGTTAGAGCCTCTTCTGCAGAGGTGACATGACTGCAGGGCACCAAGGAAGATGGAGCCAAGACCTTGAGAAGAGGTCTGGTGTCCAGAAAACCAACCTGCTTCATTGCCGGGCATCTGAAAATGCTTTGGCAATAGTCAATATCCTTTGCAATTGTCCATTAGAAAAAGAGAATGCAAAGCTTTCTTTGTGAATTGAGACAGAGCCACAAATGGCATAGAAGGTGAGGGTAGGGGATGGCTCCCTGTAAATACGGAGATACTCATTTCTAGACAGAGTGACCACTGGGTTTATTGGAGGAGGCTGGGGTTTGGTTATCTGTTAGCCAGAATATGCATGCTAAAGAGGGAAAGAACAAAGGGCAGCTTCAATTTCCAGATAGCCCATGTGCCCAGCAGGATTTTTTTAAATGAGTACTGTAGTTATTTTAACAGGGTGAAATTTAACACAATGACAGAACCAAACACCCCTAAAGGATAGATGGCGTGTGTGAGGCTGAGATTTAGCGCATGAGGACCATAGCTGTTGGCTTCCAGAACCTTCCTGGGCTACCCAAGGCCAGAACTAAGCAAAGCTGTAAAACAAAAGTGATCCTCGTTGTTTCTGTTGCCTGACCTCTTCTTCATGTGGGAGTCCCCAGACAATCTCAGGTGTCTGCTACCCTCAAGTACTCCCATCTGCCTGCCCCCCCAACCCCCCGGTGGAGAGCCCCTACTCCTGCCCCTTCTCACTCTCATCAGAATTTGTATCCTGGACTCAATTACCCTCAGTGTCCTCCTAGGTGACCACTAAACTGATTTTATTAGAATGGAGGGCTGGTATTTTCAGGGAGGAGAAGGACCCATTCAAGCCACTACCAATTCCCCTTCCCTCATGTGGCTTTGGATCCATCTCTGAAATTAGCCAAGCTTTCCCCAGCCCGTGTGTAATCTACTGGGAACGTGAGGGGTGTGAACACACCAAGACATGCACAGCGATGACCCACTTATATTTTTGTTAGTTAAAATCTGTATAGATCTAAGGATTATGGGATGGGAATTAGTTTTTCAAACCCAAATGAGGTACAGCTACTAAGACAAAAATCACTCTCTGGAAAGATTGCTTTTGCCCACCCAAACCTTTCCCAGTACCGAAAACAAAACAAAACAAAACAAAACAAAAATAAAACCTCACACACACACACAGCCCAGTCATTAAGTGTATGTGCCTCAGCACCACACAGAATCAGGTTAATAGCTTGTTTCTGCTGCCAGTTCACCGACGGACATCGGGTAATGAGCTTCTTCATCTGCAAGACCACAGTAGTAAGAGTACATACCCCTTGGGGCTTTGTGTGGATTAGATGTGAAAAATCCTATGAAACCCTTACTTAGCACAATCCTTGGCTCCTAGTAAACATTTAAAATATGTTAGCCACTGTACTATCCCTTTCTAATAATAGCCAATGTGTAGTTTAATAAGACCCTAATGTGTAATTTACCCAGTGCCACTGTTCTGAACACTTGACGTAAGTTAACTCAGAATTCTCACAATGACCCTGTGACATACATTGTCCCTGTTTGAAAGAGGAGCAAATGAAGGCACAGAGAGGAATGGTTTGCCAAAGTACCACCACGTGTCCATGGCAGGGCTATAGCTCGAACCTGGGTAGCCTGGCCCCTCTGTCTACACCCCTGACCACAACCACCCAACTCTGTGGCACCTGATGGGAGCTCTAGAAGGCACAGCCCATCTTATATCCAAGAAAAATTGTGTTTGTGAAACAAAGAGAAGGCTGTCTATGAACTCTATCCCCCGGAAGGAGAAAAGATAACAAGCAGTCCAAGCGCCTAAAGGGGGCTCCCATCGGGAACAGACTCACTCCACACTCTGAGCTGGAAGTGAGTCGTTATGAAATCTGCAATATTTCTCGGCGGCGAAATTTAAGGGGAGGACGTTCTCCATCAAGAATGAACATAAGTCACCATGAAGTGAGGGACTAAAGAGATTCTCTAAAAAGTGCAAAAGGAAGACAGGAGGGCCAGGAAGAAGGAAGGAAACAGAGCGGCTGAGGAAAGGCAGTCCTGTTCCCGGGGTTGTCATTCACACACAGCACGGGTTCCGGCAGCGTCTATAGGGACAGCCTGTCCAATAACACGCACAATGCACAATACTCTAAGGACTTGTTTAATGCTGAAATGTGTTCTTGAGTGAGATTCACAAAGGGAATTCTTGTTGTTTGACGTTCCTCCCGGTTTATTAGGCAACGATGCCTGGTATGAATTGCCAGGTGTACCACAGTGTTGTCGCTATTGGCGCCCCAGTCTGGTCTCTCCAGTTTGGTGGCAGCTCTGCCTTGCATTTCATTCACTCCATTAACAGTTGGGGAAGGGAAGAAGGGGGGGGAAGAAACCGAATCCCCTTTGTGGAGTTTTGCCCAAAAATTTCATTTCAACAAGACTAAAGGAAAATGTTCAACTTGTGATTCTTTTAAAAAGCATCTGGCCTTGTAGTAAAATCTCTTTAAAGGTGAATCCAAAGAGGAGGTCTGCGTTCAGGGATTTATCGAGGTAAAGTCTGGGTTGCTCTGCATTTAGCCTGCAGCGACGAGGGCCTGGGCTTTAGCGTCTGCCCCTGTGGATAGTTTCCAGCCAGGACAAATAAAACCAAACCTAGGGTCCACAGAGTGAGCAAAAGGTCTCCGAGGTGCTTGTCACTCCAGCTTCTGTCCATGACTTTGCCTGTTGCCATGGGAACAGAAGCCCTTTGATGGGGGTGGGGAGAATATTATTTTCAGAAGCTGGCTATTTGCCATGGAGCTTGCTTTCTTTCTTTTCTTCCTTCCTTCCTTCCTTCCTTCCTTCCTTCCTTCCTTCCTTCCTTCCTCTCTCTCTCTCTCTCTCTTTCTTTTCTTTCTCTCTTTCTCTCTTTCTTTCTTTCTTTCTTTTTTTCCAAATAGTGCCTCCAGTTCCTACCAACAAACTACGAAAACTTATAACCACTTAAGAGTAGAAGAGAATTATTGAATTATATTTCAGCTCCTGTTCCTTACAGTTGTCCCTTTTGAGGGAAATTATAAACCATGAAGTAGGAGAATGGACAGTAAGTTCTCATCAGTTGTGAGATGCAAGCGAACCATCCACTCTCCATCATCGTTGTCACGTAATCTAGAAACCCTTTGTTGGGCTGAACTGAGGCTGTGTTTGATCCATAAAATGCTCTCACTGCTTCCAGATCCCCACTTGCCTGGTGATCTTAGAGCTGAGAGGGGCTCCTTGCCCCCTGGAGATCCAACAGACCCAGCACAAGGCCAAGCTGCTGCCTTCCCAGCCTCTTCTGGGAGATGATTTCCTAAACGTTGTCTTTGACCACACAGATAAATTCTCATTTAAATTCAGGCACATACACCCACAGGCTGATCGACAAAGACACACCATGAACTGAATGATAAATAATACATGCAGACAAAGACAACACCAGCTCTTATTTGCAGATGAAAGAACACTAGAAATTATTTCTGATGGAAATATAAAAGATTAAATTCAAGCGGGGAGTGGAGGAGGAAGTATTTTTTTCTTAAAGCTCCTTAAGAAACAACCTCATTGTTTCACTTTCAAAAGGCACTTTCTGTCTTGCGTTGGGAATTCAGTGGGCACTTGGTAACCCAGGCCCCAGTGGGAGATGCTTGTCCACTACTGGGAGAGCCCAAGGGAGCAGAAACGGAGGTGAAAGCTTAGAGAGGACACAGGCTGAGAGGCAACTTGGCATCTATCCCCCTTCTTCTGGTAATTTTCTAGAAGAAAACCATCCCCTTTCCACTCCCATTCTGTAGAGCCAAAGGGTGTAGGAGCTGGGAGCAGAGTTAGGAAAATGAACCAAGTCATCCCAGTGAGACCCTATCGCCCAATCTGGCTCTGTTTTCACCAAAGTTTCTAGCCAGTGGGACGTAAGCCTGGGACTGCTGGGGCTTGTGAGGTCAGGAGAGCCTGCCTGAGAGCACAGAGGAAAACAGCCGAGCTACAGATTCCTAGTTATGTACTGTGAGTACCTGAATTCAGCCATTCCTGAAGCTAAGGCTGCCCTCCATGTTTCAATTATGAAAGCCAATGAATTCATGTTTGTGCTGTTTGTGCTGAAACCCAGTTTCAGCTGGGTTTCCCTCACTCTGTCAAATAGTGAGATAGACTGGTGGATCCTCCTCAAATATGTGTAATATACCCAAACTTATACAGACACATAAGTATATGTGTGTATCTATGTAAATATCTATCTAATTAATTACATGAAGACAATCCTCTTGTGAATATTAGTAAGAAGTTTCATCCCACTGATAGGCTAAACTTCCGTAAGAAAATCTGGGTTTATCAATTGACAAATTAGGGAGTAGAGGGGTGTCTGGGTGGCTCAGTCAGTTAAGCGTCAGACTTGGGTTCAGATCCTAATCTCAGGGTCCAGGCATCAAAACCCACCTCAGGCTCTGCGATGATCAGTGGGGAGTCTACTTGTCCCTCTGTCCCTCCCCCCACCTGTGGATTCTCTCTCTCTCTCAACTAAATAATAAAATCTTTTTTAAAATTAGGGAGTAGTTACTTTTTTGTTAAGGATTACACAGGAAGTCTATAAAGAATGACATGGCAAACAAGGCCCTCACCTGAGATTAGGGGAACCAACTCTCAGGACAAGGGGATCATGGCCTACGAGGATACCTCGAAAGATGTTTGATATAATATGGAAAATAAAATCTAAAATGGGAAAATTAAAACAAAAATAAGAGATCAAAACTGTGAACATTATGAGAATATGCAATGCTGGAAACAGGAGAACAAGAAAGCCAAGAAGAAAGAACCATGACTAGCTTGAACCATTAAAAAATTGCTATAGGAAAATTCCAACAGAGTAGAGATGAAAGTTTCCAGATATTCCAGTCTGTGGAGAGGAGGTGGTGTAGACTGCTCTTCTTCTCATGTGGATGGTCCAGAAACCACACTCAGAGGATGAGCTATCTTTCCCTTCCTGTCCAAAGAGAGAGCCTCTAATCAAGCTATCTGTAACTCCTTCCTCAATAGCCAACACACCTAATCCTTTTTATTTTATCTTCAATATATATATTTTGAAGTTCATTCTTCAGTTGATTCTCTAGTTCATTCTCACACTTTGGTCCTAGATACCATCAGCCCTCGTGCAGGTTACTGTATCTCCTAAGTCCTCCCTGCTTCCACCCATGTCCTCCTATAATCTCTTCCCTAGACCATAAAGGAAGCCTTTTAAAATACAGCTCAGCCCATATCATTCCTCATTCCTCTCTATCTCCCCCAATGAAAGCCAAAATTTGAATTTGGTCAGAATAGAGAAGATTGGAATGATTATGACACATTACAACCAGATGAGGAAATGAAGGCAAAGGGTAACATGTTGTCTCTTTTCTTTCTAACTGAAAATCCAGTGCAAAACCCAACAGAGAATATAAGTACATCAATATTCAAAGTTCCATGAAGGCAAAAGTAATCTACTCATTTTAAAAATAAAAGTGAGTAAACTTCAAGCATTGTGGGGAAGAAGTAAGACTCAGACTGTCTGCATTCACAACCCAGCTCTGCCATATAATAAGCTGTGAGATGCTGGGCAAATTATTTCACTTCCCTGGGTCTTGATTTTCTCATCTGTGAAATAGGGATGCTAATAGTACGTACTTTATCAACTTGTTTGAAAACAAAATAACACATGTAATGTGCTTAGAACCTTGCCTAACATGTTGTAGGAATCCAATAAATATTAATTATTATTATTTGTATTAAAATTTTTTGGATAATTTAGTTATGAACAGGTATGAAAATATTGCTAACATCATGTTTGCAAGGGGGAAAGTCAGGCCCTATAGGCCAAGTCAGGGATGTTTTACAGGAAAAGAGAATAGTGAAAATATCACTGTTGGACACAAAATAAAAAGAATGCCTGGTTAAAGGTCCCTGAACTCTTTTCTGACAATCAGCTGAGAGTCAACTGGGTGGGTAGGTAACTGATTTCCTAGACCAAATCTTCATTGCATTAAAATTCAGCAGAAAATTGCATAAGCACTTTTTTTTTTCCAGAAGGAAGCTATAGATTTTTATCACATAGAAAAGTTTTGCCCCAGACTAGATTTGGGACACTTTTTCTATTATGGTAGAGAAGTATACTAACACACGATGTACTCTCTCACTGTTTCCTTGGAAGTATTCTATAAGAGGGGAGTGATGATGAGTCATATTATCATTCTACAGTCATGAGAGTGAGGCCTCCCTCCCAAAGTCAACCACGTTAACATGCTTAGGTCATATGACATAACAACAGGAGAGTGTACAAGGGAATCCTATTCATAACAACAATCCAATGATATCATGGCAAAACCATAATTTTTGGGTCAAGCAGACTTATAATCAAATACTGGTTTGGTCAAGTTACTTACTCTTCATCTCCCTTTACTTATCTGAAAATAAGGATGATGATATCTGTTGTGCGAAAGGTAAGACAAAATATGTCAAGTACCTGATATGCTGATACATAATGTAATGTAATTACATAATGTAATGTAAACTTAAGATAATATTGGTTTTCCCCTTTTCCTACTCCCCATTCCTACCTGTCTTGTCCAAAATACAACCCAGTAAGTCTCTAAGCTAGTTGTTCCACTCCCATTTCCTTCATGTGTTAGGAATTCTCAGGAGGGGAGCAAAATGACCAATAATTAACCTGTCCCATACACTCCAAATGGCCATACTTAACCTAAAGCCCCATGCTGAGGGCATTATCTCCTAATGGTCCCGAGTCCAGTCTTCAGAGCCCCAGAACAACATGAGATTCCTGATGTGGCCAGGGAGTAGCCCTCCCCTCTGCCACTTGGGACCATGCTTTGTAACCTGAGCTTCTGTCCATAGTCTGAATGATTCCATCAGCTCCTGACATCTATCCTCCTGCCCCAACCAGAGCACTCATTGGCTCCTTGGGTTGGGTGGGGACAGAGTCTCCTCCATCTATCTTACCTTCTTTTCCCATGCATTAGACTAGAGGCAAACATGGTGGTAATATGTGTTTGGGGAAGAAGATGAAAGGGGGTAGTTTATTGAAAGTAGTTATCCACTATTCTCAGTTACAGAATAAGCCTTATTGAGTGCTATGAATCTGAATTATGTCTAAGGAGGGAAGAGAATATAGAGTCAGTCCCTGTTACCATTCACAGTCAGTTGAAAAGAGGAGACTGCTCCTTAAGATTGGGATAGTCATGTCTCATCTCCTTGACGTCCTCCACGCCCTTGCTCACAATGGAATCTGAATAATTACTGAAAGTATGAATAAATTAGTGAAAATTTCTCTTCACCCAACTGAGTACATACTCTAAAAGATGTGATTTGGGAGAGGGCATTAAAATATAAGCTAATATTTGTTTAATGAAGCAAATGCTTCCTTTCATAAAATAGATATGGCTAGGGGATTAAAACACCATTGGTACATTTATTTTGCAGTTTGGAATTCTATTATACAAATTTTCAAAAGATGTGATTCTTGTCAGGCCAAAACATTTATGATAAAGTATCAGGGCACTGAAAATAATGGCCTATTGTGTGAGAGAGGATAATAAAACATGTACATTGTCAAAATTAGAGATTGGGCTCAGATCAATGAAATGAGACTCAATTTTTTAAAACAGCAAAGTGATTCCCATATGAAAAAATATGGAGCAAGTTGAGAATTGGGACTGTTGGTCTGGCTGAGTATGAGTAATAAATAGTTTGCAGGTCCGCAGAGGGTCCGGCTGCAACAATAGACCATGGCGTGTCAGGCTGGATGCAGGGATTCACTCCAAGGTCAAATAGGCATGTGTTTATAACTCTTGATTTGGCCTCCATAAGAACAAACGCAGTGGGGATCCAAACTATAATCTTCAAGTTCCAAATTTTAAAATCAACATAGACCAAAGAAGTTTCAGAGGAAAATGAAAACAAGAAATGTTTTTTAAAATAAGTCTTATGAGAAAACACAAATAAGAAGGACTATGTTTGGTTTGTAAGGAAAGAGATTAAGGGGAGGCATGAGTTTTTAAGTGTATAAAGTTAGGATACAGAGAGGACAAAATGATTTATTTTCTCCATACACAGTGGATAGTTGAAATAATAAAGGCAAGGTGCCAGCGTTGCTTCATGAGCACTGATATATCTAGAAAACAGGCGATGAGGACAATTATTGGCATGGTCTGTTCCACCTTAGCAAAGGCTAGCCTTTATTCAACCTATTCCTCAAAAACCCTGCTTTTCCTCCATGAGCATAAACAAAACTCTCCTCACAGAAACCTCAGAAGGAGGAAACAATTCCCTAACCTCTCACATAGAAAGTATCAAAATAAGAATATTATATTCTAGGACAAAAACAATATGATAGGGTAGTAGAGGGAAAGGGACCATATGTTGCTACCACCAACACCAGTTCCCTGTTATTCCTGCATGTGAGAATTGATGAGGTCTCAAGGTGCTGGGGTAAGTGGGGATATCTGTCCGCTGTGAACTTTGTACACTTGTATTTGGTTTGTGACTCCCAAATATAGACCTATCACCTGTGTAAGTTGTACTGAGAAGCAAAGAGGAAGGTCTTTGCTCCTTCCTGAAAGCAGGGCAATATGGCTCTCTTCTGAACCTTTAACAGCTCCCATCCATCCCAGGGACAAAGTCATAGGCACGCAACAAATGACCTGATGGCTTTTTTTCCAGCTCAGACCAGCTCTCCTGCCCTCCTCCCCTACTCTGAGCATATTCATTCTAACCTATATCTTCATTCCATGTCCTGTGGTCTCATACCTAGTTTCCCAAGACTCTCCCATGCCTCTTCAGATGAACACTCAATGTGTAGCCTCTTTATGGCCCTCATTTCAGACATGGCCTCAGAACTTTCCTTCGGATCTCTCTTGATTCCATGCTCTGCCTCCTGAGGGCCAGTCTCACTTTCCCCCACACCAGCTCAGGCTCCCAAATGCCATACCCAGTCAGAGAAGTCCCAGAACCTCCAGTCCAAGAAGCATAAACTTGACCATGCTACCCAAGGCCACTCTGAATATAAATGAATCCTAAGTATCTAAAAGGGTTATTTGGGAGTGCCTGGGTGGCTCAGATGGTTGAGCGTCTGCCTTCGGCTCAGGTCATGATCCCGGGGTCCTGGAATCAAGTCCCACATCGGGCTCGCTGCTCAGTGGGGAGCCTGCTTCTCCCTCTGCCTCTCTCTCTCTCTCTCTCTCTTTCTCTCTCTCTGTCTCTCATGAATAAATAAGTAAAATCTTTTAAAAAAATTTTTAATAAAAAATAAAAGGGTTATTTGGAATGAAATGCATAGATATTTGGCCAATCTTCAGAATCTCTCAAACTGCCATTCTAAAAGATTGAGAGGGAGGTCCCTTCCCCTCAACCAGGGGAGGTGAGGCCTCTTCTAGTGAGGCCTGGATCACAAACAACATGCCTCCAGGGGTCAGAGAAGTGATGGCAATGGTTAAAGTGGGCCAGGCAGGGGAGTGGTGGGAAGTGTGGCCCACCACCGGAGAATATTCCCATCTGTCTCACTTACTAGGGCTACCATAACAAAGTACCATGGACTGGGGGGGGAGAGGGGAGCTTAAACAACAGAAATGTATCTTCTCACAGTTCTCACAAGGATGCTAGAAGTACAAGGTCAAGGAGTTGACATGTTTTGTTTCTTCTGACGCTTCCCTCTGCTGTGTGGACGGCCATCTTTTCACTATCCTCATGCCGTCTTTCGTCTGTGTGCTCATCTTCTCTTTCTATAAGGATGTCGGTCATATTGGATCAGTGTCCACCTTATGACCTCATTTAATTTGATGACCTCTTATAGACCCTCTCTATAAGAGTGATTCCCAGGAAAACACTCTGAATCAATCTGACCTAGCTCTGCCCCAAAGATAATCCTATAAACAGGCACAGAAGAGAAACTGGTACATTTCAGAAAAGATTTGTGACTTCTCTGGGCTTCCTTCAATGCTCAGGCAGAGAAGCTGCTTCTAGGTACAGTACAGTAATGGTGGTGGTAGAGGGATTGTAGGCCAAGAGTCATAACTGACCCACAATAGGCAGAACCAGAACCAGGATGAGAAATACTTAGAGAAAAGTACCTAATACGTGCCATGCATTATTATAAATGATTTATGCATATTAACTCAAGGCATCCTCTGGGGAAGGTATTCTGTTATCACCATTTCACAGATACAGAGACTGAGGCTCAGATATTAAGTAAGTTGCTCAAGGTCCACAGCTAGGAAGTGGCAGAGCCACAGTTCAAACCTTCATGGTCTTCCCTCATGGCCTGTGCCTGGCTGCCCCTTGTGGCAGAGTCTGTAGAGACCTGGTAGCTAAAGCCCGACAGACCCAGCACTGTGCAGCTGGGGCCAGGAGCTAAGAAGAATGGTAGGCAGGTTTCATCTGTCCAGTGGGCAGGAGAAGGTCAAGTGCAGTGAAGCAGAGGGGAAAGGGTAAAGTGAATTTACGTGGATAAGGGCCATCATGGATTTCAGTGTTGGCAAGCAGGATGCCACTTCTGGGCCAACTCTGATGGGTAGTGGCTGCAGGGAGGATGGGTTTGTATAAGCTCTGCAACCTCACTGAAGGGAAGAGTTCTGTGATCTATTAGCCCTGTCTGCTCTGGGCATGAAATGGGGAGTGGTTGTGACTGTGCCATCCCTGCTCCTGGAAGGATGATCAGGCAGTACCAATCAAACACCTGGGCTCGGAGATGGGAACCTGTCAAGGGTGTTTCAGCTATAAGAGGCTTGGCGAGGGTCTCAGGACAAGAAGCCAGAACAGAAACAAGGGATTTGCTTGTACCACCTGGAAAGCAAACCAGAAACTTCAGAACCATGGAGGTCAAAGCAGAGGTGTTGATTTTTAGAAGCTAACTAATAATCCAAAAGCCAGAAAAGTAGTAAGAATGAGGACTGCACATAGGCCCAAACAAAAGGCCAGCACACAGGCATGGCCTTTTGGCCATGGACAAGAGGACAAGAGCAGCGATTATCATGATGTAGGAGCATCTGGAGGACAACTGGTTTGCAGGAGGAGTCAGGCAAGGTCACCAAGGGATCCAGGTGTGCACACCTGATGGAGAACCCAGCTGCAGCTTGTGAAAAAAAGGCTGGGCACTAAAATCACTTCCAGACCCAGCCAAGGGCAGGTCAGTTCCCGGATTGCAAGCTCACTTCTTCATTCGCAAGGATAGCTATGGAACCACTGCTCTGTGTCCGGAGAGGGGAGGTAACAAAGCACACCTGTGTCCTTGAAGAGGTCAGAGTAAGGCAGGAAATGCAGACAGGCTAAATCCCCACAACAAATGTGCTGAGTGTGGTGATGAAAGTAAATACAGCACACCGTGGGGGCACAGAGGTAGATGAAGTCAATGCCCATCTCTGAAAATGAGCATGAGCTCACTGAATGAAGGAACCAGGATGACAAATACTTAGAGAAAAGTACCAAATACGTGCCATGCATTATTATAAATGATTTATGCATATTAACTCATGGCATCCTCTGGGGAAGGTATTCTGTTATTACCATTTCACAGATACAGAAACTGAGGCTCAGATATTAAGCTGCTCAAGGTCCACAGCTAGGAAGTGGCAGAGCCACAGTTCAAACCTTCATGGTCTGCCCCCACGGCCTGTACCTGGCTGCCCCTTAATGAAAGGGCAGACATGGATAGAAAGGTCACTCTTGAAAGATATTTCAAAATCAAAATGGACCTTTGAGTCCATCTAGTCCAAGTGTTACACGGGAGGGGGATATTTTGGCAAATGCCCTCAATCGCCCTCACTTCCCAGATTGTTCTGAACCCTCAGATTTCAGAAGCATCCATTGTTCTCTATTAAGGATTTACATTCCTAGGACAAAATTAACAGGCACCCGGCAAGGATGCTACTCAATCTGAAATTAAAAGTAATCAAGGATGAATGGTCAGGATCAATGGTCATCTCAGTCAAGAGCTACGATCCCTTGCCTAGTTTTCAGATAATGAACAAGTTTTTGTGGACCTGGAACCTAATAAAGGAGAGGCTGAGTCCTGGGAGGAAGGACACCACAACATCACGGCAAGTTCTTCTGGTCCTTCCCCAGAGAAATTATGTGGCCATTTGCCATGGGTACACCAAGGAAAGGGAGACACTAAACATTTTGAGGTCTACCAAATACAAGATGTGACTTGACATTGCTAACTGGAGACTCAAAGCATCGATCTGGCCCTTCTTTTAGAATGCGTACACGTGGGTCCCAGGAAATAAATGAATGAAGGTAGCCTGCCCAGGTCTGGCGTACACTGGGCTCACTGAATCCAAGGACCCATCAATTATCATTTCCATAGTCCCCAAATGAAAATTGGATGCACACACACCCATCTCAGTCTGGGGGAAAGTCAAGTGGAAACTACATTCCTCCAAATCCCAGTTCAAAATAGTAAATCAAAAGCAAGACAGCTTTCTGGAGGAATGCCAGAAAAAAACACTTAAAGGCATAGGGTTGGTGAACCCCATCTTACCTCCATTTAAGTCACTGTCTGACCCCTGCAGAAAAGCAGACAGATCCTGAAGGGTGGCAGTTTAGATGACTGCCATTTCATCAAGCTCAGCTGTAGCTGCTCTACCAGATGTGGCATTTTTGCTAGAGCAGATGAACATAGCCTTGGGTATATGGAATGAAGCCACTGATCTGGCAAATGTATTATTTTCCATCCCTATCAAAAGAGAGGATCAGAAGCACATAACACAATATATTTACAGTCTGGTTGGAGGGCAATATTAACTCTCTTTCCTTCTGTCACAGTACAGTCCAAAATAAAAACCTGGACTGGTTAAACATCCCACAGAATATCACACTGGTCCATTACACTAATGACATTATGCTAATTGGATTGGATGAGCAGGAAGTGGCTAGGACATTGTAAGCCTAACTAAGCCACATGCACCCGGGAGGCTAGAAGTAAACAGTATGCAGGTTGAGGAACCCACCGCATCGTAAAAAAAAAAAAAGAAAAAAAAGAAAAAAGGTTTCCAGTGATCTGAGCAATGCCAGGCCTCCATTCCAAAATAAAGGATAAATTATTGCATCTTGCACATCTCTCCATGAAGAATGAAGGCTAACAATGGCTGGTTCCAGTAACAGGTTCTTGAGACAGAACTACCTCCCGCCAGGCACAGGGGTCAGGGCACTTAGGCAATAAGAGCATTTCCTGGAAGCCACTGCTACTCAGAAATGGCTAGCAATAATTCAAATCTAAACAGAAGTGACTACACACCACTTAATCCAACGGCATTCCTAACTCACGTCCCTTACCAGAATCCCAAAAGACTATTCCAATACCACCCGACCCAAGAAGAAGTTAGAGTGTAGATGTTTTTAAAAGTCTGTCCGTGTGATTGCTAGGGCACCTCTGAGAGCCTTGGCAGGGATCTGTACAAGTGAAGAACCCGGGAGTTGGCACGCCATTAGCTTCCAGGTAAATCCAACAATGGCCGGGAACCAAAACAATGAGCATCTAAGAGGGATGGAGGCAGGAGTGTCAGGCCCAGGGGGAGCTGGATGTGGGTGCTTAAGCCCTGGTGCACTTTTCCAAAACTTCTTCTCTATTCCTATGTCTGTAAATATTTTCACCACTGTGACAATTACCAAGGGCTTTTTGTTTGTTTATCAAACTAGGTTCCATCAGATACTCTCATAATTGGGAACAGCTGGTGAAGTACAGGGGCCAGGAGGGGAGCCGACACTCCATCCTCATCCAAAAAGAGTCATGAAGACCAAGAGTTTGGCTCCTTAGCTGCTACTCTGGGTGGGAATTACAAATATCTGGACATTCTGGCCACGGTCTAAAATTCCAGTGCCTGAGACAAGGCACAAGAGCTCGGGGCTCCAGTTTCCCCCACCTGTACATCCACGATATTTACTAGTTGGTGACTGTGGGATGCATGCACTATCGAACTGCAAAATCATAGTAGTAGTGCATTTCCTCTTTCATCTCGTGGGGCAAGATGAATTTATGATATC
>CM053608.1:42228628-42332170 GCA_028646535.1 Procyon lotor | reverse complement strand
TAGCCCACTGCGCCATCTAGAGGCCGTCCGCGCTCATCGCAGGCTGGCCCCGGAGAGGCAGAAACTGCCATCTAGGTGGTGCATGGAGCAGTGCCTAGCCTTCAAGAGTGGATCTCATTTTATGTTATTTTTAAAGATTATTTATTTATTTATTTATTTTACAGAGAGACACAGCGAGAGAGGGAAACACAAGCGGGGCGAGCGGGAGAGGGAGAAGCAGGCTTCCCGTGGAGCAAGGAGCTGGATGCGGGCGTTAATCCCCTACCCTGGGATCGTGACCTGAGCTGAAGGCAGATGCTTGACACTGAGCCTCCCAGGCGCCCCAGTGGATCTAATTTTAAAAGGCAAAGGAAAAATAAGTGTAGTGCTTATTCATTTGCTTGTAAGACGAACAATTGTAAGGCTGAAAACGCCAAGTGCCAATCGTGTAAACTAAACAATTATCAAGCATCTGCGGGTCAATTTGTGAGGACCAGGGCTATGCGGAGGGTGTCTCATCAGTCTCCAGTGTCACCTGACACAGCCTAGGAGGGAACACCCATATGGATTTGGTAGGACAAGCAAAGGCAGGAGGCTGGGGGGACCCACAGCGCAGCAGTTTGTTGCTGGTAGAGCACAGGGGTGAGGAGGGGAGAGGCCCAACGGGAGCTTACTGCATCACAGAGGGCCCCCACTGTGTTACCCGGGAGCTGGATTTCAACCTGTATGCATGGGGAGTGAAAGAAAGGGGTTGTTGTTGTTGTCTTTTAAATATTTTAATTTTAAGTAGTCTCCACACCCATTACAAGGCCCAAACCTAGGCCCTGAGATCAAGAGTCCCACTTTCCACCGACTGAACCAGCCAGGCACCTGAAAGAGAGGTCTTGAGTGGGAATGTAACGGGGTCATGATTGTATTTAAGGAAGTAAATCGGGCAGCAATGTCGAGGGGGGTGATGGGAGGGGCTCAGAAGCCCAAAAATGGGGCTGGGGGGAGACAGGTCAGCGAAGAGGTCAGCGAACTTCTAAGTAGCAGAGCTTGGATGTGAATGGGGGTCTTCCGGCTCCAAGTCCAGCCTGCCCGTCACCCCACCAAGGGGCCTGCCCTTCTAATTGGATTACAGTTCACACACAGAGACATTTTTAAGCTCAGGAATGACATACCACATTATGCATGCTGCTCCTTGTCTGAAAGATGAGCTCCACTCACATTCGGAACTACAGAAAATAACTCCCGTCCCTGTCCTCTCTCCCTTCCTACTTCTCCGGTGTCATCCTCAGTGCCTGCCTCTCGATTAACTCAGCCCTCTTTTCCACACAGGGCTCCTCCTGCAAACCAGACTAACCAGGCCAAGCGACAAAGTGCATGACATCCCTCTGAGGTATTTGGCCTTGTGTTCCTTGGGCCACAGCCTGGCTTTTTGATGCTCTGGGAACGAGGCGAGGGCACTTGCTTCCTTTCAAAAAGACGCTGCTGCAGGGCCCATGCAGATGGCAGGGCCTTGGCCTTTTATGGTCATTAGGCGCTGCTTGGTCTTGTATATGGTTCACGGAAAGCTGGATGGCAGGAGCCATCAGCCGCACCTTAGCACGGGGCAGCCCCTTGGAGAACACGCAGGTGTTGGTAGAACTGGGCTCACAAGGGTGAGCGAGGGTAGCAGAAAGAATACACCTGCTCTCTCAGGCACAAAAATCACGGTGGGATCTTGAGGCAAGAGCTTTGCAAAAACACTGAGTGGAGTTTAAGATGAGGACATAGGAAAAAGTGAGTAGTGCAATAATTAGCAATAGAAAAGGAGCATTAAAAATGCAGTGGATAGGGGCGCCTGGGTGGCTCAGTGGGTTAAAGCCTCTGCCTTTGGCTCAGGTCATGATCTCAGGGTCCTGGGATAGAGGCCCTCCTGCCCCCCAGCATTCTGCTCAGCAAGAAACCTGCTTCCCTCTCTCTCTGCCTACTTGTGATCTCTCTCTCTCTGTCAAATAAATAAATAAAATCTTTAAAAAAATTCAGTGGATAAAGGCATGCAAAAGGATAGTCGTGCTTAGCTATGGTGGGTAGAGCATGATCTTGAAAGGAGTCCTTTTAAATAACCTACAAGTTTTTATCGAACGCCCGTCATGTGCATGTCCTTCAGCGCTGTTTTGCCTGCACTGTCAACCTGGTTGAAAAACTCACTGAATTACTAGAGATCTGGCTGCTGGCCCTGCCGGGAGAGAGCATAGAAACAGGGGAGATCCTACAGAGGTCCTGGCTTTGGTTTCGGTTCTGGGGCCTGTGAATGTTTAGGAAAGAGAACACACCCAAGGAGAAAAGCAATTCTGTGAGACTTAAGAGTGTTTGTGACAAGTATGAGTGACTCTGCAAATCAAGCAGTAGAGTGTAGGAACTGTCTGTTTCTTCATTTTCTTCAAATTAAAAAAATTTATTAAATTTAATCAATTGTTTAAACTTTAATTAGAATTACAATCAAACCTGGCTCCGATCCCCTCCACCTATCTCCATCTGGAGAGAAATTTGTTCTAAGCTCTCACCGGTGCGTTCCTCCCCACCTCCGACACCAGCCCAGACATCACCACCACCAGGAGGCCAAGCTGGGGCCCAGAAAAGAGGCCAGGCTTTTGGTCTTCACTTTCTTGGCTTTCGGCCCACACTCTGATGCTCCATGCCTGCAAGGGCAGTGGAGGCTGTGTGTGCACCCAGGGGTCTGCAGGGAGCTTTCCCATGCACAGCCCTGATGTTGGGTCAGTCTCCAGAAAGCACCACGGAACACCAAGGCCCTCTGGGCTTTGATGCAGGCGCTGGATGGTCCAAGCATCAGCCCATGGGCTTCACTTACTTCCTCTTCTCAGCTGCCTCACCTTCAGCCCTCTCTCTCCTCTCTCAGCCTCCCTTCTCCAGTGAGAGCAAGCCTGCCCAAAAGACAAAGGTGTGGGTGGCTTGGTTGGTTAAGTGCCTGCCTTCAGCTAAGTTCATGATCCCAGGGGTCTAGGGTCAAGCCTGGCACCCGGCCCTGCACTGAGTGCCCGCCCTCTCCCTGCCCCCTGGGCAGCCTGCTTCTCCCTCTCCCTCTGTCACTCTCCTTGCTTGTGCTCTCTCACTCTCTGTCAAATAAAAACTAAAAAAAAAAAAAGAGAAAGAGATAAAGCATTCCAGTGGCTTCTATTTTCTTTTTTTAAGATTTTATTTATTTGACAGAGAGAAGCACAGCGAGAGAGGGAACACAAGCAGAGGGAATTGTAGCAGGAGAAACAGGCTTCCTGCTGAGCAAGGAGCCTGATGCGGGGCTTAGATCCCAGGACCCTAGGATCATGACCTGAGCCAAAGGCAGACACTTAATGACTGAGCCACCCAAGCGCCCCTAGTGGCTTCTATTTTCTGCTTGGAGGATGGATCAGAGAGAGATAAGAATCCTCACTAACTCCTTGAGATTAGAGGGAGGAACAGGAAGAAGAAAAGTGTTGAGAACTCAACGCAAATGATTATCTCATAAATCATCCTGCTGCAGATTATCACGGAATGTATAGGCCAGGCAGAGCGGCAGCCAAGCGGAGGGAGTAAAGGTCTGGAATCTCGCTTCTGCTTCTTGCTTCCTCTGTGGCCTTGTCTCGTGGTTTCCTCGTAAGTGAGAGGAAGATGCACCCACCCTGCAGGGTAGCCTTGAGGATCAGGCGATTCAATATTTACACAGCACTGGGCACACTGGAAAGCCCCCGGTGTGTTTCGCCAGTGGGAAGAGCAGGGAAGTGGGAAGAGTCTTCCCCTGACTCTCCAGCTCTCAACTTGTTAAGTGCCATTTCCTCAGTGGTGTCTTGTGCGCCCCCTGAGCTCCATTAGCTCCTCCTTGTTGTTCGTTCTTAGACTTTCTTGCTTCTCATTATTAGCCTTTATTCATTTTTTTTAAAAGATTTTATTTATTTATTTGACAGAGAGCGAGAGATCACAAGTAGGCAGAGAGACAGGCAGAGAAAGAGGGAGAAGCAGGCTCCCTGCTGAGCAGGGAGCCTGACGCGGGGCTCGATCCCAGGACCCTGAGATCATGACCTGAGCCGAAGGTCAGGCTTTAACCCACTGAGCCCCCAGGTGCCCCCATTATTAGCCTTTATTCAGTTTTTAGTGATGGTTACTTTGTGTGTTTGGTTAGTGGCTTCTCTCCCAGTAGATTTTATGTAGCTCTGGAGGGCAGGGATTAAGTGTGTTTTATTGACCAAGTACAATCACTTAAATTCAAGTTTTTAATGGATTAAATGAGGATAGTTAATACTGCTTTTGCCTACCTCACTGAGCTGTGAAATTAATAAAGATAATAATGTGAAACTTCCTTGTAAATCATAAAACATGATGCAAATATTATCTATATTCAATGTCACGGATATTTAAATGCCCATCACGAGCTGAACCCTGGTGCAATGGACTCCTGGCCAGAGGAGCATTTTGTTGAATGAGATACTAAAGGAAAATGCTTGGAACATGATGGACCCCGTGATAGCTCTCATTGTCAGAATTCAAAGATGGCAGCCCCAGCCTCCACAAATATCGTATTTACTTAGTCCATCTGTAGAAGGCATGAAGTAGTTAACTAGGAGTATGCCCAGGGCTGGAGGCGGTAAACGTGTGGCAGTGAGTAACCTAGAGCCAATCAATTCTGTATATTTCGGTGGGGGAGGGGAGCTCACAAGTTAGTGCTCAACCAAGATGTTCCTTTCCTCCCAAAAGGCGAGGATACTGAGTATGACACCTTCCCCTCCCCCGTGCCGAGAGATTACAGAGGGAGGGAAGAGCTTCCAGAAAAATGGTGGCTGCCACCAGCATTTCACAGAGAGTGAATGGAAGGAGCGTGAATCTCCTTAACTTCAGAGGCTCCCCAGATACTGGCAGCATCACATTCAGAACAGGGGGCGCAGGAAGGTTGGAGTTGACCAGTACTCCAGTCCTCGGCTGGGGTTCCTCTGCTTCGGATGGACAAGCCAGGAGATGAGGAACAATTCATCCCGATGGCCGGTGTGCGTCATGAATCCCTGAGGTTGGGAACCCAGAGATCACACCGTGTTACACCGGAAAGGTTAAAGAAATAGGTCAGATCGGACCAGAACAAATACATTTTCCTTCACTGGGTGGTTCTGAGGTTTTGTCCTATTTCTTAGGGAGGAAGGAGTAGGAATTGACATCACAAGCACACTGGGTATTCCTTACTGTTTTGGTGTGGTTATAATTATGGTTTAATTGACTACTTAGTAATTTGTACAGAGTTTGTTTGCACCTTGTGGAATCTCTGGCTCTCCGAGGAGCCCGGATTCCCGGTTGTTGGCAGAGAGCCTAGATTTTCCCCAGACCCTTGGCACTAGGGTCTTTATGTAGCTGGGACCGCTCAACGAAACACAGGGGAGCAGAGTGCCCAGAGCGGTAAGGTAACGGGAAGAGATAGGATGTGTAAAGGGGCAAAGAGAATAGAAATAGGCCCTAGGATGGGGACAGGTAGGCGACCGGACACAGGATCCACAAGGAGACAAAGCCCCAGTGTAGAGTGCGTCAAGATGCTCAAGCCAAGACTAAGGTTGAGGTGGGATGAAGGAAGGTCGCACACAGACAAGTGGACATGGGCGGAGATGGGCTTATGGCCACACAGGCCAGAGAGGTGAGATTGATTGATTGATTGATTGATTGATTTTTAAAGATTTTATTTATTTGACAGAGAGAAACACAGCGAGAGAGGGAACACAAGCAGAGGGCATGGTAGCGGGAGAAGCAGTCTTCCCGCAGAGCGGAGAGCCCGATGCGGGTCTCCATCCCAGGACCCTGGGATCTGACCTGGGCCGAAGGCAAACGCTTAACGACTGAGCCACCCAGGCGCCCGAGAGGTGACATTTAGAAGGAGGAGGGGTACAGACCTGTAATAAATTGTTTTCTTCCCCCAATCTTAATTTGTTAAATGACTGCCGCTAGCATAATTGTATTGTTTGAATCCAAGGAGACTGGGGTTAGCTCTACTTCAGCTGTGGTGGGACTGTGGCCACCGAGAGAACTTCTGTCGGGCCAGATACTCTCGGCATCCATCCCGTTGTGCTTCCATTTCTTCCAGTTATGAGCTGGCTGGTGTGAGGGAGGTACGTGCAGGGCACCTTGGGGGCGTCTGAGGGAGAATCCAGAGCTGGGGTAGTCAGGGAAGGCCTTTGGAACTCCGTCATGGCCGTGGAGGGAGAAGCCCCGAGCAGGCGCCCCCTGGGGCTGGGGCCGGACAGGCTGGGAGGGCCTGGGGCCCGGCAAGGCCGCGGAGGCTGAGTCAGGTGCGGAAGGCCACTGAGTCCCGCCGCACCGTTTTTCACCAAAGGGCAGCCTCTGATCTCTGGGAACCGAAGCCACCGCCCGACCGGCCCTCCTTAGTCCGGGAGGAGCGCGCTCACACCCCGGGACACCCCCCCACGCCCCTGCGGAGGTAAACATGAGGGAAGAAAACAGGGCATTAAAGCAGATCCCTGCGGGCGGAGAGCAGAGGCTGAGAGTGTGGCCCAAAGTCGGTGGCGTGGGCGGTGGAGGCGTGTGTGTCCTGCTGAGGAGACACAGGGGCCCTTTGTGCGCGGCCCGAGCCGCCCCGAGGTCCGGCGCCGCGGCTCCCGGGGAACATGCCGGGGCTGCTCCTTCCCACGCTGCTGGGCGCTGCTCTGGCGCAGGTAAGCTCCCCCTCCGCCTGCTTCCCCTCGGGAGGCTGCGGCGGCTCCTGTTTCTTCAGGTCAGAAATGAAAGAAGAAGAGGATGGAGGAGGCGGTGCGGGGAAGTGTGGAGGGGGATAAATTCCTTGTGGAAAGACTTCATGCCAAACAGGGAGCCATTTTCCTCTCCAAGGAAAGTGGGGTTTAGTTTATTAGCTTCGGGAGAGAAGGGGAAAACACTTCTCCCTCTCAGGTAATGGCACTAAATCCCACTTTCGATACGTTTGAACAGCTCCCAAACTTGAATAATGGTTATTTTCGAGCGGAGTCGGACACACACCCCGGGTCTGGGAGGCCACAGCCCTGCCTGGGGCGGCGGGGAGAATGGCGCCCCTTCCTTTGGGCCGCAGGCTGGGGCTCAGCGTCCCGGGGCTGGGTGCAGAACGTGCAGAGCGCCCCTGGAGAACGTGATTCTGACAACCTTCTTCAGTTAAGCCTGCCCTTGTTGGAGAGGAGCACTGCGGACACACATTTATATTTTTGAACCATTGTTACTTTGTCTTTTCTCAACTCCTTTGTTTCTCACTTTTCACGAGAGGGAATGGGTCCATGAAGACTTTATGAAATAGTTTAAGCAACAAGCCAAAGGGAAGGTTAATTTAACAGGAGCAATTCATTGCCTTCATATTTTTTACCAAGAAGATCAAAACAGGGTGACTTATTTATGGATTTGCGCACATGGTGGAGGTTATTGGTTGCACAGAGGATGGAGCTTTTGAAACCCTCTGGTGATTTGGAAACCATGGGACGTGTCTTTGAGTTAATAGTGATTAGGGTAGTAAATTGTATTTTGGGAAACAAGAGGTTGAAATTTGTTATATTTCATAGGGAGAGATCTAAGATTATAAAAGAATCCTAACAAGAGTGTTGGTGGTACAGTTTATTCCCACTGTTGTGTGGGGGGGGCACATTTCCCCAGCAGAAGTGATATGGGGCTGCCTATCTCCCACTCCACCCTTCTTGAGAAAAGGCCTATCATTGTTGTGAATGGAGAGCCTACAAGGTATTCCTAAACAGCAAACATTCCATTACAGAGATGTGTCCAAGATTAAAAAAAAACCAAAAACACAAAACAAACCATAAAAAGGTGTTAAAATACAGCAATGAGAAAATATTACTTTGCTTACTTTTGCCATTATGAATTTTTAAGAATATCTACCATTTGTTGAACATCTGTCACATGACAAACATTGTATTAGGTACTTTAGTTATTATCTTAATCCTCGAAACAACCATATAAGGTGGATGTTAATAATCCCATTTTATAAAGGAGGACTGAGGCTCAAAGATCAAATAAATGATAGAAAGTCATCTAAGATCACTTTATATATATATAGAGAGAGCTATACCAAAGCTCAGCTCTGGTGTCAAAACCCTTTCTTTCTGTTACACCGAAAGAGCCTGTTTGGGTGCCCCGAAAGAATTCTGCTCCATTTCTTTTCTGTTGCATCAGAAGAGTCTGCTGACTCTTGTTGTTCTGAGATTTTGATTTTGAAAACAGTCAAAATGTCTGAAAAAAAATATGTATCTTTATATTTTCCCACTATTAGTCATTTTTGGGACTCTTCATTCCTGTCTGTATTTCTGAATTACTATCTACTGTAATTTTCCTTTAGATTGAAGATCTTCCTTTCACCTTTCTTGTGAAGCAGGTATACTAGCAACAATTTTTTTCAGTTTTTGTTTAACTGGAAATGCTTTTAATTTCACCTTCATTTTTGAAAGAGTTTTACTGGAGATAGAATTCCAGATTGACAGTCCCCCCCCCCCTTCAGCACTGGGGTCTTGTTCTCTTCCTTCTCCTTTTTGTAAAAGATTTAATTTTTTTAGAGTAATTTTAAGATCATGACAAATTTGGGAGGCGCCTGGGTGGTACAGTTGGTGAAGATTCAATCTCTTGGTTTGGGCTTAGGTTATGATCTCAGGGTCTTTTCTCACTCCGTTTTTAAAATTTTCTCTTTACCTTTGGTTTTCAATAGTGTTACCTTGTGGCCTCAGAGATTATATAGAAATAGTTCCAGACTGGAAAGAAAAATAGGTGTCCCCAGGTAGACAGTTTTGAGAGTAGGCTTTTCCTTCAGAGGCAGCAGTATAAGGAAAAGCATGGAGGAGGCAAGTGACCTGGTGGGTCTAGTAAGAGCAAGGTGCAAAGGAGAGTGCATGGAGATTGAGGCTGGAGAGGAAGGCATAAACCGGCACACGCTTTAGGCAGCACACTTATAGTTTCGGACCACATAGTGTACCCAGTAGGGGCCACTTATTGGCTTTAAGGAGAGGAGCAGTAGAATCAGATATGTTTTTAAAAGAGATCCCACCAGCAGCAATGTGGGGGATTTACTTGGGAAGTCATTCTTGAGGAAGTAAAACCAGTTAGGAACGTACTGCTATCCTACTCAGTAGCAGTCTCAATGGCGAAAGAATGACTAGTTGTAGGAATACGAGGACACTATAAGCATTAGTCACTGAATGCCTATGGGAGGTGAGGGAGAGGAAAATGACTTGGATGACCCCTGGCTTCCTCACTTCAGACTTTGGAGAAGCTGTCCAAAAGGCCAGAGGTGGGTGAGGGATGATGAGTTTGGGGAAATGAGTTTTTCCCGTCGGACATTCTCATCTCAGCGTCAGTAGGTGGTCAGCCATATGGCTCCAGAGCTCGGTGCAAAAAATCCTGGATGGAAATTTAGTTTTGAAGCTTGCACGAGATGGAAATTGAAGGCAAGGGGTGGACGAGATTGCTAAGAGACGGTGTGTGGAGTGTGAAAAGCAATACATTAAGGTCACAAAACACCAACTAGTCTAAATGTAAGTAGTATTTGGGGTAAGAGGAATCTGCAAAAGAGATTGAGAGAACATGTTGAGAAGTAAGGGCAGAATTGGGAGGGTCTGGTGTCATGAAAGCCAGATATTGAAAGTCAGATGCCTCAGAGAAAGGGTCGAAGGGCAGACTAGAGACTCCATGAACACAAGCCCAACTGAGCGGCCACTTAACCTGGCAGGGGGGCCCTGGTAACTATGGCTGAACCGGGAAAAACTGAGAAGTAGACGCTACTTCTACTCCCCTCTCCACTCTTGGATTTCCGTCCCCCTCCCCTTCTCCAGAGTCCCAGCACTGTTTCCTCAAACTCTAACCTCACTTTGTATCTTCCACTTGAATTGTAGTTGAAAGTGTTTCTCTGGGGGTTTTTAGCAGTGATAAGGCAAAGGGCTGAGGGCGGAATGGCGGACTTGCAAACTGATATTTTTAAAGGGAGGAGTTTTGACTTGGAAGGCGGTTTAGATCTCCGGATCAGTTCAAGGGCCTCCAGTCTATCAAATAAAAATTGAGAGTTAATTATATAACTTATTGGCCAGGCACTGTGCTAGGTGCCAATAGTATATTCACAAATGAGCCCCAAGTTCTGGCTGGGCAGCTGTCAGCCCGTGGAGAAGACAGGGGCTTACACAGATAATTTCAGTACGAGGGCATGGAAAAGCAAGGCAGGAGAAGTTGTAAAAAGTTTTCTGGAAAAGGTGATACCTAAACAGAGCCAGGAGAAGGAGTGGGAGTAGGGGAAGCATGTTCGAGGCGAAAGGAACAGCATTGGATATGCAGGGAACTGCAGACCCTTGAACTTGTTAGAACCAGAGGCAGGCAAGAGATGAGGGCCCTGAAAGCTATGCTTAGGAGTTTGGACTTTCCTGTGAGTCGGTGACTTTCAGGTGTGAGGGATGAAGGAGAGGAGCAGGTGAGGTTGGTTTTCAGCTTCCTGGCTTGGGGAACTCAGTGGCTGGAGCTGCCATTCACTAAAATGGGGACTACTAGCTGAGGAGCAGTCTGTTGGGGGGAGGGAGAAAATGAGGTGCTCACGTACTGTAACCAACTAGCACAAACTCAGTGGTGTAAAACAACACAGATTTGTTATCTTACAGTTCTGGACATCCGGAGTCTGAAAATGGGTCTTATAGGGCTAAAATCAAGTTTTGGCAGGGCTGTGTTCCTTCTGGAAGGTCTAGGGGAGAATCCATTCTTTGCCTTTTCGACCTTTTAAAGGTGCCTGCACTCCTGGTTCATGACCACTTTTCAGCTTTGACGTCACTCCTGCCTCTGCTTCTCTCATCCCATCTTCTCTGGCATTCTTGCTTCTCTCCTTTTTTTTTTCTTCTTTTTTGACAGAATGAGAGAGAGAGAGAATACAAGAGTGGGGTGGGTGGAGGGGGATCATGACCCGAGCAGAAATCAAGAGTTGGATGCTTGAAAAAATGCTTGTTATCAGTTGGTATCAGAGAACTACAAATCAAAACCACAGTGAGATACCACCTCACGCCAGTCTAAACGTCTAAAATGTCTAAATGTCTAAAATGTCTAAAATGAACAAGTCAGGAAATGACAGATATTGGCAAGGATGTGGAGAAAGGGGAACCCTCTTACACTGTTGGTGGGAATGCAAGCTGGTGCAGCCACCTTGGAAAACAGTATGGCGGTTCCTCAAGAAGTTAAAAATAGAACTACCTAAGACCCAGCAATTGTGCTATTAGGTATATATCCCAAAGATACATATATAGTGATCTGAAGGGGCACATGAACCCCAATGTTTATAGCACCAATGTCCACAATAGCCAAACTATGGGAAGAACCCAGATGTTCCTCGACAGATGAGTGGATAAAGAAGATGTGGTGTATATATACAATGGAATATTACTCAGCCATCAAAAAATGAAATCTTGCCATATGCAATGACGTGGATGGAACTAGAGAGTATTACGTTAAGTGAAATATGTCAATCAGAGAAAGAAAGTTATCATATGCTCTCACTCATATATGGGATTTAAGAAACAAAACAGAGGAGCATGGGGGAAGGGAGGGAAAAAATAAAACAAGACGAAGTCAGAGAGGGAGACAAACCATAACGGACTCTTAATCATAGAAACAAACTGAGGGTTGCTGGAGGGGAGAGGAGTAGGGAGATTGGGTAACTGGGTGATGGACATTAAGGAGGGCACATGATGTAATGAGCACTGGGTGTTATATATGACTGATGAATCAGTGACTTCTACCTCTGAAACTAAATAATACACTATATGTTAATTAATTGAATTTAAATTAAAAAAAAAAGTCAGATGCTTAAATGACTGAGCCATCCAGGCGTCCCCTGCCTGACACCCTTTTAAGGATGCTTGTGGTTACATTGGGCCTACCTGGTTAATCCAGGATAATCTCATCTCAAGATTTTTAACTGCATCTGCAAAATGCCCTTTGCTATGTAAGGGAACATGTTAATACATTCCAGGGAATGGAACACAGATATCTTTGAAGGGAGAATTCCTCTGCCTATCATAGGTGGATAATAACTCCCCACTGTTTATGAAGGGTTAGTGATGTAATCATATAAGGCACTTGGCACATAGGAGTTCCTTTGTTCTTTCATTCAATACATTTTATTATAGGTGATAAGACAGACAGTCGGCAAAGAGCTTGCCCTTCAGAAAGCTCACAGTCTTGATGCATGCTTCAGAAAATAAACAAGTAGAACATACAGGAATAAGATAGGTAGTAAGAAGGTCTATGGGAAAAAGGCTGGGGCAGGGTGTTGTTTTATAAAGGGTGGTCAGAAAGGGCCTCACTGATAAATGTGAGAACAGACCCAAGCAAGTGGAAGAGTGAGAGACGAAGGTACCTGGGGGAGGAGTAGGCTTGGAGTGTTCAAAGAATGAGGTGGGTGTGGGGTGGAGTGAAGCAAGCCTGTGGGTGAGTGACAGCGGGCAAAGGAAGGTAGGAAGTGTTTCGGGGCCTTAGAGGGTAGTTTGACTTTTTTTTTTTTTTTAAGATTTTGTTTATTTATTTGAGAGAGAGAGAGAGGGAGAGAGCAAGCATGAGCAGGGAGTGGGGCAGAGGGAGAGGCATCACAATTCAGGACTCGATACCAGGACCCTGGGATTGTGACCTGAGCTGAAGGTAGGCGCTTAACCCACTGAGCCTGGCAGTTTGGCTTTTACATTGAAATGGGAAGCCATGAGGAAGCCACCTCTTCTGAGCGAGGAGAGACATGAATTAAAGTATGATTATAAAAAGATATACATATTTAATGTTTACCATTTGATAAGCTCTGGGCTAAGTACATACTCGTACAGCCATCACCACTGTCAAAGCCATAAACATATCCATCACTCCCCAAAGTCTCCTTCTATCCCCTTTATTGTTCTTTGTGTGTGGTAAGAACATTTAACATAAGATCTACTCTGTTAGCAGAATTTAAGTATATAGTACAGTATTGTTAGCTATAGGCACTGCAGCTTATTTTATTTTAACCATTCTGCAGAGTGGAGGATATAGAGGACAAAGGGGAGAGTCAAGAGGGACCTGACCCCCAAGGTATTCTGAAAAAATGAAATTGGCGTGTGCTCAGGAGGGGGTGTGCATGGGAGAGTAGATTGGGAGGGAGACTTGGGAGTTTGCTTTGGTCCCCTTGAGCTTGCTAAGCCTATCGCATCTCCACGGGGAGATCTGGCAGGTTGTGACTGAGTCCAGAAGGGAGGTGTGGCTGGAGATAGGAGATATAGGGAGGGGAGAGCCTTGAGAGGTGAGAGCCTTCACCACTGGGGGCTCCAGTTAGGGATGAAGAGGGTGCGAAGAACCCAGCAAAGCACCCGGAGAAGGAGCCATCAGTGAGGAGGGAGGAGGAAGAAAGTGATGTGTTGGAAACTGGAGAAAGGTTCAAGGAAAGAGGGCTTGGGTCAGATATTCTCACAGCTCACCACACTCTATGCTACCCGTTTAGGGGAAGTCTTCCATTTCTGGAACTCTCTGAAATTAGTTTGAAGACTCTAACGGCACCTGTGTTACCCCCCGCAGTTCTGCTGCAGTGCGCAGGGAGGCGGGCCGCTGGCCGGGGCGCCGGAAGCGAGGCCGGGAGAGGAACCGGAAGTGCCGCCGCGCAGGCAGTTTTGTCACTGGCCCTGTAAATGCCCTCGTCCACCGCCCAGCTGCCCCCCGGGAGTGAGCCTGCTGAGGGACGGCTGCGGGTGCTGTAAGATCTGTGCCAAACAGCGGGGGGACATCTGCAATGAAGCCGACCTCTGTGACCCCCACAAAGGGCTCTACTGTGACTACTCAGCCGACAGGCCTCGCTTCGAGACCGGAGTGTGTGCGTGTAAGTGCCTCCCGCCGGGACCCCGGGCGACGCTCGCGTCTGTCTGGGCGCCAGTTCTCCCTCCTGGAATTGTTCCTGTGGAATAATCCGCGGAGTTCGGGCCACAGGTGGGGCCGGCTTTGTCGTAGTGGACAGCATGTGACACTGGCAGATGTTTACACGTAGTCAGAAACCCTTGTTATTTTCATTGCGCTGAAGTCGTCTTGTGGTTATTTTCAGGTGATTGCGTTTATTTATTTTTTTAAAAAAAGATTTTATTTATTTATTTGAAACAGAGAGAGAGTGAGAGCAAGAGAGCACAAGCAGGGGGAGCGGCAGGCAAGCAGGCAGGCAGAAGGAGAGGGAGAAGTAGGCTCCTCACTGAGCAAGGAGCCCAACGTGGGGCTCGATCCCAGGGTCCTGGGATCATGACCTGAGCTGAAGGCAGCCGCTTAACCGACTGAGCCATCCAGGCGCCCCCAGATGATTGCTTTTAGTGAGGAAAAGAACAAAGATGATGTAAATAGAGGCAGCCTTCTTCAAGACCACACTGTGACAGCTTTTGTGAGTCGAACGCTGTCTGAATTCAGCCTTCTCTGCAACTAAAAACGAATCTTCACATGTAAGGATGTGTATCCAGCATGCAGACGGACTGAATTCATCACAGCCTTTCCAGATAACTATCAAGTCACTGTTCTTTTCAACCAAAGCAGATGTGTAAAAAGGAAGGTAGGGGTACCCCCATTTTTTTTTTTTTTTTTACTAGTCTTCAGGTTTATTAATCAACAAAGAAAATCACGTTCACCCTGGGACCAGCTCCCAACCTCCTGCTACTCAGTGTTCAGAGACCTGCATAGCAGAGACATTCCACGCACAGGGTTTGACTTGGGATTTATCTCACCCCAAATCACAGCCTGACCCTCACCTTGAGGGGTTTTAGCTCTGGAGATGGATTGAGATGCTCTAAATCGACACCTTGGGAATAATTCAGAATCCTGATTTACTTGGGATTGAAAATTAAGGGGCGCCTGGGTGGCTCAGTTGTTAAGCGTCTGCCTTCCCCTCAGTCATGATCCCAGGGTCCTGGGATCGAGCCCCCACATCGGGCTCCCTGCTCAGCAGGAAGCCTGCTTTTCCCGCTACCATTCCCTCTGCTTGTGTTCCCTCTCTCACTGTGTTTCTCTCTGTCAAATAAATAAAATCTTAAAAAAAAAAAAATTAAGATTTCCAAGGGAAGAGAAATAGGCATGTGAGCTGGACATTTGAGTCAGTCTGCAAGAAAGACTGAGTGGGCAGGCAGATTACTCGGGAAGTTTGGGTGTGAGCATGGACTGAATGTGTAGAGCTGTTCAGGTTTGATAGCCCGAAACCCCTGTTTAGTGCTGACTAAACTATATTGATTAAGAACGTAGGCGCTGGGTTCCAGTTTTGGGCTTCATCTGCTGAGTGACCTTGAGGTCTAGTTGCTTAACCTCTCTGTGCCTCAGCTACATCATATGTGCTTCCTACCTTACAGAAATGCCAGGAGGAGCAAATGAAATAATGATACAAAACCCCAAACACCTTGCAGAATATCTGGTTAGCTATTATTTATGGAAATTTAACAGGGAAAACATGTCCTATCAGATTCTGGCATCACAATACCCCTTTCTCCCAAACGGTGCTGGGCAAGTTACTTCGTTAACCTAATAAGCACGTGGTGAGCAGCCACTACTATGTCAGGCACTGGGACCAGCAGCTGGGAACACAACAAAGGAAAAAAAGAAAGAAAGAAAGAAAAAAAAAAAATATATATATATATATAGGCCCTACCCTCAGAGAGTCAAAGTTTATTGTGTTAGATGTTTCCACACATGATGTCACATACAATGTAGTGAGTATTTTAACAGCATAGCCTTGAGGATGGGGATGGGGAATGATCTAACTGGGGTCACAAACCATGGCCCAGGGGCCAGATCAGGCCTAGAGCCAGTTTTTGGAAGTAACATTTTATTGGATCAGAGCCACACTATCCAGTTACATGGGCTACTGTTGCTTAATGGTCCAGAGCCCAGTAGCTTCAACAAACCCTCAATGGTTTATAAATGCTAAGATATTTACTATTTGGCTCTTTACAGAACATTTGCTGATTCATGATATAGAACGATGATTTTTAAACTTTGGTCTGAGGACCCCTTTAGTCTTAGAAATTAATGAAGATCCCAAGAGCTTTTGTTTATGTGAATTTTCTCTACTGGTATTTAAATGGATTAGGAATTTAAAAATACTTACTAATCCATTTAAAAATAAACCCATTTCAACTTGATGGGAATAATATATTTATTAAAATATTTTATTTTCTAAAACAAAGAAGAAATTAGAGGAATGGAATGGGTTTACAGTTTTGCATCTCTCTCTAATGTCTAGCTTAATGGAAGATAGTTTGATTTCCCCATCTGCTGCTGTTTTCAATCTATTCCTGTATGTTATTTTGGTTGAAATCTATGAAGGGAATCTAGCCTGATTTGGAGCTGGGAGCCTGATGTAGGACTTGATCCCGGAACTCCAGGGTAATGACCCAAGCCAAAGGCAGTTGCTTAGCCAACTGAGCCACCCAGGCACCCTCACTGTTGATTTTCAAGGAAACATCCCCCAAATACCTGAGTAATCCTGGTTTCTCTGTCAGTCATTTTTTTAGGTGAAATTCCTACTGAAAAAGTGGTGGGTTCAGCCCAAAACTCAAACAATAGATTAGGTGCTTCTCAAGATGATAGAATATCTACAGAAACGCTCTGTGGATGCTTCCTATTTTGTCACACAGTATATTTAAAAGACATCTATTTGATGGCTAAGATTTAATAAAGTTAGTAATTTTTACTCTGCTGTCAGGACGTTATTAGGTAAAACTAGCTTTTTTTTTCCCCAAAGTACATTTATGGACAAGTGCGGCAGCAAGGCAAAAATACAGTGACTACATGTATAGTCAGCTTCATGCTAAGTTTCCAGCTTTTGTACCTTAGTGCAGATATCAACACAGTGAAGACGGCCAGGCACCTCTTAGTATTCTGGAAAAGAGTTTGGACCTCGCAGATTCTCTTGAAAGGGCCTCAGTATTGCTAAGAAGTCCGAGAGGCCACATTTTTGAGAACTGTTGACCCAGGTCAGGAATGCCTCTCAGACGAGTGAAAGTTTCCTCCAATTCTCTTAACGAAAAAAAAATTAGTTACTGTGCAGCACTTAGTTAAACAAATTATGATTTCTTCAGCCATTCATTTAGCCTCATTTCCTACAATATATCCCTGCCTGTTGTTGGACATCTAGTGAAACCTCTTACTGCCACCAACCCATCTCTGACTTAGAATTATTAACTCACTGCTATCCTCACAGTGATAGAACAGGGCCTGTACTTGGTCTTAATTCTGAAAGGGACCAGTTGGGGCTGATACCCTACAATAAAATGAAAATGTCTAATTTTCACCTTTTACAGATGTTCTGAAAAGGAGGTTTCAGATGGGGCCTGAGAAATTGAGAACAGGACCTCATGAAGGAGATGGCTATTACCTCTGTGGTTTATCATGGGAGGTCTGGTCTATCAGTTATGGCTTCTTTGGTGATTTTGCTCTTCTCTGTTTTCAGACCTTATAGCTGTGGGATGCGAGTTCAACAGGGTACATTATCATAATGGCCAAGTCTTTCAGCCCAGCCCCCTGTTTAGCTGCCTCTGTGTGAGTGGGGCCATCGGATGCACACCTCTGTTCATACCAAAGCTGGCTGACCGTCGCTGCTCTGGAGCTAAGGGTAGAAAGAATTCTGATCAGTCCAACTGTGGCCCGGGACCATTCCAACAGCAGCTCTCAACAAGCTACAAAGCAATGCCAGGTGCTTAGAAGCATATTTATTTTTCATGTATGGCTTCTCGTGGTTTTCTTTCATGTTTCTTTAATGTACCATAGGTACTCAGTAAGCACTTATTGATCAGTGGTCAATGTGAGATTTAGTTTGGCTGTGCCATTACTCAGTCTGCTTCAGAGAGGTATATTCTAGGTATCTCAGAAGAAAACTTCATAATGTTTTAGATTTTTCCAGAAGAATATTCCAGTTTTTAAAAGCTCTGCTGGGTCAGAAAAACTCTTCTATGCCTCTGCTCATTCCCACTCAACCTCTTCTCAGAAGAGTTGACCAACTATTGTTCACGTGCACTCTGAGAAAAACTTTTACATGTATTGTTATATTATGGGCAAGAAGTGCGAACCAGCTCATCCCCCAAATTTTCAAAGGCAGCTTTACTGTATGATGAAAGCAGAAATGGAAGCCTACTGATTAAAAATATTTAAGAATATTTTTAGAATTTGTAAATATTGTTTCTAAAAACAGAAAACAGCTGACATAAGATTATCTTTTCAATTGCTTTGGAAATGAATTCTCCAGTCACCAACCTCTCTCTAAATCAACACAATACAGGGGTTTTAAAGTAGGTTCCCTAGGTATGTGAGTAGTCGGAAACCTATAATGAGGCTCATTATCACTCCTCTTGAGCACATGGCCATTTGCAGTGAGTGTCCGTGTATTGATAAAGACTCTATTCTGGTCAGCTCTAAGTTAGTATCTTATTTAAGTGCCAGGGCATTTTGGAGACAGGAGTTTCAAAAAGACCAATCAATGAAGCACAGATGAGGAAGGACTCAAAAAGGTCAGTATTCATGCCTGGTTATTATTCACATCTCTGTGTTTTCAGCCAGAAATCAAGAATGCCTTTTTATCGAAATTTAGAGCTTAGAAATGAAAGGTGCCATGGAGATACAAAGGGGATATTCAACTACACTAAAAACTCCTTAAGTTCACTTTTATTATGTGGATATTTAATAAAAGCAACTATCATCAGAGAAATGATATTTTAGATATTTAAAAACTAACTATGAAAGGAACTTCCTCAGAGACTTCCATTATGCCAACTGATTTGAAAATAATTTAACAGGTTGTGGTGAATTTGCATTTACCATACCTAGTTTTTCAGCTAATAGCAACACGATACTAATGCTCTAAAACCTCTAAAATTATAAGCCAAACTGTTCTTTCTTCAAAAGGTACAGGAATAGTTGATTTTCTGCATTGGATCTGAGGGACTCAGTGTGAGTTCTTGGGACCCATGCATAAACCTCACTGGTGAGAAAATACCTTAGTCCAGCAGTTTCCACAAGTAAAGCCCTTTGGATCAAGTTCAGTCGGTCTCCTTTGTGGAAGTAGAGCAGTTCCAGAGGATTCACTTGGAACCTGGTTGGAGGGGATGTAAGATGGTCATTCTTGGTGGTTAGTGCTTTGCTACCAAAAAAGAGAAAATCTGCCACTGTGCTCTTGGTAGGTGAGAACAGAGGCCTAGATAGGTTTCAAAGGAAGTATATATTCAGTCTAAAGTCTCTCCTCTGCTTAACTTTGAAGCTGTATTTATGGGCCCAAACATTAATTTGGTTTTTAAAATTAAGCACAATGGCAGACACGCACTTTAAGGTATATTTGTGGTAGTAATTTATATACTTACTTAGTCCAGACAGCCCATCGTTGGAATCTAGCTTTTGTTTGCTCCGTATGAAGCATGTAGTGAACGCCCCCATGCTTTCCTCACTGCTCACTAAATGAACTCGCTAAAAGCTCTTCTAGTTTTCTTGCTTTTTAATGAATGTTAAATTCTTGAACTGCAGCTCTTGGCTTAACTTTAGGGGGTTATTGGTGATAGGATAATCTAACCTACCTTTATTTATTGCAGATGCCTGCCGGGGCTTTTAATATGCTTCCTGCACTGAGGTCTTTAAACTGCTGTCTACCTTCCAGGTATCTTCATGTTTCTGCTTCCTCTCCCTCAGTTCCTTGTGCAATTGCAAGATCCTACTGTAATAACACTGAAAGCAGTAAAGGATCATTTTATTTAAAGACGGCAGATACTTCAAAGTGACTGATATTTCTTATCAAGAAGGCAGTTTGCGGGGGGCAGGTGGGGAATGTCTTTTCAGAGTTTTAAATTGGCATTTTGAAGTAATGTAGCCAGAATTTTGCTATGCTCAACTGCAGACTCAAATCACAACCTTATTCCAAGCATCCATTTTGGGATGCGTATTAACCTTAAGGAAATTCTTTGAGACTATAAACCAATATGTAGTTTGTTTAAAACAAAGCAAAGGCCTGATTCATTCATGAGCAGAACAGGAAGCTCCCAGTGGGTTTATAAGATGGAAGACTTGTTATGCACTCATTGTATTCTCATTATTCATCCCCTTCCCCTCCCTTCTGCTAAGCAGGAATCAGGAGGGTGGGTAAGTTGGTGGATAGATGGAGGACTCCATCTATCCACCAACTCCATCTTACCTACCCTCCTGTAGATCTATCCATCTTTTCCTTTGCCATGTCTCTTTCTAGAAGTGATTTGAAATGGCTAGCCATTGGAATGAATACAATGGGCCTGATTCCAAAGGGAATGTAGCAGTTAAGCTGAATGAATAAAATAGATTACACTTTTGCCATGACTTAGTATGTGATTATTTTGATTAGTTCAATGTAATGTAGAGAGGAAAAATAAGTGGACTTAATCGTTTATCCTCAAATATAACTTTTGTATTTTAGATTTTAACATAATATGAAATTTAACATTAAGACATTGTTCTGATTAATATCTTAGAACTCCTTAATCTTACTATTTCATTGTTGAAAATAACATCCAGCAAGAGGCAAGAACCAGAGAAAACACAGTAGTTTACTACTTAGATGAGCTAAGCAGAAGCAAATGGATGCATCTATTCAGATCTTCAAAAATAAAGTATTTTTATTCTTCCTGAGAAATTGGACTGTCACATTTGATTGAAAGGAAATTTAAGAAGCTGGGGAAAAAGAGAATGATATATTAGACCATAAGCTTATTTTATGCTGAGTTTCATTAGATAGAAGGTTCTATCTATTAACTATTAGCTGAAAAATAATGATTAAAAGTGATCTATCAATGTGAGTACATATATGTATACGTATGTACTTTTCCCCCTTTATTTTAGCTTATAGGAATCTCCCACTTGTTTGGAAAAGAAAATGTCTTGTGCAAGCAACAAAGTGGAGCCCTTGCTCCAGAACATGTGGGATGGGAATATCTGATCGGGTCACCAATGAAAATACCAACTGTGAAATGAGAAAAGAGAGAAGACTGTGTTATATTCAACCTTGTGACAGTAATATATCAAAGAGAGTAAAGGTAACATTTAATTAGATTTAACTTGGTTATAATTCAGTATTAAGAGACTCCCAAAAAGTACTCTTGTGTTTTAGAAGGATAGATGGTGCCTAATTCTTATAAAAATAAGATCACCTCATTGTAACTCTTAAACTATCTCAGAGGAGAACAAAGATTAATCTAACTGCGCTTCATGGGGGAAAATCTTACCAAGCGGAGAGGTAATGTTACCCTGCTGATTCTAGATACTCTGCAGCTTAGCAGAGTGGGACATGATCAGCCAACATGTGTTGTGTTTTTTAAAAGTAGATCCTTTCCCGATTCTTTTTAAAAATATATTAATTTTGGGGCACCTGGGTGGCTCAGTCGTTAAGCGTCTGCCTTCGGCTCAGGTCATGATCCCAGGGTCCTGGGATCGAGCCCCGCATCAGGCTCCCTGCTCGGTGGGAAGCCTGCTTCTCCCGCTACCATTCCCTCTGCTTGTGTTCCCTCTCTCGCTGTGTTTCTCTCTGTCAAATAAATAAAAATCTTTAAAAAGAAAAATATTAAAAAAATATATATATATATTAATTTTATGTAGTGGAGTCAAGGCAATGGATAAAAGATTTTGGTTGCTACATCATAATTATAAAAACAGACATTATGAACATCAGAGAAGTTCTAATCTTGGTTATATATCACCAGGTTGGAGGGGGAAACGACCATGTCCCAAATGCTCTGTGTTTAGATAGTAAACTTGCCAAAGGACTGGGACAAAATATTTACTCTAGACTTGTTTCGTATAACTAGTGCGGGTCCTACTTCTAGAACAAGGCAAGATAATCATCTCAAGAGTAAGTTTTAGGAATGCTAAAAGTCTTCTCATCTCCAAGTTATTCTCTATCATATTAAGAAGTTGACAACTCAATTTGAAAGGGATTAAGATAGGTCTTCATTTATTCATCCACTCAAAATTGTCTGAGCTGTTAGGGAATTTGCTGAATCTTAGGTAAATAAATATTTAATAAGACATGGCCCTTTATATTAAATAAGACAGAGAAAACATTTTCATTGTGGAAACTGTGGACCTAAGTGAAGAGTGGATAGCAAAAAAAGACTGGGGAGCAGGTCCTATACTATGATGGAACAAGAACAGAGAAGACAGACCTCTGGTGAGGGGATTTTGAAGGTAGAAAAGAGAGTACTTTAAGTCACTAAATGGGAAATATTAATGCCCTGGAAATAATTTATCTTTTTGTGTTTCTGTATAGAATATCACTTTTCTAAACTGTTGTAACCAAACTAAAGAACGACTTCTTAATGTCATGTACCTTTTCAGATCCCTAAAGGAAAAACGTGCCAACCTACTTTCCAACTCCTCAAAGCTGAAAAATTCGTCTTTTCTGGATGCTCAAGCACCCAGAGTTATAAACCCACTTTCTGTGGGGTGTGCTTGGATAAGAGATGCTGTATCCCTAATAAGTCTAAAATGATTACCATTCAATTTGATTGCCCAAACGAAGGGTCATTCAAATGGAAGATGCTGTGGATTACATCTTGTGTATGTCAAAGGAACTGCAGAGACCCAGGAGATACATTTTCTGAGCTCAAGATCCTATAAAATCTAGTATATATGGGAAAAGTTAAGCTCAGGTAATTATGTCATTACATAAGAAAATTAGAGTGGTTTTAAAAGGGTGGCAAATCTACCCTACTGACTAAAAAAGGGAAGAATACCTACCTATTCTCAGATGACTCTATTTAAGGCATTAGAAGCTATTTAAAATGTTCTCTTAAAAATATATGTAAAACTTGGTCAGCTCTTTCTGCTCATAGGTCTTGTCCCTCTGCTTTAATAAAACCTTTTTGCACCAAAGAAATTTATATATGTGTGTGTGTATATACATATTTTTATATATATATATATTTAAAACTCTTAAAAGTGAACTTATTTAAAATGTATAATTATGAAATACAGATAGTTGCTTCCATCTACATATTCCATACATAATGGAAAAATGCTACAGTTTACATTTTATTCTATAAAATAATCTAAAATACTTTGTCAAAGATGTGTAAAAAGTTTAGAACTTTTTTAAAACTTTATCTGTACTTTGACGATGTAGCCTAGGATTCCATCAGGTGATAATCATTACACGGTGAGCAAGATTCTGGGTTTAATTCTTAAATAGGAATAAAAGTAAACTGCAAATATAATTTCCACTACCCTAACCTGAGTGTCAGTTTATTAAGATTTCTTTTGAAAGAAGAAAATAGAACTTCTTTGGCCATTATTGACAACTGTAAATTAAAAGTTTCTATACCAAGTACTGTAAAAAATGAAATTTCCAAGATAAAGATCAAGAACAGTATCCTTACTTTGAAAAGGAAAGAAACTTAAAAACTTAATACTAAAGAAAGCAACAAATTATTTTGGCTTGAAAATAAATTGTTCCTCAAAATTACTTCCTTAAATGATAAATCCACCCAGATTTAAAATATAAATTGTATTTAAGTTAATGTTAAAACTATAACTGGAGATTATAATAACTGGAACACGTTCACTAGACTATTACAGCCATTTTCCTGTAAACTTTAGAAGATGTCAAGCTAAGTAATGTTCTGTTTGCTTATATAAATGATGACAAGCAAATTCAATAACAAGCAATACTGTTTAAAAATATAGACATTTATTTGAAATCAACTGGTTTAATAAAAAGCATTATATTTAAAGATAATACAAATACATCTTAAAATAAATGTAAATTTGGATTCTTTGGAGTGCAAACATGTGGTTACCCAAAGAAGAAACCAAAGCCTCCTTTATAGTTGTAATAAAACCTATCTTTGAAAAGTTAGTGGGTATTACACAGAAGTATTTATATTGTGTTCTACTATTCCTCATACTTGCTTTTAAAAAATCAGGAGAATTTAAACAATATGAAAAATAAATTATAAATAAATATAAAAATATACCTTATGATATTTTTATTGAAGACATTATCATTGTATAAATGCCTCAATGTGAGACTATAAAATATTGAAGAATTCTGTTTTCTCATTTTAGAAAGGGGAATTTTCTGAAGACAAATGTTTGAAGTTAAGGTAGTAGGATTTCACTAATTTCACAGACTGGTATCCACAAATTGTGATGAAATGAAAATCACTCGTGTTTTTTTTTAAGACAAAAGTGCTTTCTAATAGGAAAAGTGCAAACTGGATTTTCTGAATCACAAAAATTCTGAAACAGAAAGAAAAGGTGACAAAATCCAATGTAAAATTAAGTAAAAGTTGTATCTTGGGGTTTCTTTTTTACATAGCTACGCGTAGTCTAGGAAAATCTTCCACAGGCATGATTTTCGTGGCATCCAGTTGGTTGTATTCCTCTATGAGCCCTGATAAAGATGACACAGCTTCCGTGAAACAGCTTTCTTCCATCCCTTCAATTTGTAGATAGTGATGAAGATGAGCCTATAAATGAAAAACTGGATAATGCTGACCGTCTTCAGCAAACTTAATACATATGTAATTACCCTAAAACAAATAATTCTTTATTAAAATGATAATTCACTCAGTTTTACAAGAGAAAGGGGAACTCAAATCCTGTAAACTCACAAGATTTCTCCTTTACACAGTCTGAGTAAACCTCTCTTCAATTAAAATCAGTACAGTGAATAGAGCAGTCAGGATTGTCCCTGATTTGTAATAGTGTAATCTGTGAGAAGACATCTCAAATAGCCAAAATAAACACACAGAGTTACAAAGGTGTACTGATAATTACCTTTTTCTTGTAGAGCCTCATGAATCTCTCTCTCAGTTCCATGAAGGTAGGCTTCACGCATGTGTTATTTGCTAGAGCTAATAATGAATGGGAATGGCCCACAGGAGGTACTGAACATAGGCTGGTTTTCCAGCCTTCTTGATTCCAGGAGACAAACTGTAGAGAAGGTTTTAATCTGAGATAAAAACCAAAAACCCAAAGGTGAGAATGAAGGTACTGAAAGTATCTGCCATAAATGACAGCAGACATTACTGATAGTACCATTCCAATGGCTCTAATTGTATTTAATGAAAGTTACCTATTTTTACTATTAGCAGTCTCATGGTACAGTATGACAGCTAAAGCGATATTAGAGGACATTAAATCTGGGGATGAAGAGATGAAAATATTGCAATTTTCCTTACTTTGTAATTCAATAGAGTAGTTTCCTAAAAATAGACTGTCAAAAATAGTAAAAATGCACTTAGAAGCAGTGTAGTGGTAGTAATACAACAACAGTGGTTAAATTTTCTGAACACTTTCAGGAAATAAAATATCTCCTATATCATGCACTATTCATAAATAACAATTTTGTACCATTATTATTACTTTATATTTGAGAAAAGTGAGGCTAAGAGAGGCTAAGTAGTTTGCTCAAGGTCACCCTTTAGTTAAGTAGTGACGGTAGAATCTGAAGAGAGGCCATCTGAACTACTGTGCTACACTGTCACAGGTAGTACACATAAATTATGAAAATATAAAAGCAAACCTTTCGATATTTCTGCGAAGATCTGAAACCTGTACATTTCCTCTAACCATAAGGGCACAGGCGAGGTAGAGACTATGTTTGGGGTCAGCCCGAATTAGCTGGTGATCTTTACTAAAGGCATCTGAAAACATCTGATCCAACCTAGAACAATGGAAGAATCACTGCTTATACAAAATATTATTTCTTCTATGTAGAACTACAAAGTGCAAAGATAGTCATCTACATGTAAATAAATAAACTTCAGCGATCATTTCAGCGATCACTTCCTCAAAACAATCTTGATGAGAAATAAAAGAGGACACCTTTTATCCTTTATTTAAAGAGAGGAAGAAAAATGTGCTAATAAACCATATCTAATAATACACAGGATGCTATAGCCCCGACCTGGTTCTTATATCCCACTTAATACAAATATAATCAGGTTCCCTAGATAACTCTAGATTGTGTGTGCTGAATCTGCAAAATGTCTGGGGAGAGCTCCAGAAATCACACTGTGTCACCTACTGATTCAACAGATATTTACTGAATGCCTACAGTGTGCCAGGCACTATTCTAAGTGCAAGAGACCCAGCAGTGAGCAACAAACATTTCTACTCTACTGGAGCTTACATTCAATCTTGGTTATGGGATAGCAAGAATAGAAGACCCCTTTAGGGAATGATGAGCTGTGAGGGGGTTCATAAATCCTTTGCTACTGTGTTAGCACCAAAATTTTGGTGTGTATGTGCTTTTGAACATTTTTATGGAGTTAAGGAACCCAGAAAAGGATAAGAACCACTATACAAGTGGGCAAACTCATTCTTGATTTTTTCTCTGCTGCAAAATATAAAAATTAGTAAGGACCTACTTGTAATTTTGGGATACTTATTTTTATTTACTTTAGAAATATGGAATTTCAGGAAATATATAAACACTCCTCATATGTGCTTATTTTATTTTTGTGTGATAAAAATGGGATGGGTTAGTATACTTACATACTAACAAAAAGCACAACAAAAACCATTCTCACTACAAGAAGTTGAAGAGTTTTAAAATGACTTTTAATAGTACAATTTTAAAACAATTTATTATTTTACTCAAGGATAAATGTGTTCATGTACTGATATGACAGCCTCTGTAATATCTATAGTACAGCAGAAAAAGAGGAAAAAAGAACACAAAGACAGAAAGAACATTTTGACAAGTTCCCTAAGAGTGTAAAATCTTTAAAGTCCCTTATACATTTTCACACATTTTAAAAACAAACCTTTTCACAAATTATGATTATATGAATTCAAAATGCTACAACAATATAATTTTTATTAAAATATGCCAAAAAGCAGGATTAAAAGAAGTTTAATTGGCTTTGAAATATTTAGGTTGAAGGACCAAGTCAAACATTTTTTTCTTAATTAGAAATTCCCTGTCTTTTTAAGAATTAACTTTTTTTTTTTTTTTTAAAGATTTTATTTATCTGACAGAAACACAGCGAGAGAGGGAACACAAGCAGAGGGAATGGTAGCGGGAGAAGCAGGCCTGCTGAGCAGGGAGCCCGATGTGGGGCTCGATCCCAAGACCCTGGGATCATGACCTGAGCCGAAGGCAGACGCTTAACAACTGAGCCACCCAGGCACCCCAAGAATTAACTTTAAATGCAAAAATGTCTGGACTATCATTATTGTACAATAAATAGTTTAGCATCAATTTTCATTCTGTGTGACTGTACTGAACCTGCACATTTTATTTAAATACACCAATTTTTAATATGTGGGGCTGATAATAACAGTGATCATTTAGTGAATGATTACCATGTTCCATATACAATGCAAGACACTTAACTTAAGGTCATCAGCGTCCCATGCAGAAAGAGTCCTATCTATTAGTTGGCATAACTGGTTATTTGTTAACAGCTTAAATAAAAGTTAATCAATAGCACTGTGACATTTATACTATAAAACTGTTACTTTGTCAAAATTTAAACTATAAAAAAGATCCTGAATCTGGTTTTTATAATTTACATACTTTCTTTCCTCTTAGAGTTTGACAAGACCTTTTCCCTCAGTCAACCATGGATGCCAGTGGGACCTTTTTAAGCTTATCATCACTGTATGTGCTCAGAATATTTTTCAACTATATTTTAAGTAGACTGATTAAGTTTTATGCGTATAAATGACATGCAGTTACAAAACAAGGTGTTCCGGAAATGATATATAGCAGCTATCATAAACAGTAACACTGGAAAGCCTTCTATGGTGCTGGACTGTGTTAAGAGCTTTAAAGATACTCTTATTTAATATACCCAACAAGCATATGAGGTATGTGCACCTGCCCAAGGTCCCGTAGCTAGTGACAGAATTGGCATTCAGACTTAAGTATGTCAGATTTCAAAACCCTAAAATCTTTTTCAATAAAAACCAAATCTTTATGAATTTCATTAGCTTAAAAATTTAGATTTATGTGGGCAGCCGCGGACTAGCTGGAGTGAGTTGACCAAACCAGGCTCGGACTTGCGTCCCCTGGACACCCACAAAGGGTTAAGAGCCCTGCAGGTGGACAGGCTGAGTAACACTTGAGAAAGAGCTTGAGCAATGGGTCCTGAAACTCGCTTGTACGTGACTGCTCATGTAAACATAATTGGCACAATACAACTAGGCCTAGCCATAAATCTATTATGAGTCTGTGATGTTTTTGCTGGTCTACAAACTACATCCAACGTTCTTTTGAAGTATGTGCACCTGGTATAAACAACCTATCCACTAGCTAGAGAGTCAGCCTTGAACGCCTGGGATAGAGATAGTGGGGAAGCTTGAAGAGTTTCCCATGCATGCAGAATAAGCGCTTCTTTATCATTGTTTCACTGATGCTATATAGTACTGTAGAACTTTGAATAAAGTGGCACTGCTTGGACATCACCCACTGTGTCCCTCCTGTTCCCATCTCTTTACTTCTCTACTATTTCCCCATCCCCTTACCCTCGGAGCCCTGGACGAGTTGCCGCGCAGCGCGCGACAGATTTAGTGTCAAATAGTTTAATATTGACTTTTTAAACAATGACTTGTAAATAAAGCAAATAATGAAAATGACACAAAGAAAATGACATGAAAAAATACCCAGAGTTACTATAAACTTAAAAAAACTTTTTTAAAAAAGTAATTCAAATGATCAAATCATTGGAATAAAGTTACTGTATCTTACCTTCGGGTAGGAATGTTAACATCTGCCAGTGTATAGAGAGGTGTCAGGCTTGACACAAGATAATGCAGTTGCGGAAAAGGAACTAAGTTCATGCTGATTTCATTAAGGTCCATATTAAGGGACCCTTCAAACCTTGCAGAGCTAGAAAATTAACATTAAAGCAAGAGAAAAAAATTTAATGTTAAAATTTTATACTTTGAATGTAGCTTTACTATTCAGCAGGCATTCTTAAATCCTTTTGCACACAGTTCTTCAGTAGAGAATATATGCTTTTTTCTGTATTGGTGAAACTTAGTATCATGAATATCATGTATAAGGAGAACTGAAATATAACACACATCTATAGCAATTTTTATTTGTGGATTATATGACGTGTAATGAAGACACTATCAGGTTGCACATTACCCACACAAAAATATCTTACTTAACACAGACTCTGAATTAAACACATACATGTCAATAATTATTTAATTATTCTACAAACTTCATTAAATGCCTCAAGGGTCTGCCTGATGTGCTCTATCATTTGGAATATAATAATGTCAAAGCAGTCTTCTAGATCAAAGTTAAGGAAATATTTTGGACCAACTAACAATAAGGAGGTAAACATTAGCTGCTTTAAAAGATGAGGGCATTCTACAGCAAAAAAAGCATGTTTACTGTTATCCAACCAAGTTCTCAAGTGTTTATCTGTTACAAACCCTTTTCACTTAATACCTATTAATATTCTCTGGAATGTACCTGGAAAAATGCTGCTTTGGAGTAAGAGAAATTAAAGTTCTCATCTATGACCCAAGACTTGAAAACACTAGACAGAATACAGTAAAAAAAAGCTCCTGTGACTTAGAAAAACTGAAAAATGCTACTACAAAAATGTTACTGCAAGCATCATCACAGGCCAAGTGAAGTTTTTAAACTGTCCTAAGTTTTGCCATTAATAGGATTACCTTGTTAGGTTCAGCAGCAAATTGGCCACAATGTTGTTCATTGCATCAAAGGGCTTCTGGTGTCGTTTCTTAACAGCCCCAGCACTTGAAGTAACCAGACTCTTTGGCTTTATAGTTGTGCCCAACTTTCCAGAATTCACCATCAGGTCAATTTTGCTAATGATGTCAAATAAAGACTTTTGAAGGAAAAATATTGGGAGAGAAGCTGTTAACAAGAGTGGACATAGATGACATTTTACCAGGAAGGAAAGAGACAGAAAAACAATTTAAACTTATTTTTCCTCTTAGATGGGAAGGCTGAAAAGTGAAGAGAATGTTTCCTATGCACATATAAGCATAACAGAAGACTGAATGTATATATGATATATCCATAAATTACAATGTCATTTCTTACTTGGTTGTCAATGGGCAACACACAGTCTGCATGCTCGTTAAGTTCCTTCATTGCCAAGATGCTATTGTAAGGTGAGGTTATGACATCATCCTCACCAGAAGGATAAATTGAAGTTACAAATCTGTATACTTCTGGGAATTCATCCTCGAGTATCTTTAAAAGAAATGTGCCAAGTCCAGATCCTGTTCCTGAGAATTAAAATTGCAAAAACAAAACCATAAAAACCCAGCATAAACTATTCAAAATAAAATTGTGAGGGGGCACCTGGGTGGCTCAGTGGGTTAAAGCCTCTGCCTTCGGTTCAGGTCACGATCTCAGGGTCCTGGGATCGAGCCCCATGTCAGGCTCTCTGCTCAGTGGGGATCCTGCCTCCCCCTCTCTGCCTGCCTCTCTGCCTACTTGTGATTTCTCTCTCTCTCCCTCAAATAAATACATAAATAAACAAAATCTTTAAAAAAATAAATTGTGAGGAACTTGGAATTTTATGGCTTCTTTTGACAGGAACATTTATTAAAAACCAGAGCATTATATATAAGACAGTTTTGATTCCATTAATAACATTAAAAAATTATATATATTATATATGTTCTATAAGTTTTAATACATTAAAAATTTAAAAATTATATAATTATATAAATTCCATTAAAAATATATAAATACATACATATATAAACCTATAAACATGAAAAAGGCAAATTAAGGAAAAAATCTCCAATATATAGGAAGGGCTAAATTTCTTCAATAAAAAGGTCTCAAAAATCAACAACCAAAAAAACATGAAAAATACAACAGAAAAATGGGTAAAGTATATACATCTGTAATACATAATAATCAAACAGTGAAGAGACGTGAGGAAGCTCAACCCTTCTAATCAAAGAAATCCAAATTAAAACAATCTAATCTTGAATACAGTAATGTTTTATAATACTCAGTGACAGTACAGGCAAATAAATCTGTATAGATTGTTTCTAATAATATGGACTGGTGAAATAATGTAGGAAAAGTGTTTATTAATATCAGTCAAAATTTAAAATGTATTCTTTGGTCCCACTTTCCTTTTGGGAATATTACCTACAGCTATAGGGGCGTAAACGAGCAGAAATGTATGTACCAGATGTTCAAGTGTGGATTGTTTGTAATAACTAACTACCATGAACAACTTAACATCCACTAATGGGAAATGGACTTCAAAAATTATTATATATTAACACAACTGAATTCTAGGAGACAGAAAAGATAATAAAAGACATTCAGGAAACACATAAAGTTAAAAAATGATGGAATAATATGCATTGCATGATATTATGTTAAAATACACACACACACTTTTAAAGGCATAGAAAATATCTGAAAGAAAAGACATAGGCAAACTTGATTACCTGTGAGGAGGGAGTCTAGGATTTAGATGTCAGAAAGGAGACCATTTTTAAACTTCACTGTTATTTATTTTGTCAGTAAATTATGAATAAAGTATAGCCTTCTGAGATTTTAAGTAATGGATTAAAAAAGGCACTATAATTAACTAGAAATCAAACTGATTTTTTTTAAATTTTAATTTATTTGACAGAGAGAGAGATCACAAGCAACCAGAGAGAGAGGGGGAAGCAGGCTCTCTGCTGAGCAGAGAGCCAGACGTGGGGCTCGATCCCAGGACCCTGAGATCATGACCTGAGCCGAAGGCAGAGGCTTTAACCCACTGAGCCACCCAGGCGCCCCTCAAACTGATATTTTGAAAACTTACCCAAACTTGCAGGTTAATTATACTAGTAAATAGAAAATTTGTTTCTTAATGATTATGATGGTCCTCAAAAGGCATGATTATATAGAAATTGTAACTTTAATTTTAAAATGTTGTCATACTGAATAATATGTATAAAAATCAATTTATATAATCTGCTGAATATAAAATCTTTTTTTTTTTTTAAAGATTTTATTTATTTATTTGACAGAGAGGGGAGAGATCACAATCAGGCAGAGAGGCAGGCAGAGAGAGGCGGGGAAGCAGGCTCCCTGCTGAACAGAGAGCCTGATGCGGGGCTCAATCCCAGGACCCTGAGATCAGGACCCGAGCCGAAGGCAGAGGCTTAAACCACTGAGCCACCCAGGTGCCCCTGCTGAATATAAAATCTTAATCTGAGCTTGGAGAAAAATAGTATGGCAAATTTTTCTTTTAAAACTCACTAAGCCTTTTGGAAATTAGCAAAATATGGTATGTTTCTAGTTCACAGACTAAAGGAGCAAAATACGTCATTTGCAAGGTACAGGCTTCCCTGAGGAAAGAAAGCAATGCAGATCATTTATTCTTTGCCAAGGTAATTACTATGTAAGGAATGATTTAAAGGAGTTGACTAAAAGGATTTCTTTTATCTATGTCTCTTATTGGACACAAGAAAGGTTGGAAGGTAGTTAAAGAGTATTGATATTTCTTAGCAAGGATATCTACGAACAAGCCAGAAATGCTTAGCTTCTAGGTAGGATATGAGACTACACAAGCAAACTCCTAGGACAGAGTCAGGATTCCCAGAAAGATTACATACACTGAAATGTAGTTAGAAATTTTATAAAAGAGGGGCGCCTGGGTGGCTCAGTGGGTTAAAGCCTCTGCCTTCGGCTCAGGTCATGATATCAGGGTCTTGGGATCGAGCCCTGCATCGGGCTTTCTGCTCGGCAGGGAGCCTGCTTCCCCTCCTCTCTCTGCCTGCCTCTCTGCCTACTTGTGATCTCTCTCTCTGTCAAATAAATAAATAAAATCTCTAAAAAAAAATTTTATAAAAGAAACTAAAAGTAGAAAAAGCTTCAGATTCAGTTGTACTGACTCTTAAAAGGGCTTTAATTTATAAACAATGGTAATAGCAACAAAATTTGACAAAATTTTAAAATAAGGAGTTATGTATATACTCAAACACACACAGTGTTAAAAGTTGTACCTTATTAAGCATAGGTCTGAAAACAGGCTACTGTTTGCAAAATGAATTCCCACTTACATTTTCACATTGTTATAGGGAAATGAGTGAATAACTTTACCTCCTCCCATGGAATGGATTATAAAAAAACACTGCAAACAATCACAGTGCTCTGCCGACTTTCTGAGTTTCTCTAAAATCTGTTCTTGATAAAGACTGCCAAAAACTTTGTGCCCCACAGCCCTGGAAAAAAAAGGATATAAATTACAAAATACTCTGGCATTTATTATTTCAATACAGAAAAACTTGAAAAACCATTTTTACTATATTTATTCTTGTTTCATATTAATACATCATATTGTGGTATTTCAAAGATACTAGATAAAAAATGTAACAAATAAAGATCTGTAATCCTCAAATATCCTGATAAAATAGCTAACTATCAATGGATATTAAACAATGGTTTTCTAAATTTATCTTCTCTTTTTTTTAGGTATAAATATAAGACTTTAGTTACCTAGTTTTTTCTCATCTTCATTTAAAATATTAACTCTGATTGCAGTAAGTTTTACATATTAAAGAGCAGAATTTGGTCAACTAGAAAGTCATTCAAAATAAAAAATTTTGAATTAAATATTGGTTTAATATAGGAGAAAACATTGATCACATCATGTTATCATTAGTTGAAATGATACACAATAGAAAACTAATATTCATAAGGTTCTGCAAGCCTTTCTGATAATCAAATTTGCAAGGAGCACTTCGATTCATTAAAAAATGATTAAAAACAAATGAATGACTTCCCCATGACATGCAGTCAGGTTATGTAACTCAAAAATTACAGAAAAAGTTACACAATTAGTGAAAAAGCCAGTTAAGTGGGCAGGTGAATTCATTTTGTGATTAGTTCTCCCCAAATGAGTTTCTAAGAATGCAAAATGTAAATTCATGCTTTAAAGTTTTATTTTTTAGAGTCATCTCAACCCTCAACATGGGGCTCAAACTCATGACCCGAAGATCAAGAATTGCATGCTCTTCTGACTGAGCCAGTCAGAGACCCAGGAAATTCATGCTTGGGAAATGACATCACTGCACAATAGGAACCTGAGAGACAGACTGTAAATAGATAAAATAGTAAACATCAGATTTGCAAATAATAAGGAGCTAATTAATTTTTAAAAAACAGCAAAAACAGTCTCAATGTAAATTTTCAAATGATCATTGTTGAAGCTTTTTATCCCATTAAAGAGAACAGACAGTTATATATTTAAAAGCTAAACACAGCTTTAGGCTGAGCTTAAATGCTGGGACACTGGTCTAGCTTGAGCTTCCTGGCAGTCCTATCAAGTCTGACCAACTGGAGAACTTGATAGAGTCAAATAATATAGGTAAGAGAACAGTTACCTTATAAAGGTAACTTTATAAAAAAAAGTTAAAACTTTTGTCACTAGTATTACATAAGAATCAATTTACAAGGAATTTAGCAAATCCATTTTTCATGATTTTTTTCTTAATTCTCTAAAATGGTGAGAAAAAACTATGAAACGTGGTTTTTCAGCATTGAGAAACTCCATCATTTATCCAAAGAAAGATGAAAGGCTGAAAAGCCTAGAGGCAGGTCTGGCAGATAGATCTTGCTTTCATGTCAGCAGGACCTATTAGAATGAAAGAAAGATCATTTTTTTCAGATGACATTTAATTTTTTACATAATGTTCTCACCAATTATTCCCTGAGCCAGAAATATCAGTGATGAGCTGCTTGGTATCAAACACATCTCTCAATGGTCCCTGCAGAATTTCATTTACTACCCCTTCCTCCATGTCAATCAAGACAGCCTGAGAAAGAGAAATAAAATCGAATTAGCATATTTTCTTTAGATCTAGTAACTCTGTAAATGAATTTATGAACTAAAAGTTGCATTGTTTTTATAATTTAAGCTTGACCAAATCTTTATTTGAATCTTTATGAATAATCTGTTATAAGAATGAAAAGTAATTTCATTCTGCTCAGGAGGTGGAATACAGTGAAAAGGTAGGTTTAAACTCCTATCCTACTCCAGAATACCATGTGGAGGCAGGGGAGGAATTGAATAATCACCTCAACAATAAACGATTATTTATTCATGTGCCTATGTGACTGTAAATGTTTTGAGAAAGTTAAAAGGCGCCCTAACCAGAAAATATATGTATTTTATATATATATAAAATTTAATATATATAAATTATATATATTATATATAATTTAATATATATAAATTATAATTTATTAGAATATATAGAATATATAGAATATATAGAATATATAGAATATATAGAATTAGAATTTAATATATATAAATTATATATAATATATATATATATAAAATTTATATCAATAAATATAGGGTATGTTAATGAACTTGCTCACCAGGAACAACCACGCTGCTCTTCATGAATCATGACCCAAAACTGTTCAAATCAGATCAGTAAACTTCTATCAGGTGCAAACCAAGGCCCTGGGTAGAGGTCAAAGATGACAACAGGGTCCCTACTCCCAAGAAAACCTAATTCATTACCACAAACACTACTGACATGGGCGATAACCTTTACTACTTAGAGGAAAATGAGAATATAAAACATAAAATTAAGTACGGAAAGAAAAATAGAAAAGATTGGAGGGAAACACAGCAAAATGTAGGCAGGGACAGCTTGGCAGTAGGATTATATACCCCCTACCCTCACCGTTTTGTACTTCCCATGTTTTCTACACCGAGGAAGACGAGTGAAAATGTAAAATAAACAGTTAAATAAGGCGAAAAAAATTCTGAAATAACGTTAGAATGAACTACAAAGCTATTAACTCTTGATTCAGTGTCAGACAAAGTGCTTGGTTTATGGGCTTTTTTAGTTCTTGTGACCCTGTGACTTTAAGCACTTATAGAGTGTTTCTATGTGCTTTGTATGTATTACCTCATTTGATCCTCACAACCCTGTGCATAGGTACTTTAATTACTCCTGCTTTACACTGGAGAAAACTGAGGCCTAGGAAAGCTAAATCACTTAGCTGTGATCACCCGGCTAGTACGTGATGGGAGTGGAGATTCAAACTTGGTTAGCCTGGCTGCAGAATCTTCAGTCTTCACCATCAAACTCCATGCTCTCCTATCTATTGAAATAGTCGAGTTGGATATTTATGGAGTACTAACTACCATGGGGTTACAACTTATGCCCACTTAAATTCTGTGAATTAAATTGTTTGAGGAATTAACTATGCTACTGTAAGCAAGCAACTGAAATAGTTTTACCCAGGATGACAAAAATATTATATTTCTAATTGTACAATAGTATATCACAGTAGTATACAAGAAAGACTATAAAATTATGTATTATAAATGTGTTCTTTTATATACAGCAAGCAATATACATATACTTTTTGTATACTGGACTATACAGGGTGATTTACTGGCAATTTAAGGTTTTTCTAGGATATTTGATGATAATATGCAAGTTTTACCTAGATGTTGACTTTAACACCTAATCAACCACAAGAAAGACTTCACTGTATGGGCAAACAGTACTATACTACAAGTTGTATAAGATTACAAAAAGAAAAAATATTAGCTTATAATGGCCTTGTTCCAAAACAGATTTATTTAAGATAATTTGTGGAAGGCTACCCTCAATTACCTTGCAATCTGGCAAAGGAAGCAACAAGAAGAATACAAATTGACATTCAAGCCCCTCTTGAAATCAGTTTTGATAGAATCATCACTGTCATCATCACTGAGCCTGAAAATGCTGACAGGGTATAGAACTCTTTCAATTCTAGTCATACCAAGCCTTTGATTTGTTTTTCCCTTGGAAATCAATTAAATGAGGAAGAATTATTCTGGGTTCCTCATGTCCACCCAAGGTCTGGAGTCACAACTGTTTCAGGACTTGATATTTATTGTTTTCTGCCAGAGCAATCTGGTGATAGCTTTCTGGTCTTTGGGCTCTCCCTTAATTATAATGTAGGATTTACAAGAGTATTTACCCATTAGCCTATGATACTGGATACAGTGGAGAGACCTGACCACCAAGTTATCTTGCGAAGCCTTCAGTGATCCCAGCCACAATACCAAGACCCCTAAGGAGAAATGGAAGTATACCTTCTAGGATAAGTCATAGGTGAGAGATACACTGTTTTATCCTTTCCCAATAGTGTTTCCTCCACTTCCTACCTTGCTCACTGATAGGGTGCTGGGAGAGAGTTCAAATTGGGAGTACTCTAGGAAATGCCAATGTTACTTTTTCTGTGAGATTTGGATTGGGATGTTAGCGCTCTACATAGCATGCAGGACACCAAGTCTTAATCATCTGAACAGCCTATAAGCACATGGTCTCTGCCACTAAATTTTGTTTTCCAAGGACATCAGAGATTACAGATACAAGGAGACAGTTCCCAGGTACCACAACACGATTGCTTTTCGCTCTTCCAGCCACAACTCCAGGTCTGATCCTTATTGTCTCAATTCTTTCCATCCAAACTGCTTTTCTTTTTGTTACAAAGATTACTGATCAACAACTAGAAAAAGCAGGTTGTTGTAGAGAAACAATTGCAGAAGTGTTGTTGGAATGAGATTAAGACTAAATAAGGGCTACTGACTCGAAGCATTTTTGTTCAAGAGGTCTTAACATAGTTACGGTATTCACTGTAACGTGGCTGGATCCTTGCTTTGTACCGGGAATAGTAACTGATGCAAAGAAATGTTCCATTTCTTCAAATGAAAAATTAACTTGCATTAGTATGTGTCTGAGGCTTAGAATTAAAATTAAGAAAGCTCCTATTGTTATTTACCCAGATGTATATTTCCCCTGAAAGATTTATTAAAAAAAAATGCTAAAGATAGTGTTTTTTCTTTAGGCACAAAATTTTCCCCCTAAAGTTCCAGGTAGATATAAATGTCTGCTTAATTATATTTATATTAAAATGTGGCTTAGGGGACGCCTGGGTGGCTCAGTTAGTTAAGCGGCTGCCTTCGCTCAGGTCATGATCCCAGGGTCCTGGGATGGAGTCCCCATTGGGCTCCTTGCTCGGCAGGGAGCCTGCTTCTCGCTCTGCCTCTGCCTGCCACTCTGCCTGCTTGTGATCTCTCTCTCTCTCTCTGACAAATAAATAAATATTAAAATGTGGCTTAGTAAATACTTTTTTAAATTTGAGAAGTTAAATTAAAATTTTATTCTGATAGTTGCGGAAGTATAGTTATTTTTAAAACACACACAATATAAGAATCCAAGTATACAGATCTTACTCGTGCTTTCAAAGAACAAATCTTCCCCTTGGAAATACAGCCACCATCACCAGCCACTCTGAAAGATAAAAAATGAGAAAAAGTTATAAGATCTCCCAAGTTTAATACTGCTGTTAAATAACAAAGTTAATTCCCATTTATATAATAAAGCTACTTATAGGCCTGACGAGGCAGACACAAAAGGCAACATAGAAGGTGCCATTCCTATTTCTTCCCCCATGTCTACCCATCCCTTAGGCTGAAAAGTTAGTACTTTTTTCCCTGGCTTTCCTTGTAGTTAGGGTTGGCCATGTAATCCAGTTCTTACAAATAAGATAAAAGGGAGATATTCTGGGAAGCTTTTCTGATAAAGAGGACCAGATGCAGTTGGTGCCAACTCTTCCCTTTTCCTACCTTGAACATAAATAAAGATGTGATGCATGGAGTGGAGGCTGCCACTTTATAGTTATAAAAAAATAGATATAAGGACAAGAAGCCAACACAATAGGAATAATGAAATGATAGTACCTTGGACTTTTAAGGAACTTCTCAAAGCCTAGATCACGTGATTTCCAGATTTCTTTACATGGGATAACTGGATACTTTTATTGTGTAAGCCACCATTAATGAAGTTTCCTATTATAGCTGAACATATATCAACTGATATATCAGTTATATATCGCTGAGTATCTAAGCCTGTTTCTAGAATTTCATGTTGAACTAAAGTAACTACATCTATGACCAAACACAGGGTATGAGTTAACACAGTTTACAAGAAAACAATAAATGAAAGGAAGTTGAACTGAACACAGATGATGCCATAGGTTGGGTTGGTAAACTATGGTGGTTGGGCCAATTTTGACCTACTGCTTATTTTCCTAAAGTTTTATTCAAACACAGCCATGGCCACTTGCTTATGTTCTAGTAAGCTATACCCACATTCCCATTATAACAGCAGAGTCAAACAGATGTGACACAGACCTCATGGTCTACAAAACCTAAAATAGTTACCACCTGGTCCTTTGCAGGAAAGGTTTGTTAGCCCCCAGTATAGGTAACTTCTTAGTACATTATTAAAAAGGTATGGTCATTTTCTCAAATAGATATAGAAGTGTACATAAAAATGTGCTCTTGTTTTTGAAAGTTTTATTTTTGTAATAACATGGAACAGATGTTGGCAGGTGTTGCTAGTATATAGAAAGAGTAAAATGCTAAGACTCATCTCCCCTTTTTGGATAAACTTGGGATTGGGGAAATAAGAATGCCCCATGTTAAATTATAAAACAGAGTAGAGGAGATTATAGTTATGTAGTCAACTTATAAAGAGTAACTCCCTGGCTGAGTCTTGACTAAGTAATACTTAATGAATGAAAGGATTGGCCATCAAGAGTAGAGTGGGTGAGAGTGGCAACTTAGTCAGAAGGGAAGCACATTAAAGGAGGTATGACAAAGGCAAACTTGAGTCTCTTAACAATATTTAGGGGAGAGGATGTTCTAGTTCACAAATAAGAGGGAATCCTAGATAACAAGTATCTCCATATAATAAAGATAAATGACACCAATCATTAAGGTAATACACCGAACTCCCCTTGGTCTGATTCCATGATCACCAAGCAACCTTCTATTACTTAGCTTTTCAGGTAGATTCCCTACAGAAGAAAAAGGGCTTTTGAAAGGAAAGGAAGATCTGGTGCTCTTGAGTTATGGTTCCTATTGTCATTGACTTTCTGGTTTTTAATTTCCCATCCTATTTGAGTTTGGTTTATCTGCCTGTATTGGAACGCAATGGACTCATTCTCAAGATGTTAACAAGTTTTTACTGTTTGCAAGTCTGAGGGTCAGACTCTGGGACTATTCAAGGAAGCGGAGACTCTAATTAGCCTTCCCTAGGAGATAACTTACCTCAAATACCTAACCAACTAATTCAAAGTAGAACTAGAATTTTCGCTGATTTAGATAAAGGTGGATATTCACAATATATTTTTTAGTTCAAGTCCACCACAGTTTAATTATTTTGAAAATACACAAACTTAATGATTAAACATTAAAAGCTTACAGACATATCTTGAATGTCAAAATTACTTTCAGATAAAAGATACATATGCTCTTTATATAAACAAAAGTAATTTGACTACTGTTTTTCTCTTTAGCACATTCTATTCATAGAACAAATATTCCTGATTACAAATAGTGTCACAGAAGTGTAAAAAATACATAAAAATATATTTTTCTTTCAAAAGTTAGTCATTCTTAAATGCATTAACAATATACCTTTAGGGAAACTTTCAGTAGTCTTTCAGTAAAACTTTATTTTGAGGTCATGTTAAAAAAAGGCACATGTTAAAAGAGGGCACCTGGGTGGCTCAGTTGGTTAAGTGTCTGCCTTTCACTCAGGTCATGATCCCATGATGGAGCCCTATGTCAGGGCCCCCCGCTCATTGGGGAGTCTGTTTCTCCAACTCCCTCTGCCCCACTCATGCTAGTGTGCACTCTCTCTCTCTCTCTCTCAAATAAATAAAATCTTTAAAAAATAAATAAAAATAAGAGAAGGCACACTAAAGGTTCTTTTTGTTCCTTCAAATGGCCTTAAAAGGAAACCTGCTGTTCTGCTCTGCAGAATAATTTGAGATATATTAATGATATGGGAATAATGAGGGAAAAAATGCTTTCAATAAAGAGAAAAACAAAAAGGCCAGACAACTTCTTTACAGTTAACAACCGTTTTACTGTCCTTTGAAGAATTCTCACCCAATCTGATGGCATGAAAAGAATCATTATGTTATGTGACAGACTTTAATGCCATCTTACCTGGTATCCACGTTTCTAAAGAAGCTGCTTATTGCCTCATCATAAATTCCTTTCTAAAAAGAAAAAAGTATATTTGTAACATTTGATTAAGTTTTACCTCTTTCCCAAATGAAATCCTCTCGATTTAATAATCTCACAATATTGTAATGGTTGGTATTTGGCTATGAGAACAACAGCAAAAATGCAAGTTATCATTAAGTGCTTAGACTGATTCTTCCTACCTAAAGAATAAATGCCGTAACATCTATGGATTAAGTTTAGCAGAGGGTGCTGAAGAAAGGAGTCCTCATATGATTGTGGAACAGGTGCGTCAAAAGAGAGGCTTGTCTGGATTCCTGGTGATTATTTTAAAGTTGATTAAATTCAGGAATATAATGCCACAGATGCTACCTAATTTAGTACTTCCCTAATACTATCTCATCGCTCTTCACGAGAATCTTGTTAACAATGAGAATCAGGGAACCTTAAGACTAAGATCTTTGGCCATCGTTTGTTCTGTGTCTTACGCCAAAAAAACGTTTAAAAACCGGTCTGTTCTTTCCTGAGGAGATCCCATACACCTTATATTGGTCAGCTAAAAGATCAAAAGGACTGATTCTTGCTTATTTGTTGGACGAGCCTCGGTGACATCCGAGAGGTCTCCGGGAGGCGGGGCCGGTACCTGGTTGACCGCGGCATGCTCCCTCAGCGCCAGATCCCAGAAGCAGCAGCCGATCTGGTTTCCGCACTGGCCAACTGCGATAAGCAAAGGAGGTAAAGAAAGTAGCCATTAGGTGGCAAACAAGGCCACTCGGCTGCGCGAGTGACCTCCCTTCCGCGCAGCTTACCCTGTACGACCACCGACTGGGTCATGGGGCGGCACAGCCCGACCAAAGCACCAGGGAGCCCGCGGCCACTTTCGAATCCTCTTGCAAGCCCCGCCCACCAGCGCCGGGCCGCCGTAAGTCACGCTGCTGCCGCAAGTCACTGCCGTCGCAACGCTCTTCTCTAGAATCAGGCTAAGTTTTTCCGTCAGAAGGCCGCGCAAGGGTAGTTGCGTCCCACCGTTACCATAGCGAATGGGCCTCCGGACCGTAGATCTTGCTGCTTGCCAACATCTTTGAGCTTCGGCAGCTCCGGAAGCTGGGGTAACTGGCGGGTAACTAGGCCTTGGAGTGGGATTTTAAAATGTGTGTCTCAAAGTGTTTATGGGCTATGAGAGGTTTAGTTTTGTTCACAGTCTCAACACCCTGGGAGTTGGGTCAAATTCCGTTTAATCAGAGTCCTCGGGACGCTTGCTTTCGAGCGTCTATTCAACAAGCCCTTTCTTCTAACAGAAAACAATGTCGATTGCACAAAGAAACCCCAGAGGAATAGGCGTGTCAGGTTACAACCGAAACTAGGCAGTTTATATACTTTGACCAAAAAAACGCTTCAGAGACCCAATCAGTGTTCGTTGAAGCTGTATACTCCCGACATTAACTTCTAGGCCTTCTAGAATATTCAAAAGAAATCAAGACATGTATCCAGCTCCAAGAAGCCTACAATCTAATATACACACGAAATACTAAAACAATTTTTGTCTTTTGTGTGGTGCTGACTGTAAGTTCTGTAGGATTCAGTGGATGAGAATATTCAGTAAATAGAAGTCTAGTGAAAAAGATGACGTTAAAACTAGGCATTTGATTTATGTAAATTAGATGGAAGGAAGAAGACTAAACAAAACACATTCCTGAAAATTACCAAGTACCAAAAATTGTCAAACATTGAAAAAAACTCTGAACTCTTATTAATCAATTTAGACCAGATTTCAGTTAAGAACTCCAGAACTTCTTTACTGAAATTAGTAATTTCCACAAAATTATGAGGAACTACAAAATCCTAGGAAGCCATCTCCATTAGAAAAAAAATTGAAGTATGTATGCAATTAGTGTGTGGTGATAGTAGCCATAATATTTGATTGACTAGAACACCATATTCCTCCACCAAGACAAATAATAATTCCTACATTCTCTGATAGCTGGTAAGTTTGAAGTTACAATAGGTGGTTTATAGTGCTTACTTAGCCTTTCCCACATTTTCATTTGGATGTTTTTAATTTTAGTATTCATATCCCTTGGAATTAATAGGCAACTTTTAATCCAGAGTGTTTTGCAATTGCTAGATTTTACTCTTAACTGCTTATTAGTGAGCTTGGAGTCAGTGGTGGAGGTGTAGTGTGGACCCACCAATACCTCAATTCATGTCTTGATGTTGAAGTCCTACAGCCTGGGGCTTCCAAAATTTGCAAAGTTTGGTCCAGTTTGTAGGCAGTGATGTTAGTAGGTCTGTGCCAGTGAGTTATGGTGTCAGCTCAGCTGGTGGTCTGGCCTCTGCAAGCTCTATTTTTCATAGTGGTTAGATCCAAGTCGTCAGTCCATGCAGGTCATACATGGGAACAAGTTAAATTAAGAAAGTCCTAACAAGTCTTGTTAATAACTTTAGTCTGGAGAGTATCAGAAGAGAGGCAAGTGTGCTTCAGAATCAAGCAGAGTCTTATATGCCAGCCATTGCAGGACCTCAGTAGAAGCAGAATAACTTTTTAGAGTTTATATTTTCCAAGAACTCACACTGAAGTCATATATTTGAGCATAGCCTGGAGTTGAATACACTCCTAATTAGATGGACCGAGACCTCATTTAAGATATTCAACAATCTCAGAAGAGCAAGAAGAACCCAGGCCATTCTGGAGGGCTATGCACAGCTCTAGTGCAGTTATAATATACCTCCTCTGATACAAACAGTGAAAAAAATATAACTTACCTTTCAAACTATAGCTGTAAGTAGAAGAATTGGTTTTAGAAATATAGAATTAGAAGCATGAAGAGTAGACTAGAGAGCTGAAAATCAAATTACTGATGTAGATGAGACGCTTGAGATAATCACAGAGAACACTGAGGCAAAGGACAAAGGTATTAAAGCTCTTAGAAGAAAATATATGTGAAAGAGACAAAGATGGCTTGACATGAGATTAATAAGTACCCCTGAAATAGAGAACACAGCAAATGGAAGGATATAAAAAAATTTTTATATCCTTACTGATATAAAAAATACTAAAGGAAAGAAAATCCATAGATTAAAAGGATAAAGGATTAAGAATTATATGAAAAGTATTAAGAGTACACTTATCATGATGAATACTGAGTAATGTATAGAATTGTTGAATCATATTGTGCATCTGAAGCTAATATAACACTGTATGTTAATTATACTTCAATAAAAAAAGGATATACCATGTTCCATGGAAAAATTTCTATAGAACAGTCAACACTAAGATATATCCTGATTAAGTTACTTAATTTTCAGAATTGAATTCTGTGGGTACCCAGTTAAGAAACAAACACAGCAGTGGGGGGCCGGGGGAATGTTGGAGAAAAAACAATGAAGGTTTCTTAGACTCGTCTATAGCACATTCAGTACGGGAAGACATTGAAAATATGTTACAAAGTTCTGAGGGGGAATAAAATGTGTTCCAGGAAAATTATAGTCCTTTGACTTTCCAAGTTGTCACTTGAATATAATTAGAATTTGTGAGGGCTCTATCCATTTTTATTCCTGTTGGCACACTGCATTTCTGAGCCCATCTCTCTTTCACATAACTTGACAAACACAACCATAGCAACCAGTGTTTTACCAGCATTGTCTTCTAACTTCTTCCCCTGGAATTCAAGTTCATTAGTAAGTAATCCATCTTCTAGGTTATCACAAGAGTTTTGCAAAGGTTTTTCCCAATACATTTGACACTAATAACATAAATAATTATCCTTTCAGCTTCCAGTAACAGTTTCCTTGTCACCTGCTGCCTGACCACTATGCTAGTGACTTATATTTTAGATTTTTGTTATGGCAGTTCTTAAGTCTGGATCTAAGTCTTTTTAAGTCATGATAAATTTTGCTAAGTTGTGGTAACAACTAACCCCTAAATGTCAGTGGTGTAAAACAATAAAGGTTTATATTTTGCACATGATCCATGTCTTCTGGGAGGTTGCTGTGGTTGTGCTTTATGTTTACCTCACTTTGGGACCCAGGTTGCTGAACTACCACTATTTGGTACATTCTTGGCTTTGTGGCAAAGGGAAACACAAGTCAAGAGGATCTTGCACTGCAGTTAATGGCTGTTGTTAACGCACTGGCCAAAGCTAGTCACATGAGCTCTGAGTAATCATAGGGTGGCAGGAATTGCAATTTCCAGAAGACAGAAAGCCAGAAATATTTATAAGTACATTACATTACATTACAAGAACTCTCAGACATGATATCTGAATACAGTATTTCTTCTCCTTGAGTATGGACTAAATCTATTAACTTCTTTCTGATGAACAGAGCTCAAACACAATCCAATAGCCATCCTGAGTTGAGGAGACAGAATTGAAAATTCTGTGAGACCCAAGGCAGCTAGAATTTTCAGAGCAGAGTGCCAGACAAGAGTGAATGTATAAAGAAGCTCTGGAGATCTTCAGGGAATTTCTCTGAGCCTTAAACTGAGTACAGATCAGTATGTGCATGTGGGGAAACTACCCAAGACTGAGGAATGAACCACTGGGAAGAAGAAGGAAGAACAATTTTGGGGGGTTCGCACAAGGTAGGGACTAGTTTACATTCCTAGTATTTTTAGAGGAAGAGTCCTGTAATATCTGGGTGGTGTTGAGTACAGTAAGGATATTGCCTCAGTAGTGGAGAGAAATTAGCCGTAGATGAATGGCTGTTCTGCTCTAGCCTAGGAAAGCATAAAAGCAAGCAAGCCTCCAAAGGGCCAGGCTATTTCCAAGTAACTGTGTCCCAGATCAAAATTTGAAAGTGCTTAGAGGACTAAAAATCCAGCATTCAACAATGTAAAATCCACAATGTCTGCCATCAGATGAAAAATTGCAAGATAGGTAAAAGTGTAGAAAACACTCCATATGAGGTTAAAAAGAAATCAGTAAAAGCAAACCAAGAAATGGTACAAATGAAAGAATTAGTAGACGAGGACATTAAAATAATATAATTATACTCCATATGTTCAAGAAGGTAGAAGGAAGCATGGAAAGATTAAGAAGAGACAAATGTAAAAGACAAGAGTAAGACATCTAGAGATAAAAAGGAATTTGATGTCTAAGATGAAAAGTACACTGGAATTAAGAGCAGATTAGACATTGCAAATGAAGACTAGTGAACTTAAAGATTTAACAGTAGAAACTATCTAAAATAGAACCAAATGAGAATAAAAAAGGATCAGTGAGCTACGGGACAACTTCAAACAGCTTTATATATCGTAATTGGAGTTCCAGAAGGAGGGAAAAAAAACATACCTGAAGAGATAATGTCTGAAAAGTTTTCACATGCGATAAAATCTTTGAATCCACAGACCCAGAAGCTCAATGAAACTTTAGACACAGGAAACTGGAATAAAACCACACCAAGCATATTATAATCAAAGTAATGCCAGTGACTAAGAAAAATATGTAAAAGAAAAATGTAGAGGAACAAAGTTAAGAATAAAAGCAGACTTAGAAACAATGCAAGTCAGAAAACTGGAGCAAAATCTTTAAGTACTTAAAAAAAAGCCCTGCAAAACAAAACTGTTGACAGGATTTTATACACAGCAAAAATATTGTTCAAAAATGGAGATGAAAGAAGTGGAGATGAAGTAAAAACATACAAAATGTAATGAATTAATTGCTAGTAGACTAGAACTGTTACATGAAAATCTTCATTCAGATAAAAGGAAAATGATGTTGGAGGGAAATCTGGATCTATTGAAGGGGTGGGGTTCAAGAACACTGAAAATGATAAATATGGGGGTAAATATAAAAGACTTAAGTCATTTTAAAAATTTTCTTTAAAAATAGGGGCGCCTGGGTGGCTCAGTGGCTTAAAGCCTCTGCCTTTGGCTCAGGTCATGATCTCAGGGTCCCGCATCGGGCTCTCTGCTCATCAGGGAGCCTGCTTCCCCCTCTCTCCCTCTCCCTGCCTCTCTTCCTACTTGTGATCTCTCTCTCTGTCAAATAAATAAATAAAATCTTTAAAAAATTTTTTTTCTTTAAAAACAGTTGCTTAGAAACTTATGTGGGGTTTATAAAAGATGTATGATAAAATAATACAGGGTGGGAGAGGGAAAATGATTCTTTTAGTGTGAGCTTCTTTTAGTGTAAGATTCTTTTAATGTATGTGAAGTGGTGTAATGTTATTTAAGGCAAACGAAAAAGTTAAAAATATATAGTGTAAATCCTAAAGTAACTGAAAAGAAAAAGTTGTAAAACAATAAGCCAGTAATGAAGATAAAATAGATTCATAAAATATACTCAGTTGTTTCAAAAGAACAGAATAAGAAAATATGGAGAAAAGAACAGGACAAATAGAATACAAATAGCAAGAGGGCATACAAATTCAGTTATAAAATGGAGATAATTGAAATATGCTAATTAAAAGTTAGAGATCATCAGAGTAGATAAGAAAAAGCAAGACTCAACTATATACTGTTTATAAGAAAACCACATTGGATATAAAGACCAAATAGGTTAAAAGTAAAAAGATAGGAAAAGATACATTATACTAACATTAATGAATAGAAAGTATCTATATAAGTTTCAGACAAAGTAGATTTTAGGGTACAGAATATTACTAGAGATAAAGAAGGAAAGGTTTTTTTTTTTTTTTTTTTAAGATTTCATTTATTTATCTGACAGAGAGAGATCACAAGTAGGCAGAGAGGCAGGCAGAGAGAGAGGGAGAAGCAGTCTCTCTGCTGAGCAGAAAGCCTGATGTGGGGCTCGATCTCAGGACCCTGAGACCATGACCTGAGCTGGAGGTAGAGGCTTTAGCCCACTGAGCCACCCAGGCTCCCCAAGAAGGATAGTTGTTAATAATAAAGTTGTCAATTCATCAGGAGGACATAACACTACTAAATACTTATGTACCTAATTTCAGGCAGAATAGAAAGGAGAGACAGATACATTGATAATTCTATTTAGAAATTTCAACATCCTTATATCAATAATTGATGAAGGAGAATACAGGAAATCAGAAAGAATGCAGAAGACTTGAACAACTCTGTCAACCAAGTAATTACAATGATAGAACACTTCACTCAATGACAGCAGAATACATTTTTTTTTTTCAAAAGTAGGTGGAACACTTACCAAGATAGTCCATATTCTGACCATGAGCAAGTCTCAATAAATATAAAATATTATAATCATACAAAGAATGTTCTGTGCCAACAATGGAATCTAAGAAATCAGTAAAAGAGAACTAACTATAATATTTCCATATATTTGAAAACAAAATAACACAGTTCTAAATAACTCATAGTTCAAAGAGGAAATCAAGAGGGGAAATTTTTAACTGAAAGTAATGAAAATACAATGTTTCAAAATTTGTGGAATGAATCTCACGTAGTGCTTTGATGGAAATTTATAGAATTAAATGCTTATATCAAGAAGGTAGGTTTCAAACCAATGATTTAGGCTTCCATTTTAAGATACTAGAAAAAGAGAAACAGATTAAGCCCAAAGTAAACAGAAAAAAAGGAAATACTAAAGATTGGAGAAGAAATCAAATAGAAAATAGAAAATTAACAGAGAAAAATCATTGTAACCTAATATGCTTCCTGAAAGATTAAAATTCTTTTTTGAGCTCCCTTGCTCATAAAGTCTTTAGCTTGGGTTCCTGTTCCTGCTTGGTTTAGTCTCTACTTATTTCTCTGACCTTATTTCTTTTTTATTTTCTTTACTATGGTTATGCTGGCTTTTCATATTTTCTGTCGTCTTCTCTTCCGGCACATGATCTTTGCACACGCTGTTCTGTTTGCCCCATCCTCAACTGTCTCAATTTTTTTACTTCCCACCCATTTTCACCTAGTTAATGTCTACGTGTTCTTAAGACTTAGGTTTGATAATCTAGTCTAGGGCATACGCTACCCTAACCTGTAAACTCTACTAGGATGGACACTATTTATTTTGCTCAATATTTTTTTATCTTCAGCACTTAACATATGCCTGGCTCATGATGGATTCTCAGCAAATTTTTTTTTTTTAAAGATTTTATTTATTTGACAGAGAGAGAGATCACAAGTAGGCAGAGAGGCAGGCAGAGAGAAAGAGGGAAGCAGGCTCCCTGCTGAGCAGAGAGCCCGATGCGGGGCTCGATCCCAGGACCCTGAGACCATGACCTGAGCCGAAGGCAGAGACTTTAACACGCTGAGCCACCCAGGCGCCTCATCAGCAAATATTTGTTGTATGCATGAATTCCTTGAAATAGATCTACTGTCTTAGGATATGACAAGTTCAAGCATTACTCCTTTCCTACATCTCGTGAGTCAATATTTTGAGGATTGAAAGATTATTATTACTCTCAGGCTTATGAGGATTAAGAGAGCGTATTTAGAGACTTTACCATCTTCAACTCCACTCCCCCAACATCTATACTTCACATATTCATCCATTTCTCTATGAAGATCTGCTGGAGAGTCAAGTTCATTTGGTGATATATTATTACTGTGCTAGGAAGATTCATCATTAAGGCTACTGTTTGGTTTATTTCATTGTGTCATCCATACCAAAAAAAATAAACTTGGTGCAACTTGTGCCAAATAACTAGTTAAAAATCATAGTAAATTAGAGGAATTTATGAATATTTCACAAGCAGATACTTTGTAGTTTAAAAATATATCGACTAAAAAGTGAAATCACTGCTTCAACACTCTGATTTCAAGAAATATGCATGAAGATAAAAGAAAGTGTGCTGGTAGAATTTTTGTATCTCAGACATTGGCTTTATTACATGTTAGATTTTTTTTATTCTTCAAAACAACTCTATGATGTAGAAATTCATACCATTTTTTTTCAGGCAAACATTTAGTGGTTTGCTCAAAGTCTCAGAGTTTACATGGTGTTAAAATTCAAACCTAATTTACATGTCAAAATCTACCATTTTCCCACAGCCACCTCCACTAGAAAATGTAAACTATTAGAAGTTTTTGCCATCCTAAGGGCCAAATGTATAGGTCCTAATGCTACATTAGCTAACAATGGCTAGCAATTATTTCAGTTTGTCTAACTATGACACAATCAGTTAAATGGTTTCTCTAAGCTAAAATTGTGATCAGCTATTCACACATGGCACCCTAGTAAGAAAAAGAAGGTAGAGGTAAGATTTTGTCTAACATCAACTTAAGTATGTAGAAAGCCAACTTCCCATAATGTAAATCATATGAAAATAGAACAGTGGGAACTTAGAGAATGTGGGTAGTAGAAAAGGTTTTCATTAAATGAAAAAAATGCTTAATGTCATTTAAAAGTTTGTCATCAACTATGAAAAGTGAAAAAAAAAAGATTAGCTGAAGAGAAATGTTCTGGCTTAAGGGTTATACTATAGTAGTATATTCAGTGAGGCAAGCTATTGCTATAGAAGTTGGGAGAGGGAGGGCAGTCCAGAAGATAAAGTTTCACCTTGGTGCTATGAATTGAGACATTTTATCCTTTAGCAGACAGGAACCTATGTGAAAGAATTCTGATGCCATAATTTTTGGGTGTCACTGGGACATTTGATCATCATTCCTTTGGCAAAGATGGTACAAACAGAGGAGAGCCTCGGGGTCCAGGCAACAGAACAGAGAGGACTGTACAAGATGTGTTATTTTCTCAATTGTCCTTATTTCTGTCATTAGGGAATTTCAAGGTTCTTGAGGAAATAGAAAAGAAGAGGTAGTCAGGTATTAGGGAGAAGGTATAAAGAATCCCACTCAGGAAGAGCCATAGAGAAATTGTAAAGTACAGTTTGAGGCCTTTGGTATGGGATGAGGACATTGTTAGATTGGATTAGTTTGTATTAGTAGTTAAGGGGAAGACTGGAAGATAAAGATAATGAGTAAATTGGGATATAAAGTGAGAAGAATCTCATGATTTTGTACAGACTGTAGGTTTAGAATATAAATAAATTCATAGATTAAAATATTTCATATCGTTGGAGAATGAGGCAGTGACAAGAATAAGACTGTCAAACTTCACAGAGACAAATTTTTTGTTGAGTTTCAGCTTGCTGCTGAAGCTATGAATTGTGACATTTTATTCTTTAGCAGGTAGGAAACTATGTGAAAGAATCTTCTGATGTAATAATTTCTGGGTGTCACTGGAACATTGATCATCATTCCTCTGGCAATTCCAGCCTTCTATGGAAGGTCAGTAGAAGCAGTTGATTTATTCACCTCTACAGGAATCAGACTCAGCCTATTTTGGTAAGTCTATGTATCCTTGATTGAATTAGCTAAAACTTAATACCTACATAAATTAGATAGTTATACTAAACCACGGATTTTACTGTAGTTTTACTAACTTGTCATTGAGCATATCACTTTTTTCCTTGATAAAGGAAACAGTCTATAAAAACCAATGTATATTATATTCAAATTCCTAAACTTTAATAATTTAGTTTTATTATCACCACAACAAACACCTACTTATTAGGCATAGAATACTGTTCTAGGCATAAAAAACAGTTACAAGATATATTTCATTTTTCCTGTCTTTTGTTGAACACATAAAAATTTATACAAAATAGTTATTAATTACTTGTGCCAGCCACTGTTCTAGGTATTAAGGATTCAGTCAGTGGTGACAAAGATAGGTGTGAAGTGGGGGGGGGGTGTGCAATGATTAAGCAAAAACATTTACAAAAAATTAGGGAACTGGTTCTCAACAGCGGATGATTTCTTCCCTTCTCCACCAGAATATTTGGCTATGTCTGGAGACATTTTTGATTGTCACAACTTTGGGAGAGGGGTGCTCTGGAATGTAGTGGGTAGAGGCCTTGATGGTACAAAATATCCTACAGAGCACAGGCCAACGTCTTCTCTCCTCAACAAAAAACTATCTGGCCCCAAATGTGCATTGTGTCACAGTAGAGAAATCCCGAATTAGAGTGGTAACTGTTCCAAAGCCAAAATAGAGAGTGCTAGGAAAACTTCTATAATGGAGTGGATATGGAAGGCTTCTCTGACAAAGTGAAACGTAAATTCAGACTTAATGAATGAGCCGGTCCTAGCAAGTGAGGAATGGGGAGCAATGAGGTGGGGAAGTTCCAAGTAGAGGCATAGTAGGCAGGAAAGAGCTTGTTTTATATAGTTGTGTGTGTGTGTTATACTTATATCTCACGTATGCATTATGTTATGCGTGTGTTTGTGTACATATATTTAATAATGCTCAGCAGCATTGGCTGGGTACTAATAGTTAACATTTATTGAGCACTAACTATGTGTTAGGCACTGCATTTTGCATGTATTACCTTATTTAATCCTCACTATCCCCCTGGAAGGAGATACCATTATTCCTGATTTATCCTTGAGAAACATTACATAGTCAGTCCAACTCTCCCTTAACTAATGTGCTGTAAGTGTAGAGAGGTGGGGGGTGGTGGTGACGAATGGTCATCATGAGCAGGGTTAACGGAAGCAATCATGGAGGACGGGAGGCTCAATTATTATTTGTAAGGAAGAGAAGGGCTTGGCAGAGAGGCAGTGGGGAGTGGAAGCAGGGAACAAGTTTGTTGACTGTAACACCCATGCCAAGCAAGTTGGTTTTTTTCCTTCAGCAGAAATAGACTTCAGTAATATTAACCACGGGGCACAATTTACTTTGACCATCTAATGGCTGTTTTATATTTGCTGCTAGACTTCAAATTGTATGTGAGGGGGAGTTGTGTAATATAACATTGTATATACTTTTACAGGTAGTTTAAAATGTCATTTTCAGAGTGTTTCTGTTCACCTGTGACAACATAATAACATTAGAAACTCCAAAGAACTTTTTGGAGACAACTCAGCCCCGTGCCATTATTTTAACTTTCTAATCTAGGTTTTCAGTGAATTATGCCTTTTCGGTTTGGGACCCAGCCACGGAGGTTTCCAGTGGAAGGAGGAGATTCTTCAATTGGGCTGGAATCTGGGCTGAGCTCCAGTGCTGCCGGTAATGGCAAAGAGATGTCACCAACTAGGTAAGGTCTGCTCGGCCTGATGACTGAGGGAAGGCATTGCGCCATTATCAGTGTAAGCCTTAGCTGATGTTCAGTGGCAGCAAAGAAACAGTCCAGGGCCATTAAATTAATATGAAAAAACACTGGTGTTATGAACTTAGTATTAACAGATGCCAAGTTTTCTAAGCACAGTCTGTTTTTGGTACCTCTCTAAGTCTCAGTGATAGACTAATTCTTGGGTTTTTTTGGGTACATTTTCAGCGAGATTCCTGTTACTGTTGTTTTTGAAAGTTACAGGAAAGAACACTCATTTGAACAAGCAAATCTTTAGGACTACTATATGCTAGGCATAAGACTACAAATACACAGAAGACCTCAACCTCAGATTTAGTGTCACTTTGGCTTTGATTTGACTTTTAGCAGAAAGATAGTAATTCACACAGAGTGTGAATGTTTTATAAAGCAAAATCATTTTCTGCAAATTGGAGAAAACTTTAACAAATAGGATTTGTTCCATTTTTCTACTGCTTACTACAACTGCCTACCACGGTTTGATGAGCAAACCATCACATACATTGTTAGATTCCATTCTCACGGGTTGGAAATTTTTAGAACACAGATTTGAGCTTAATAAGGCAGGTACTTTAAAAATTAGAGTTATTCAAGGATGCCGTACTATTTTGGGAAGTACTAAGCATTTGTCTTTAGAAATGTCCGAGGTTAGGTCATTATCTGGTGGGAATGTTGGAACAGAAATTCAAGCACTAGATGTATTTTTGGATTAGATGTCATTTAAAGATTCTTTAAAACCTGAGATTCAATCAACATTTGAATAGTATATGGAATAGTATCTTCCATTTTATATTTTTCCATAAATATTCTAGTTTTTAGATCGCTCAGTTGAAGTGATTTTAAGGTGCGTGTATGCATAAATTGCCATAGAGTCATCACTATGTTTATAACTATGCACGTCCCCCCTGCCTTTTTTTGCCATTTAGCAATCACTGCATACCTTTCAAAATGATCATCCAGAGGGTTATTTTATATTTATGAATTTTCTGCATCTAAATGTATGGCAACAGCCACAATTTCTTTGCAATATAAGTCTAAAATGTTTGGCTCATCAGTGCCACTGTGTTATATAATTATATTGTGACATTCAAAGCTTTCAAAATGATTTAAAACAGTGGATATGCAAACTTTGCCGCTCTGAAAAAATTTCCTTTTTAGTATTTAACCACATGTCATTTGCTCTTTTCTTCAGGCAACTCCGAAGATGCCCTGGAAGTCATTGCCTGACAATAACTGATGTTCCTATCACTGTCTATGCAACAATGCGAAAGCCACCTGCACAAAGCAGCAAGGAAATGCATCCTAAATAGCATCATTAAGCCTTTTGTAGAGGTTTGACTAGGTCAAGGGTAATGGGCCAGTATCATCTTATGATCTGATAAACAAATAAAAGTGGTGGCACCTTTGGATGATGACAATAGTGGAAATATTTTCTTTCAGTAGGAAAAGACACAGTGTCGTCTGTAAAATATGTAGTGATAAGCCATCAGTTATGTTTGATAAGACAGAATAATATTTCACAATTAGAAAGTACTTTCGAGATCATTTTGCTCACAGTGGATCATTAATATCAGTAATTCAAGGTGAAGGTTAATCCACCTTCATTATCCATCATGAAGGCCTGTTCTAAATACTTAGTGTATTTTAGGCTGGTTTCCTTTGTTTATATTTGGGTTGCCACTTAGCTGAATCCTTTCACTTAAATAGCCTAAGCCAGTTTCTGGCTTGATGTCTTTTTTCTTTTTTAAGATTTTATTTATTTATTTAATAGAACACACGTGTGAGAGAGCACAAGCAGGGAGAGTGGCAGGCAGAGGGAGAGGGAGAAGCAGGCTCCTCAAAGAGCAAGGAGGCTGATGTGGGGCTTGATCCCAGGACCCTGGGATCATGACCTGAGCCAAAGGCAGACACTTAACTGAACTGAACTACCCAGGCATCCCAATAAATTGTAAACTTTAGAGTTATTTCTAAAAACAAACTTTTAGGGCACCTGAGTGGCTCAGTGGGTTAAAGCCTCTGCCTTCAGCTCAGGTCATGATTTCAGGGTCCTGGGATGGAGCCCTGTATCGGGCTCTCTGCTTGGCAGAGAGCCTGCTCCTCCCATACCCCCCCCCCCCACCGCCTGCCTTTCTGCCTACTTGTGATCTCTCTCTCTGTGTCAAATAAATAAATAAAATCTTAAAAAAAAAAAAACCAAAATGATAACAGAGAGCTAATACCCAACAATGGAGATAAAATGGAATAAATATCACTCAATCCTAAAGAAGGCAGGAAAAGGGGAAAAAGGGAACAAAGATAATGAATTTAAGCTAAATTATATTGATATTTTCATTAATTACCAAAGGTCTAAATACTTCAGAGAGATTCTTAGATTGGCTAGGAAAGAAGATGCTATCTACTTGGACTTTAAATACTAAGACATATAAAAATATGAAAGGTAAAAATAGATACACCATGTAAACATTAATCAAAAGAAAGTTAGAATAGCCTATAATAGACAAGACAATTTTAGAACAAAGAATACTACCAGGGATAAAGAGAGGCATTTCATAATGTTAAAATGGTCATAACAATTTTAAGTGTTAATGCAGAGCTTCAAAGTATATGAATCAAAAACTGATGAAATTGAAAAGAAACAACTCCATATTTTAAGTTGGAGACTTCAACATCTTTTAACAATTCATAGAAGAATGATAATCTGGCAGAAACTGTACATTCTTTTCGAGTACACATGGAAAACACCAAGAATAGACCACATTGTAGGCAGCAAGTCCTAATAAATTGAAAAATAGGCAAAATATGCAGAGTATGCAAGTACATTCCACAGTAGAATTAAGTTAGAAATCAACAGAAAAGGATCCAGAGAATCTCCAAATACTGGGATACTAAATGACAGGTTTTTTTAAATAACCCATGAATAAAGAGGAAATGACAGGAGAAATTAGAAGAATATTTTGAGCTGAATGAAAATGACACAACATGTCAAAAAGGATGGTGTACAGATGAATACTGCTTAGAAAACATTAAATTCTTGCATTAGAAAAGAAGAAACATTTCAAGCGAATGATCTGAACTTTCACCTTAAGAAAGCAGAAAAGGTAGGCGAACAAAACCCCAAAACGGCAGTAAGAAAGAAATAATAAAGACAGGAGATCAATAAAATAAAAATAAATAATAGAGAAAAATTAATGAAACCAAAAGCTGGTACTTAGAAAAGATCAATAAAATTGATAAACCTCTAAAGACATAAACTATTGATATCAGGAATGAAAGTAGAGACATTACTGTAGATCCTAAAGACATATCGAAAGGATAAATCAGTAAATTTTTTTTTACCAGTGAATTCTTTACTCTTCTAAATCCTCTGCCTTGAGTAAATCCTTCCTACACTGCTAGATCAGGGCTTTCTGTAAAGGAATACAAACAGGTTTGGGGCATCATGCTTTCATAACCTTCCTCCAGGTTGACATCAGCTCATTAATCATTCATCTTTAGACCTGATCATTTTAAAACATTTCGTTGAGGTGGCTGATTTAGCTCACTGTAAAGGCAATATGGTCGGCTGGGTTGGTGAGGCACTCAGTGCCGGGCAGCTGCCATTACTATACTTCAGGAGCTCCTTGAGGGATTCAGTTGCTGCTTCTGGCTGGTCATATCATGCTCCCTTCCTCCTATGTGTGTTTTTCTGTCCCATACTTTGGCAGATAGCAGGCTTTCATTTCTCAGTCTCATCTACCACCCCAACCTGCCACCTGGGCCATTCTGTCCCCTAGTAGTGTCCTCTGGGGATGGTGTCCTCTGGTGTTGTGAAGTTTAAAAACTGAGTGGCCTTATCCATGTAGCCAACTTTCTTCCCTACTTTTCAGGACTTGAAAGGTTACCAAAGATCTGAAGGAGTGCTTGTCTCTCTGGTGGGTGGTATCATTTTTTTCCCTCCTCTACTTCCTACATCTTCAGCGATCAGAGATCCATGGGGCTCAGGGGATCTTAAGTGGAGAGTAAATACCAGATTTTTTTCCCCTCAAGAGTCCCTCAAACCACTGTGCAAGTGATTGCACCAGGAGGTAAGGTGAGGGGTAATTTCTATGGAAATTCTGCTTTCCTGAAATTCACTCAACAAATACGTGTTGAGCATAAACCTAGGTGTCAGGTGCTATTACATTGCTCTTACATCAGTGAATAACACACACAGTTTCATGGAGTTTACATTCTGGACAGTGCCTCATTTTGTTGCCAGTCTAGCTTCTTTATATAGACTGTATAAGAGTGTGTGTGTGTGTGGGGGGGGGGGCATATTGAGGGATTGTCCTGTTACATTGCTGATTATGCTGAAACGATTTCTCTGAGTCAGTCCTAAAGGAAAAGGGATTGACTCCACACTTCAAGTGTGATGTATTTACTGTTTTATGGTCCCAGTTATGGGCTGTAGTCACAGATTTAAGGAAATAGAAAAGACCCCAATTGACACCCTATACTACCATGTTATATACAAGGATGTAGGGGCTCAGAGAACAAATAGATCCTAGTATCTTCTGAAATATATCCCCCTCCTACAAACTCCAGGCTGAGAATTGTGGGGGTACTAGACAATGGGGAAGTAGATGTATTATCCTACATCTACAGAATGGGAAATGCTGCTAAGTGCTAAGTGCTTGATTCTTTTCATGTTTCCCAATTCAGAATATTAAGAGAAAATATCTGATGGTTTGAATTCACCTTTACACACCACCAGATAATGTGATGTTGCTTCACTGGGAAGCTATAGTACAGTCCTCTAATCCAATCAGCTGTAGTCATGACAGGAGGAAGTAGGACAAGGGCCTAAATAGGGCTTCTCCTTCAAATTGGGGCTATGAGAGGCCTCTTCATCTTGAAAGGCTCTGAACTGGCAGGGAACAAAACAATTTAGGGATGCCTGCGTGGTTCAGTTGGTTAAGCGGCTGCCTTCGGCTCTGGTCATGATCCCAGGGTCCTGGAATGGAGTCTCATATCAGGCTCCTTGCTCGGCAGGGAGTCTGCTTCTCCCTCTGCCTCTGTCTGCCACTCTGCCTGCTTGTGCTCTCTTGCGCTCTCTCTCTCTCTCTCTGACAAATAAATAAAAATTAAAAAAAAATTAAAGTGATCATGTGATCACTTTAAAAACAACAACAACAACAACAGTGTTTAACTAAAAGAAAAAAAAAATCACTTTTTTCTTCCTAGACAGAAGCTGGAAGATGGAGTCCTATCTAAGAGATGAGTCAGGCTCTTAAGAATGGCAAATTCAAAGTTTCAGGTCATTGTGTAGTGGTTAGTAGGTATATGGGTCAGTGGCTTTGTAAATTGTAGAGAAGGTAGAAGAATTTTTGTGTTTTTTTTCTGTCTATGTATGTAAGTCCATGTGCATGCCCGCATGGAACCACTGAGTAGGTCCAGACAGGGTCTACAGCTGGGCTGTTTTTGTTTACTTTGTGCTATTGCTGAGAAGGAGGTACTAGGTGGCCCTCTAGGATGCTTCTGGAAAATCTTTTGGAAAAGAAAACGGAAGGGTGTTTCAGAACCACTTCTTCCTGTTTGGGTCTGATGGAGGGAATATTATGAGGGTGCAGTGTGTTTTGAACATTGGTTCAATCTGTACTTGTTAAGGCTCTAGACTCTTGGGATTCAGAGTTGTTTTCATGTCACATATGACTTCTAGAAGGTTTTGTCTGGTCAGCCTGGTATTGCGGTTGCTGTTGCTTCAATTTGATTAGTTACCAACTGAAAACTCAGCTATTCCAAACTCCCCCAATTTCACATTTCCAGCTTCTGTTGGAATTCTAGTCCTTTAAAACTTGTGTTCTTTCATGGTGAGAGTCCGCTGAGTTGAGCAACTGCTGGCTTTCTAGATAAGTCTGGCAAGTGCTCTCTTAATTTTGTCAGTCAAACCCTACCAGCTCTAGGGGTAGGGTTTTTAACTCACCAGCTCTACGGGCATTTGGGTTTGTGACTCCAGCCTCAGAGAACTGCTGGTAGCTGGCAGACAGTTCTCTGGAGGCAGGAAGCAAGGGAATAATCATGCTGTCCTTTATTTTGAAACCTGGTTCTTCAGCCTAGCTGAATGACAGCCAACAATATATTCCCAACTTTTCCAAGTCTCAGGTTCCTCATCTGCAAATGCCACCTCATAAGATTAATGTAATGATCAAATCAACTTTAACCTATCATGGAGTTTGGCATGCAATAATTCCTCTCTGAATTGATATTAGCTCTTTTCATTATCTTCAACTTTATTATTAATGTACTTGAGACAGAAGGGTAGCAGGGGAATAGATGTATATATGTCTATATATCTTATATAATAATTGTTTTTAAAAATTATTTTAAATTTTTTAATTTAAAATAAATTTTAATTTTTTAAAATATTTATTTTTCTCCAAGGTCAGAGATTATTTTATTCCCTTAGTAATTCCTCAAAATATTTTATGCTTCCTTCCCTTGCCCCAAAAAGTACATACCCTTAATCCAATTGCTGTGAGGGCCTATTTTCTCTCATTCTGTCTTCAATGTTGATTATCTTTTCATATATAATTCTTTTATTTCAGGTTCTGTATTTTAATATCACACCAGCTATTCGAGCCTATTTTTTTGTAGACTTTATGAATATAGACACCTAAAAAAATCATAAAATTAGAAAATACTAGTTGTGTTGTAGTTATGTGGGGGAAAACTTTTAATATAAGGACTTTTATATTTTTAAATAGAATTTTATGATTATGTCCTACTTTCTTTGCTATAATGCCCTCAATGATTCCTATAGAATACACAGTAATAATATCTTAGAGGAGCTTCCTCTCATTCTGTTTTCTTTTTCTTTAAGGGGAAAAAAAGTGGTTTAACTCCTTTTTTCACCTCTAGAAAAAGTTAAATTGTGCTTCCATTTTTCTAATAATTTGTTAGAATTTACTTTATTAAACCTTATAACTGCTATAAACCTAAAATATTCTTGTTATACTGTTAGATCAAACAAAAGTACTAGAAGCAAACCTACCATCTAATTCCAGATTTTATGTAAATTAGTAAACATTTTCAGGATAAAGAAAAGTATACCTCAGATATTTTGGTGTAATTCAATTCAAAGTATCGTCCCTGAAAGAAAGAGGAATCTGAGAATCTAGCCATACTTGCAAATGTGTGCCAGTGTTTATTTAAAATCCCTTCTATTTTATTAGAAACAGGAACAGTAATTTCACCAGCAGGAAATAATACAATGCAAGTAAGTGTGACGCTCCTTTGATTGTTGTTCACGGCAGACACTTTGGATCCAAGGTAAGAATCCAAATGAGAAATAATAAACTTCCATTCCCTGACGATTCATTTAAGTCCTGCCCAACTAGATGAAGGCTCCCACTGGGAGGAAAAGTTGCTGTTCCTCCTGGCTGGCTTTGCGTTTCTTTCAGTGCTCTAAAGAACTTTGTACTGGGGCAGCTTTGCTCTGCTGCGTCAGGCTGCGGGACAGGAGTTGATGCTCACGGCGCCGCTGACCAAGGCTGCTTTGCTGAAGCTCACAGGGCGCCCATCGATCACGAAGTGACGGATGCAGCCTGTGAAGGGTCTGCCAGGGGCCAAGCGTGGTGTCAGTAAGGACTCTGGAAAAGGGAAGAAATGAAAATGAAGACTGTAGGTGAGCCCTTCCAAGCCCAAATGTTACTCTGGCAAAAATATATGTAACAACGCTCACATCATCAAGATTTACATATCAAAAGTGGAATACAGTGAGAATTTACTCATTTTCTCAGGAACTGCTTTTGAAGTAATGTGACCGTGTGGTAATTTTAAAGTTTTGCCATGTTTCCCATGATCAAAGTCTTGAGTATATTTCAGCTATCTTCCAGGGCTGAGATTTCCCACTTACATATGAAATTTCAGTAGTGAATTTTCAGGATCTACCTACGCTTATGCGTTTTAGAGTTAATTTTGCCTTGGTCTCACTTATTTCATGTGATTTACTGAGAAAAGGGGAAGAGATTTTAGTTTCTGCACTATTTTTAGACTTGGTTAATGTTTCTGTTTAATTTGTATCATTACCCTTCACCCTTAAGCCTCCACATTTTTGCCAAACTCATAAAATATAATGAGAAAATAATGAATTCACATAAGCAAGATTTTAATTTTTCTGAGCTCAGGATTTAAGAACTATAAATAGGATAATGATAACTGGTCTGGTCTTTGTATGGGTACAGGTGCCTTACAAGTATGCCAGGGGAACTTTCTCCCCTTAATCTTCATTAGAGATCTAGAAGAAGCCTTATGCTTATTAATTGTACGGATACATTAAATGTGTTGGATGATAGAAGCAATATAATTTAAAGCAATTTAGAGAGCTTAGAAATATCATGGAAATAAAATCCATTTAGTCAAAGATTATTATTATGTACAAACAGCTATGTGAGCAGTAGCAGATAAAAGATGGAAAACACTTAGAAATCACTAACTCAGGAAGGAACATAAAATAGGACAGCAAATTAAATATCATCAAGGAGCTGTAATAAGTTTTCTAAGCAGTGTAGATTAAGACTATGCAGAAGCTTTGTACTGATAATAAATCATGGAAATCGCATTTCATATTTAGAATGATAATTATGAAGTTTTAGATTTGGAAGAGGCTGAGAGATCACTTCCCTTTGTCTCTAGATTAGTATGACTATATATATCTTCAAGGCTGCTCAGTGTACCTCTTTGTCAGAATAAAAATGAGTGAACAGGAGAGAGTATAAGGGACAGAAACATCTATTTCTTCTGCCCATTTTGGAAATTAGTTTTAGAACATGGATTTTGATTCTGTTCAAGCTAACCACCTTGTGGTTCACAGGGAACATCATCTAGAGGAAATAATTTATATTGAAATTATGGTCTTCATAATTCACTACGCAATTTATTGTAGGTAGTGACCATAAAGATCTCCGGAACCCTAAGTAACCTATTAATAAAATCAACACGTGATTTGAAGAGCAAACATTCCTCAGGTTGAAAGCTTGACTATATACAGAGTAAAGCAGGCTTTTTAGTAGAGAAATGATCAGATCTGTGTGTATGTGTGAACTACATTTCTTAAAATGTTTTTATTTCTAATTTGGATTTTTAAATTACACAGTAAAATTGACTTTTGGGGAATATAGTTCATTAAATGCATTAACTTTTTATTCATAGAAATAGTATCAGGATAGTATCATCAGGGTTCTATGTGATATACGAGAACTGGTCGAGATTCCACGGGAATTCAGTGCCTATAGGAGGTTCATTTATGACTAATTTCCTTTAGTTTTTCTTTGTCATGCCTCAGTTTCTGATGTCATTTTAGTGGAATTAATGTTGAACAGCTCAAAATGATGTAATTAATGACATTCAGCTTAAATTATAATTGCTTTGGTTCTAGGCTCACTGGCATGGTTCCTAGATGGAATTTAAAGCTGCAATGGTGCAGTGGCTACCCGCCCCCCCCACTAGTTCCTGTGTGCTGGCTCATTAGTTACAATTTGCTGTTCATTATATGTCCCAGGCAGGCTAAACTCGGCTTCAGGTACACCGTGCCCACCCAGTCTGTGGCACTTAGCAACTCTTGTAATGGGAGATGATGGCAGTGTGTAATGCTGGGACCAGACTCTGAAAACAAACAGAAATTGGAGACAAATATGCGTCTGAATGATATAGTAAGTGCTTTGGTGCAAAGTAAGGAACAAATACTCTTAAGTTCCATGAAAGAGGGCCATGCTTGTTTTGCCCCTCTCTCAGAGCCTAGCACAGTGCACAAGGGGCCCCTAGTGTTTGTTTTGCGTTGAATGAAGTCATGTTACCAGGCAGCAAGGAGAGGGCTATTTAACTTCCATGAAATCCTGTGGTAAGTGTCCCAGGAGGGCTCAGCAAACGTAGCACATTCCAGGGAGAGAGGGGCATGTGTGTGTCAGTAGAGGTCTGAGCTGAGTCCTAAAGGTCAATAAGGAATTGAACTGGGAGAAGAGTTGGAGAAGCTATTCCTCAAGAAGGTACCAGAGGAGGAAAGCAAGAACATTTTCCCAGAAATTGAGGCTCTGTGTGTGATTTAAAGGCCTGGAGCAAGGAGGGCATCATCAAACATTCAGAGAATTCCAAGTCCCAGAAAGTGTGGGGAGACCCCAGAGACAGGTGTGAGGAAGGGCCAGAGGATCAAGGACCTTGCTGAATTTGGTCTTGTAAGCTCTTGGGAACCTGTGGAATATTTTAAATCATGTTGTGGTTTCCAGGAAGAAAGCAATGTACAGAAATATAAGAACTGAGGTGACTCTTCTCCCCCATTGCCCGCAGGAAGTGCAGTGGTGGCCTTTGGCAAAATCCCTTTCAGAACTGAGGGAGCAGGAGGAGAGAACTGGGGGGATGGAGATGGGCATGGATGATGGAAGTAAAGAAGAGGAAGGTCTCAAGTATTTCATCGGGGGTTACTGTTATTGTCAATACTAGTATCTGAAAAATTCATGTTACAGAATGCTCAGTTGCTACTATTTCGTGAGTACCCAAGGTCAGGTTCTTAATTTGATCTGTGCTTTCTCTCTCTCTTTTTTTTCTTACTCTCTTAATTTATTACTCACCTTTACATGGCTCAGTCTAAAATAATCTAGTTAGGACACAAGGAAAAATCAAGCAAACTTTTTCCTTAAAATCACCGTCAAATTCCAGATGTAAAAGCTTGGTTTTCTCCTTCTTATCTCTCTCTTTCTCTCTCTCTCTAGCTTTAACATTCAGTTTTTCCAAGTTAGTGAAATGTGTGCAACAAACACTTTCAACATAGGTCATGGCCTGGGCTCCAGAGGGTTAAAACAGTTGTGGGGGGTCCGTAAGAGTCCTTCTGTCACCGCCCTGGATTACACACCATTCTTGGCAGATGATAGCAGCAACGTTACTGATGACTGCAGGATGGCAGCTGGGAACCTCTCCTGGGAACTGTCACTACGTCGGAACAAAACAACTTACGGTCTGCAGCTGTTTTCACAATTCGGGCTAATCCCGGACAGGGAGAACTGTGGACTCTCTTCTTTCTTAGTAAGGAAGGGGAGTGATTACCAGCAAACTTAGTTCTCCAAGATTCTCAGATCCTAGAGCAGTATCAGTAACTGAGTTTTCTTTGTGATAGAGAAAAAAAAAATAGAGTGTGTGTGTTCACTACGTGGACGTGAGGTTATATAAAAGGAAGAGAGAAAAAAAATAAGCATATATGGCAAAGGGAGAGGAGTATCTACCAGGCAGGAGGCTGAAGTGTGGTGATGTGTTACTTTGTTTTGATCCTTGGATAAGGAGTCATAATCACCAGTATACTTTTTCCTATGAAAGAACGTTGTATATAAAATCCTTTGAGTTATTCAGTGAATTACAAAAACACACGGCTCCATTCTTAGTACTATAATAACAATTATAAGAACTTACTGTTTTTTGGAATTGGAAACATGTCCCTTTTAAAGAACTCTTACCTGGAACACCTCCAACGAACACAGGCTCCCTGTGATCAACGGGTTTTGGATTCAGGGGTCCAACCACATGGTTCACTTCGGAGTCTACATCCAACTGAACCACATTGGAATCTCTAATAACTGAAATACCAAGAAGTATGACACTGGAGTGATTCATTTTCACATGAAAGAGACTAATTTATAACAGCGATGGCTTTTATTTATTCCAGAATAAACTTCACACTTTCTTCTATATCACTGAGAATGTCAATGTCTAGCCAAGCAATCCCTGTAACATTTTCCTTTGAAAGGAAGAATATTTAGGATATTCTATTTTTTTCTTCATAAATCACGCATTATTATTAAAATTTTTTTTAAAAAAGATTTTACTTATTTATTTGACAGAGAGAGATCACAAGTAGGCAGAGGCGGGCAGAAAGAGAGGGGGAAGCAGGCTCTCTGCCGAGCAGAAAGCCCGATGCGGGGCTCGATCCCAGGACCCTGAGATCATGACCTGAGCCGAAGGTAGAGGCTTAACCCACTGAGCCACCCAGGCGCCCCAATTATGCATTATTTTAAAAAGCTCCTGAAGACTATCTTGGTAGTATTCAAATTTTCAAATCACATGTGGATTCGATAAACACAGTAACATTTGATTCTCTTTTCTGGGCCCCTTGTAGACTGTCGTGTCCATCCCCTATTTTATCATTTAAGTTAGAGTCTTGAGTTCTTCAGCGCTACCATTCCATACTTGGGATGTAGGCTCACTTTATAAAAGGAGCTCAGGACACTCGTTTTTCTCACCTGTAATTCTGTGCCATCTGCCATCACAAAGACTCTGCTTGGGTGTTACCGAGGTGGAAAAGTCTCTGACGCCATTGTTGACTTTCACTATGACCTGCAAAAGACAGGATACGTTATATAGTTTCATCTTTCCTCATAAAGATAAAACTATTATTTCTTCAATCCACCCCAGAGAAGCAATGCTTTCACATCTGCAAACGAGGAGCTTTGCAATGCGAACGCAAGGGGTCGCTCTTTGGTAGGCTGTCGACAGTAAATTTCCTAGGCCAGAGGACAGAATAGTAACAGGAGAAAAACTGGGGGAGAGGAACAAGGTAATAAAATGCATTCCTTTAATTTTTACAGATTGAAAGTGTTCTACAAAGCAGGTTAAGGTACTGGTGGAGGGCGTGGACTTTGGCGCCAGACTGCCTGGGTTCCCATCCCAGTGCCCCATCGCCTCCCTCTGCCTGTTTTCTCACTTGTGAAACCTACCTCGCAGGGCCACTGGGGCTAACGGAGCTCATCCATAATTAGAATAGTACTTGACACCCAGTAACCATGATATCCTTATATGTTTTAACAGTACCAGAACTCAAATAAAAATGAGTTCTATTAAGTTAGGGACAATAATGAAAATAATGCTGTTTTCTCCTTAATATTTAGTCGAACACTTTCCTGAATATTCCTTAGTCATAACTTTTTCAGGATGAAAATGCCACTTAATTATAACAATTTTTTTATTTCTAGCCCTTGAAAGTAACATATATGTATATATGCACATATGTACATATATACACCTGGTATGCAAATATAGATAGAAAGATAGATACTTTAGTGTTTGTTTTGATAGCTGGATATGTTTGTTGCAAAAATGTTTTCTTCCAATTCTTTTATCTTTTAATAAATCTTTTAATTCCATTGTTATTGTTATTTATTTTTTTTTTTAGCTTTGCCACATTTTCATGGCTCTTTGCTCTAATCAAATCAATTCCCAACAGATGAATCTGAATCTAAGTACTGCCTGCATTTAAATGTCACGTGTAGCTTCCCCATAGTTTTTCCCCCGACGTTAGGAAAGACTGATGGACTAACTCTGTGAAATGAAAATGCTTCAGACCTAGAATTCAAGGTCAGAGAAGACAGACTGTTAAAACGGTTTTTAACCCACTACCTGCCCCTTCTTCATGTGAACATTTAGGTACTCTCCATTGACACTGTGGCCATGAACAAGGGTTCCGGAACTGCTTCTGGGACGGACTTCAAACGCAATCTCAAACTTCAGTCCGATATTGAAAGACTCATCTGGGGAGAGAAATATTAGAGCTTAAGAGCAGCAGCCTAAATTTTGTAACCATGGTGTGATTTCATAATTATACATTTTTATATCTGTTTTTTGAAAATTTGACACCTTTTTCAATAGATAAGCAGCAAGTGGCATTTCCCATGTCAAACACACGGTGGAAAGCTCCGTGGGGGGCTGAGATAACTAGCACATGACTGCTGCAGTGGGCCATGGCGTGGAGACAGCACGGGGTGGGGGGGCGTAGTGGGGAAGGCGCTACGGCATCTCTTCGCCAGGGAGGAGAAACCGATGACAACAGCAGGACCATTTACTATTTCACAAGCGAGGAGGAGAAAAGAGCAACCTGGGCAGAGGAAGTAGTCTGAACAAGTGCAGAGGCCAGGACCTTTGGAGAGCACACTGGAGGCCGCTGTCCCCTGCCAGGGTAAAGCGAAGGAAGGCAGGCCACGGGGGGAAGGGAACTCGTGCTCAAGTATGGAATGTAGACTTTATGTTGCAGTCACCGAGCAAGGGAGCTGCCTTGGTCAGACCTGTATTCGAAAATAAGTTTTTTTTTTTTTTAAGATTATTTATTTATTTGACAGAGAGAGAGATCACAAGTAGGCAGAGACGCAGGCAGAGAGAGAGGGGGAAGCAGGCTTGCTGCTCAGTAGAGCCCGATGTGGGGTTTGATCCCAGGACTCTGAGATCGTGACCTGAGCCGAAGGCAGAGGCTTTAACCCAGGCTTTAATCTGAGCCACCCAGTTGCCCCTAAAATAAGTCTTAATAAAGATCACTGGTGCCAGTGCTACAGAGCATTTCAGAGGAAAGAAAAACTGAGGGTAGCAGAAGCAGTTTGGAGCTGCTACCGCCGTGATATGAGAAAATGAATTCTTATTAAGAATAGCAGTGCTCATTCCAGGAGATGCATTGCAAACCCAAGCATCTTAATAGTATTCACTTGACATGTCTACTTATAAATCACTTTTTAATTTTTCCTGCTATTAGTTAATGGTAAGGGAGAACATAAATTGTGCAGGTTGCTATCTGAGCCTTCAAGTTCTTATCACTGAAATCCAATGAAAGGCTGAGAAATATGAGTGTTGGTGCGTTATTGTGGATCAAGGAGGAGAAAGGAAAGTACCATCATGAGTGAGACAGAGAGAGGAAGATGACCTCTGATATTCTCTTGGGCGTGGGGGCGGTTTAGGAAGCTACATGTGGCTGCATTGTCATGTCTTTATTCAGGGGATGTTCAGGGTACCGATCCCGGTGACTTCCTCCTACCTAAGGTTTGCTCTATAGAGTATTTGTTGGAATGACTTGGATGGCGATTGTGTATAGGTTGTTAGGACTTTATTTATTTTAGAACTACTATGTTCCATGATTTGGCATAGGGACTAACATGCCAGAGGCACACAATAAAAACTTGGTTGAGTAAGAGTAATAGTTAGGGAGAATACAAATCCAGAAATAACATTTCTGAAGAATGGGGTTGCAGAGCAAAGGGAGGAAGTGGAACTCGCTTTGGTAGGGACCACAGGTCACACTAAGAGGGAGCAGAGAAATACGAGAGCCACCCTGCTCTGATTAGAGCCGCCCTGACACAGATTAGAGCACAGGGCAGCGGAGGAAATCCTAAAAGGGCCAAGAAGGGCTACATCAGCATCAGAGGTGTGGCAGCTGTGGAGAAGCTCTGGTCCGGGAAAGCAAACAGGGACGAGCGAGCCCGTCTAGTTGGGAGTGGCAAGAGGTGACAAAGGGGATCCTGGCGGAAAGAAGCCATTTTCTAGGGCCAAGTGAGTTTGGTATTCTGAAGTTTTAACCTGAGCCCCATTTCCCTGTCAGCCACCTCCGGGAAAGAAGTATTTCGTGATTCCTGTTTTGTGCAGAAGTCACTGTTACCTAGAACTACGTATCCTCCTTCTGTTGAAAAGTAGGTCCCTGTTTCCATGGGACCTTCAAAACAAGGGGTCACGCTGAATGTCTGAGAAGCAGAGGTGAGGGAGGCCCCGTTGAGCTGAAGGTTGCCGAGACAGCCACTGAAACTGTAGACCGAGTTGATCTGAGGGAAGAAGACATTTCTTAAAATCCATTTTCTTAACATGCACAGGTGTGCACCAAAGGGAAACAGAATGAAAGGATTCGCGTCCCGAGAGAAACGAAGCAGTCCCCTGTCTTATTTATCTTAGCTGCCTGAAGGCTCCGTCATTTTCCAGGTAGTTGCTTCTTGAACGAGTTCTCTGTGGTCGGGATTTTGTATGTGATCAAGTCAGCCCGCAGTCATCAGCTATGAACATTTCTACATACACTGTGACAAATAAGTTGCAGCTATGGTTTTGAAAGGAAATATTAGAACTACCCTCATTTGTTTTCCTTCAAGAATGACAGCTGGCCCCAAGTCACCTAACGTTGATGAGGGCTAGCGAAGTTGTTAATTGTTGAATCTACCATGGTTAACTAATCAGCAGAAAGCTTACATTTCCGGCTCCATTGGGCTCCTTCGGACAACTGACTTCACAGTGCTTTGGAAGCCTTTTTTTTTAAAGGAATTGTCATGAAATTGGGGCTACTTGCCTAAAACCTCATTATAATGTTAGCCCCCCCCCTTTTTTTTTGCTTTATCCACATATATTAGCAAATCTTAGAAGTGCATCCGTTTTTTTCATGCTGAAGTCAAATCTATATTTATGGTAAGAAAGATACATTCCCTTTACTGCTAAATATTTTTGTGAAGATGCAATATTATTAACTTTTAAAGTACAGAAATTACATGCTTTTTACTATAACCGCCTCTTCTTCCCTCCAGGGGTAACCACACTTCCTTGACCATTTACAAATTGTGTGTGTGTGTGTGTGTGTGTGTGTGTGTGTGTGTGTAGGAAACAAAAATGAAATCATAGTCTACAGAATGGCCCCAAAGTTTTTTGTCACTCAATGATATGTAATGGCATGACATTCTTTAATTCTTCTTCTTCTTCTTTTTTTATTTTTTACACTAATATCATGTGCATTTGCTGAACAAATAAGTATCTCCTTGAGACATCTCATGACAGTTTAAACCTCTGAAACTGTTTCATCTCACCTCTCCCTTAAAATCAAAAGATCACTCCTGACTTTGTAATGCCGGAGGGCAGACAGACGTGCCCGGGGACAATGCTCACTTTGATAGCCTATATCCAGTAAACTACAGTTCTGTTCTTGCCGGTTTGTTGATGGTAAAACGAGGTCCTGGGTTAAATAGTCTGCCAGCTCTAAGGTTCAGTGGCTCCAGCTGGTCGTGCGTGGCTTACCTGGACATTTTTCACAGCCCTTCCAGGAGCCACACCTCCCAAATAAATAGGACCCTTGATGTTCCAGGCAGCTCCTGTAGGAGGAAGACTCTCTTCTAGGACTCGAAGGCCATCAATGATCAGTCGGCCACTGCTCTTTTCCCGAATAAATACCACCTGGGTGGAGAAAAGGACAAAAGCGCACGTCAAGTGCATCCCCAGATTTGGCGGAAGGCTCAGTTGCCTCTTCTCCAGACTCTGCTATTGCGATACTATGGGATATTGGCAGAAGTGCTTTAAAAACTGGTCTTTTCTCTGAAGGTCAAGTGTTTGGTTTTTTCCTTTAAATCTCGACTTAAAGCTACAGGCTTAATTTCTGAATTCAGCTTATATGTATTTAGTAGAGTTCTCAATGAAGCCCTTCCCAGATGGCCAGCCCACTGGGTTTCTTCCTCTTCTAAATTTATGGTGATTAATGCATCTTACATTTCTTACTCTTTCCATTATGTAATACTGATTTCTTTCAATATTTAGATTGTCTCCCTGTGGTATCCTAGCTTCCTAACAGATTTTCTCTTCACTTTGTATCTTCTACGGCTTAGCCTATAAAAGACACTGGGCAATTGCTGTTGAAATTTAGAAACTTATAGGCAGTGGGAAAACAAGTGAAAAATCATTAGAAATTAAACTTCAGGTTATGTTTGCCACTGGTCCCTTGGTGAAAATAATTACACTAAAAAAATTACATGCAGCCTGTATCTCTTTTTAAATAATATGCTTCAAGATTTTTATAAGGAATTTAAAAAATTTCTTAAAATTGAACTCTGAGCATATGGAAACAGAATTTTAAAATGGGTGTTTCTAGAAAGACCAATAGTGGGCATAATTGTCACTCCATTTGACAATGGTGACTACTTGCTGGTAATAATATTCTCTGCCTTCAACTCACATCATGCCATAATCCATCATTGTATTTCTCTTGGCTTCTAATCTTCAGTTTCTTGTGGCCAACGTTAAACATGAAAACCAAGCGGCCGTGGGCTAAGAATAGAGTCATGAAGTCATTCTCTTCTTGATCTGAGACATAGAAAATCATCCCATGGGAGGAACGAGTTTTCAGACGAATGGAGAACTGAGATCTGGCAAATGAAAAGGAAAAGCTTACTATCTGTAAAATGAGACTGAGGGCGACCTGTAGCTTTCGAGAGCAACACAGTGTAAGGAAGATCGAGTATCAGATCCCAAGCAGCATTACTTCTAATTATGCCTCAGTATTATTCATGAATATTGGGAAAGCACAACTAACTCAAAAATGTAAATCTTTCCCTACTTATTTATACAGCAGGGCTACAATCCACATTCAAGGAAGCATTGTTTCAGGTAAGGATCATAATGTATCTTGCTTTGAAAGCGTGGTCGCATTTAGTTTGTTCATATGGACAAAACAATGGTCCGTAATTAATGTGCATATGGAAGTTTCCATAGAAACAATATGATTTGTGTGCTATCTAAAATACAGGTTCAATTTGTCTTTCCCAGGAAAAATTAATCAGTAGATATCACAGGCCAAAAAGAGCCACCAGAATATGTAGGAAGTAAACAAAACCTTCTAGACTTTTAGCTCCAGGCCATATAGATTAGATACATTTATTAGACTAATTTCTAGTTTGATCAAACTCTAAATTCTTCCCAATGAATGCAAAATACTGATACCGCCTATTAGGCAAATAGCAAATTAGAAGGCATTAGAGGTTACTTATTGAATACATCTCCTCTACGGACTTCTGAAAGAGATATAAGACCTATTTAAGAATATCTGGGTGCTGACACCATAAAAAGAAATCTTTGAAAGTGCTAAGTAACCTGGAGATTTGCGGAATACTGGGAAGAGGTGCTGGGCTTTACAGATAGCTTGAGGGCTAGCTGAGGCACAAGTGGTTTTTGTGTTTTTGGTGTCTTTCCTTATTAACCTTCCAGCAGTTCAGAGGCACCCCCATTTTCAATCTGAAAGCAATTTATACAGGGGAAGGAAGGTAATATCAAGGTTAGATGAATACTCATTGGAAATGTGCCCCATGTTCCTTTCTTTGATTGCTTTTCCTTTTTGGTAAAAATGCAGCAAACTCCTAGAAGAAGCTTGTATTATGCATCTTACTTTTGGGAAGGAAGTCAGAGAGAATCTAATTTATTGGAAAGTAAGAATCATGTACTACTTAGCATTTATTCTGATGATAAAATAATAGGATTAAGTGGCACAGAATGGAAAGAGCATAGGAAAAAGACCACATGTGGCAAATAAGGATGAAGTCCAGCCATGGCATAAAGTTTCTGGAAGGATAGTGTGTTACTTTACTTTTCACCAAAATCTCCTTTTAAGTGTTCAAACTCTTGGCGGCTGTTGGCTGTCCCTCCATACTGATAGGCATGCTCTATTGCTCTAGGACTGTTGGAAAGGTGGCAATAAGAATCCCTTGGAACATTCCTCTCTGGGAACTTCAGGCCGGCAGGATCCCCTGAAGGTGCATCTTTACTTTTCTCTCCCTGTAAGAATAGGAAATCACTCCTATTAAGGGATGAAACTGACATACTAGTAGCAAAAGTTCATTTGTGATTTCTTTATCATTAATAAAAATAAAAAAAATAATGAAAGTGTGTATTATTTGTGCATTTTCCATTCATGAAATACTAGGCCCCTCTTTTCCCTTAAGCAGATGACAGCAGGAGCTGTAGCATTAAAAACAACAAATGACCACACAATACGTTAACAAATCCAAAATTCTAGTCTGTGATAGTAAAGCAGAGCTAACCCGAAGCCACAGAGATAACTGCTCTATAATTTAAATTAAATGTACATCTTAGCCAATGGTGAAAAGTGGAAATATGACAATAAAATAGCCCTGGGGAATCAATCCATAAAACTCTCATATCATAGATAACAATATTTCTTTAACACACCAATTATTATTTATATAAGGCATTGCTAACATACTTAGGAGCACCTTCAAAAGATTTAAGAATATTTTTGGTGATAAGTAGTAAACTTTTATGTGACAAGGTATAGAACAATTACCCTGGGCTCCTAAAATTGCACTGCTGCTTTTAAAATTCAGAGCCGTGAGATTACAGGCTAATATTTCATGGTTATCTAGTCTTAATTTTTGAAGCAAAATTAAAGTAAATGCAAATAAACCTGATCATCTCATCATTTATTTTTATTTTTCAAGATTTTATTTATTTATTTGATAGAGAGAAAGAGAGATCACAAGTGGGCAGAGAGGCAGGCAAGGGGAGAGAGAGAAGCAGGGTCCCTGCTGAGCAGAGAGCCCGAGGAGGGGCTCGATCCCAGGACCCTGGAATCATGACCGGAGCCGAAGGCAGTTGTTTAACCAACTGAGGCACCCAGGTGCCCCCATCCTGTCATTTATTCATGTATCCAAGCAATGTTTATTGAATAACTACTGGATAGAAATGACGTGGAAGGAAATGAATATGTCTGTGTGCCCTCCGCAGGCAGTGTGTGGTGGGAAAAAGACAGGTGAGTGAGAAATGGTTTCTTTTTTTAAGGAACTGAAAACCGATTTGGAAAAACAGGCAGTTAAATAGCAAACTGGAAGACAGGCTGTTGCCCGATAGAAATGACCTTGGATGACTTGCTGGAGGATGGGGTTTTGTTTTTCAGGAGGGTTAGGGGTGAGAGATTGGTGGGGAGTTGGGGATGGTCCCCCACTCTGGAGGCTCCTCCTCCTCCTCCGTCAGTGCATCCACTTCGCTGTGGGAAGAGGGCAACTGTGAATCACTGCTGGGGTCAGCAAAGCGAGGGGCTACCCGACTACGAGGTCTCTGAGACCAGCCCTGCCTTTCTCTGCTTCTGTGTGGGAATCCATAGACAAGGACCTGTCTCTTGTCTGCTGAGGAAAGGAACAGACGCTGGGATATTTACATGTGGCAACCAAATACTCTAAATCCTCTGTGGATATATGCTTTGAATCATAATAATGAGAATAAAAAGACAAATTATAATTTAATTACTTCACTACCATATAACACAGAGACTCAGTTTATTATCCTAGAATAGCTGTATATGTGGGATTCTGAACCCCACTAGACTTTATCAGTGTAATTTTTTTCTCTGAGGGTCTTTTTTTTTTAAAGATTTTATTTATTTATGAGATAGAGAGAGAGAGAGTGAGAGAGAGAGAGCATGAGAGACACAGCAGGAGCAGAGGCAAGGAGTAGAGGGAGAGAGAGAGAGAAGCAGACTCCCTGGACTCTGGGATCATGACCTGAGCCGAAGGCAGGTGCTTAACTGACTGAGCCACCCAGGTGCACCCTGAGGGTCCATTTCAATGCAGTAAGATTTTTTGTATCACATAACAGCCAAACTAGTTGAACTACTTAAGCGAAAGAGGGCAGTGCTTTATGAGGATCAGGGAATATCTTACACAATTCAAGGGAAGAGAGTACAGCATAGCGGGGTTCTACCAGGGGCAAGAATCAGGAATTGCAAAGCTAGGAAGAATCAAGGCACCCCTTTTTCAAATGTTTCTGGTATCTCAGCTTTGTTTTTCTCAGACTATTTTCATTTTTCTTTCTCTTCAGGACAGCTTTCTGCCTTTTTCTTTTTCTGCAAAGCAGCTTTCTTTCTCTGTGCATGATTAACATAGAGCCCTTAGGCTTACATGTTTTCCATTCAATGACCAGCCTAAGGCTAGTGTCTCTGGGTTCTAAGTTTGTAAGGAAGGGGATCTGATAGCCCAGCTTAGTTCACATGATCGACCCTAATCCCAACATCAGTATCCAGGTAGATGAAGTCACATACCTAAAATACTGGGCTTGCCCTGTGTGGAGGGAATCAATTCTCAGAAAAGGGAGTGGTTGGCTGGAGAGCACCCCAGAATGATGCCTCTTAAAACTCATAAAATCTTCATTATCACACGAAATACCACATGAGAAACTATGTCCCCAATTAAATTTAAAAACAAAAATTATGAGAAATTTCCATGCTGGAACACTTGTGGTAAGACAGGTATTCTTATGTACTCATGGGGGAATAGAAAATACTTTTGGAAAGTAGTTTGCCCTGACCCAGTAAGTCTACCTCTAAGAATATTTTGTAAAGATTTATTCAGCAGTGCAATCAAAGACTAATATACAGTGATTTTCACCCATAAAGGGAGAAAATTGGAAAGCACTGAAAATTGGTTAAATAAATTAAAATATACACATAAAATGGAATATTAGGAAGTTACTGTGAAAATAAATAATTATAAGCCCAAATTGCTATGAACTGGCCTTTATAAAAATTTAAACCAGCGGCCACACGTTTTTCTGATAGCTGCTTAAGAAGCTATTGATACAGGGTAAATATGAGAGAAGATTAGCAAGCATTTGACATTCTAATTACCAAGAAATATAAGTGAAATCTACAGTGATTCTGTATCTGTTATTATGGAGTTTCTAAGGCTTTTTACAAGAAAGGCTAAGAGGTTTCCTATAATACTGAAAAGTTTATGTTAATAGTTCCAAGGTCTGTTGATTGCAACCTTGAGGGTATGAATATTTGTTAGGAAACTGCATTTGATAGACAGCTTCAAATAGAAAACGGTATTCGTTTAAAGCGGTAAAGCGATCTTAAAGGAGTAAAGGCTTATCTTCCTCATTAGCCTATATTAACCTGCTGCGTCTGATCCACTGAACCACGCTCAAATCCCAGCTGAAAAATTCCAGGATAAACCTTTTAGCATCAATATGAGAAGGGGATGGTAAGATCTCATCAGAATTCCATAGTCTCCTGTGAAAAATCCTTTAAATTATCCTCTAGCAAAAGCCTTCCTAAAAGTCACATGAAATTATCTTTCTGCCTGAGTCACTTTGAGTCTTCCATGTGAAATTCAGGAGAGGATCCTGAAAAATTACTGATTTTAAATTGTACATAAATAAAATTATCCTATTTGACAAATCGTGTGTGAACAAAGGAGGAGTTGCAAGGGGGTTCTCAGAAGTGGTCCCCGTAAGCTGAAATATATAGGGCAGTGCTCAAGATATAATGACCAGTGAAAAACTACCAGAAGAGAGAAGCTGGTGAGGATGCTTTCCTCCTGCTGATGGTTCAGAAGCCGGCCTTAGATGGAAATCAGTTCTTCCTCTAAAGGATGCTCAGCCACATTAGCATTCAAGGAAATGTAAATTAAAATCCCAATGAAGATACCCATGAGATTGGCAAAATTATAAAAATTTGATCATATCCAGTTGAATAACCATATGATATTCAACCACTTCCAACTGAAATATCCAATTTTGCCATGAGATTGGCAAAATTATAAAAATTTGATCATATCCAGTTAGCAGTTGTGAGGGGACAATAGGTTCTTTCAAATGCTATTTGTAGGAGTGTAAACTAGTATTATCTTGATATCGACAGTGCACATTCCCTTAAGCCAAGCAATTCTACTTTAAGGAATTGATCCTTTAGAAACATTCATAAGGCTCTATGGAGATCTAACAGCTAATATTCACTGAGTGTTTTGCTCTATGCCGGGCATTGTGCTAGAGCAGTTCCTGCATCAACTCACTTAATCTTTTTAACAACACTATGATGCAGATAGCTAAATATGTATTGAACATTATGTGCATTGTTCTAGGCTCTTAGGACACATCAGTGAGCACATTAAAAAAAAAAAAAGGAGCTTGAATTCTAGCAGAGGAAACAGAGAGTGAATACTGAAAATAAGAAATACAGGAATGAATTAAAATGTGGAAAGTGCTATGAAAAAGAACAACTAGGAAATGCAAAGGAGATAGGTAGCACTGAGGGAGAGCAGGAGGCAGCCGAGGTACTAAATCGGGGGGTTAAGGCAGGCCTTGCTGAACGCTCGAAGGCTGGGCAATCCTGGAAGGAGGAGCCATTTGTGTGGATGTTGGGGGAAGAGTGGTCCAGGCGGAAAGAAAGACCTTAGGGAAGGATTGCACGTGGCTCATGCTAGTGTGGGCAGAAGAGTGAGTGAGGGAAAGGGGCCTGGGTAACAATATAGAGCCTCTTATGACATTGTAGGGACCTGAGTTTTTATTCTGAGTGTAGTGGGGGGGGCACTTTGAGCAGGGGAGTAACATGATGTGACATATGTATAAGTGTGTGGTTGTTGCGTGGAGGGCAGAATGTCCGAGAAGCTGGTGGAAGCAGGGAGGCCCGCAGAATTACAAGATGAAAACTACAGAAGAATTTGGCAATTAAAATTGTGTGTGTGTGTATGATGGGTCTGTATCAACCACTATCTTAATGAGAACCCTTTACATGACCATTTAACAACTCATGGATAATTCTGCTTGGGGAGTCCCTCTGGCAGGGCTCAGGCGGGAGATGGTAGTGGCTTGGACCTGGGGGGACGTGAGGGGGTAAGGAGTGGCACCCGAGGACTTTAAAATTGGATGGGAAGGTGGGTGGGGAGGACCAGCCTGAAAGAGTGGGAAGGAATTGAAAGTCTCATCTGTAAGGAAGGCCACTAATGAGAAAAGCACAGTTGTCAAGGGATACAGTTTAAGAACTCAAGATTTGTTGATGGAGCAGCTCTAGTTGATGTCACGGAGCAGCCGTGCTTATGACTGGTTGAAGTGAAGGTCAAGGAAGGAGGGTAGAATAGGACGATATCAGAAACTTTAAGAATTTCCACGCCTTTGGAATGTTCTGCCTGTGACAGAAGCCCGAGATCATTACACAAAAGCAAATAGTACTGAGAATTACAGTACTAAATAATACATATTATCCATACAAGTGGTTACATATGGAGCAATTTTAATCATTGTAATGAAAAGCATTGGGCAGTATGGAATATATCTGATTCAAACTGTTTCTCTGGGAACAAAGATTGATGCACCAAAGCTGATAAACAACAATATCAGATTCTAGAAGAATCCCACCTTTCGCATGTGCACACAGTTGCAAACTGGAGTGAATCTTATACAGCATCAGTGTCTAGAACTGTGTGCGTGGAATGCGAGGGCAGTTGAGAATTTGGTACAGCATTCTCTTTTACCTTTTTATTCTGACTTGTTTTAGGCTTTGAGGAATTTTTCCCTTTTTTGTAGAGGAAGTACAATGGTGAAGACTCAATAGGACATTCGTAAAGAGAAGTGTGGACCTTTTCCACGTATCGCTGGAAATCTTCTACCTCCACATCTTGATCCAACCTATGTAGCAGAGGGGGGGGAAACCCTTAAAATGTGGTTCAGAATTACAAGATGAAAACTACAGAAGAATTTGGCAATTAAAATTGTGTGTGTGTGTGTGTGTGTGTGTGTGTGTGTATGATGGGTCTGTATCAACCACTATCTTAATGAGAACCCTTTACATGACCATTTAACAACTCATGGATAATTCTGCTTGGCACCAGCACATTCCGACAGACATCTTTTCCCTCACTGTGCTCTGGACGATGCGTACTGCCTCTGTGTTACTCCATGTGCATTAAATTTCTCCCTTGCTTGCTCTTGTACTCAGGGAGTACTTCCTGTCTTTGTCAAGGACCTAGATTAATGGCTTTGTTTAAAGTGATGCATTAAGAAGACTTTCTTAAACCTCTAGCAAGGATTTGGGTATGTTACTCTGTGCTACACCATTAATAAGTACAGCTATAATTACATATAATATTTATAGCTTGCTGTATGCCAGGTGCTTTCTGCACTTTATCTCATTTAATCATTCTAACAAGGAAGCAGGCTTTATTATTATCTGCATTTTGGCAGAGAAGAAACGAAGGCTGACTTAGCCAAGGGCATGCAGAAATTGAAAGGCAAGAAACCGACACACGAACCTAAGCATGTCAGTTGCTTGAGCACATGCAAGCTTTTAATTACTACCCTCTATTGCTTCTCATAAATTTCACAGTTCTCAGTTTTAATAATGGAGACATTTTCATTATCAACTTGATTTTTTTTTATCAATCATGCAGACTTACGAGTCATAAAAATATCTTACCTGGTAAAGTAGGCATTACTTATACAGCCAGTGAAATTAGCATACTGGGGACTAATGGGTGAGCCACCGAAGTAAAACTTCTTTTCACCTGCTTGTGTCTGTTCCACTTTCCCTTTGGTAGGGTTCTTACTCCCAAGTCTGCTTTTATCTACTATCAGTTCATATCTGCAAAGGAAAAAGCTTCTTTACACACCACACTGCTACCCTTTTACCTGGAGTTCCATTCTAGATGGCTGGTTTTCTCATGGAATTGACATAGAACATTCAGGCTAGTGAAAAGATAACAATTTGCATCTTCATGAGGTCTGGGATAAAATAGGTGAATATTTTTATATGCAGAAAAAACTCTCCAAACCCCTAAAAACAAGAAGCTGAGATGATTAGTTACCAGCTTTTTTGGGGGGGGGTGATGGAAAAAGCAGAATGTAACTCATGGTGATATTTAATCACATTTGGGGAGTCTGTTTCACTGTAAAGCACACTGACTGGTTTTGAGTGTAATTGGAAATGGAGTCTAGAGAGGCCAATTAATGTGGGGTTTTTTTTTTGTAATGGGAGGGCTCCATAGAAGTGGGCATAGCAGCCGGCTACAACAGAAATGTATTTTTTTTATCCCAGAAAGCTTTCTTCTAATGAAGAAGAAATTCAGTACTACATATTTAAAAATTAAAGCCAAAACTTTCAAAATATGGCCATAAGTGTAGAGTTCTCAATTGCTTAACTAATAATCTAAATGAAACCAATGTTTGCGGATCTCCTTCTACATGCAAAACACTGGCCTCCATTCAGTAAGTACTATGTGTAGGCGCTTCCCTCAAGGTTTGTAGCCTGTGGTTTTACTGGAAAAAACCCTTTATATTCCTGTTAAGTAATTACATAGTGTTCTATTTGGCATCTCTTGAAAATTAATAGCAACTTCTTTTTAAAATTATTCCCTCTACCATTTTTTTAAAGCACTGGAAAAGCAATAGAAGAGTCTATTATTCACGGTGGTCCTTGAGCAGAATCAGTCCTACCAATAAAGGCATCTGGTGGGAAGACTATGAAGTGAGAAGCTGTACCTTGCGGGTGAGACGGAGGTGATGACGAAGTGGGACAGCCCATCATTGTACTGCTTATCGGCCGACTGCACCTTAATTCCCTTGACATTCATGACCACAGTGCCGTTAGCCAACGAAATGGAGAACACATCTGACTGAAATTCAAGCACAGGGTTTTAAGTAGGGAGGCCAGGGATCCAAAAGATGGGCATGTTTTCAACATTTACTTAATGATACTGCTTAAAGGAACACCCGATGTGCGGGAAGTTGGCTTGTGAAATAATTTCTGTGAAAACAACAGTGACAGACTATTGCTTATATTGGTGTCGTCGACAAAATTAGGCATGTTTCAATGGAGAAAGGAGCTTCCGAATCTCTCCTGAACTGAAGATTTCTGGTGATTTTGTTGTGCTGAGGGTTGTTCTAGGGTTAGCGCCTTCCTTAATTCCGGGCATTGCTATTTTGTCTTCAGTTTCTTCCCCGGGAAAGGTGACACTTAAATCTCCTCGGGGATGTAGCTAGATGGCCAGGCAAAGGTTAACTTGCCAGTTTGGCTTTTTAAGTGTTTTTAAGTGTTTTACTTTTCTTCTATAGAGGTGGAAGAGAAAAAGAGCTGAAGTTAATAGTTCTTTTACTAAATTTGCTTATTGATAGTTTGAAATATTGGCAAATTGATAATCTTGCTTCTCTTCCCTTATAGAGGCACTGATCTCTACAGTGAGGGCACAGCCCTCGACATAACTACTTTTTTTTTTGAACAAAAAGTGTTATTTAACTAACCATGGTAATCTGAGACAGGTTTGGTGGTAGAGGTCCTACAAAGTGTTTTAGGTAAATTCTCACCATCGCTCCTGATTTAAATTCAATTCAATATAAATGTGACAGATACAAGGGAATAAGTATGGAAAGTAAGAGCTGCTTTTACATATTATATTATGACCTGCTCTATCAGTGTATACATTGGTGATGACCTTTTCAGAGATAAATCAGTTGGGTCTTGGGGTCATCAAACCTCTGGATATCTTATTTTATTTTTGAAATAATATATCTTTAGGAGGTGAGTTCAAGTGTTCGATAGCCAGTCCAAGAAGAGAGAAATATGTTCCTTTTATTATTTTACCAAAAAATCACATATGCATTTGTATATATACACAGAGGTTCTTAACATTTTTTGTGCTATGCACTCCTTTGGCAGTTTGGTGATACACATAGGCCCCTTCAAAAGTAACATTTTAAAATGCATCAAACAAAATATCTAGGAATAAAAAGGAAACCAATCATATTGAGATACAGTTTCAAAATATTAAAACAATAAATCCGTGATATAGTAATATATGTACTTCTTTATTAAAGCATTAAATTTTAAAATCTCTCAGCAGATCTACTAACTACTGTAATTTAAAAGTAGCAATGAGCAAAAACGATATTTTACGATATCAGTGGCAACTATTATGTGAAAAGAAAAATAACTGTGGTTTCTATTAATGATAAAAGTAACAGGTTCTGCAAATATTACTGTGGTTTGTTGCTGACATTTGAAACTGAAAAAAATGCTAAATTTTAGCTTGAGAAAATAACATTTTTTAAAAAATCTTATTTTTTTCTGACCTAAATCCACAGAACCACTGAACTTTCTCCATGAACTCCTGAGAGGTGGGTCTATGAATACCAGCTCAGAACTTGTGATATGGGATAGACATAATAATAAAGTGTCTGAAATGAGGCATTCTGTGTATGCTCATGTGAGTCCAAATTAATCTGAATCAAAAATCACCTTTAACGTGCTTAAACAGCTTTTTCAATGGATAAAACAATTATCACGATAAAAATCCCCAAAGGGAAAAAGGAATACTTACTCCTGAAGCATAATAGAATAGTAACCCATTTGGCTGTAACGTTCGGAAATTAAAACCTCCTTCAAAGCCATCGAAGAAAGATATTTTCTGAACTGAAGCAATGAAACTCTGCCCACTGAAATATGCTCTGCGAGATATCTGTGCGGCAAAAAAAAAAAAAAAAAAAAAAAAAGGGAAGATAATATTTGTGATAATTATCAAATGCTTTAAAGTGTCAATTTCTCACACACCAAAGCCCTTGCCTACTGGTTTCTGTATTAATAGTTTATGTAAAAAAAAAAATAGTTTATGTTTTAACTTCTGGTTTATACAGGCATTCAGGCATGTTGACCATCCTTCTGTGTGCCTCTGGTCAATGGGGTTGTAGCTTCTCCACTTCCTTCCACCCTGAGTGAGTAAAGATGCCCACACAGCCTCTCTGGGCTTTGGAAGCCCCACCCATTGAAAACTGAAGCAAATGGACAAGTCACAGAGGAACCCCCATATGCCTTTTTAGCTTAATGATTCTCCTTTTTGCTGGTGGCAGAAAGGAGCCCAAAGTGTACTGAGGCTCACAGAGAATGTGAAAAAAGCTTTTCCAGCTTTTGAGAATGATAAGCTTATGTCTATTGATGTGTGTGTGTGTGTGTGTGTGTGTGTGTGTGTGTGTGTGTGTATTTACTTAAAAGCTTTTGATTGACTTGTACTTACAAGAGAGTCTTCTGGGCATCCATAACCAACTCCCAGGGTTTCTGTCTGCTCTAATAAATTGAAATCTTTCTTTTGGAACTGGAAACCCTTCATGCATCCTCTGAAGTTGACATCTAGGGGAAGGTGTGCTCTTAGGGTCCTGGAAAAGAAAATTAAGTCTTCACTGATATGATGATGATGATGATGTTACCCTGCATGTGTGGGATATGAAATTTGATTTTATTTATAGTCATTTTCAGTAGCTTTGTAATTATTCATATTCTCCTGCTTTCTCTCAAAAACACGGTAATGTCTAATCTTTGCTTATAGAATAGCTTTATTCTGCATCAAGCCAATTTGTTTACTTCTCTATTATTTTCAAGATGCTTTAACTTACACCAGCTCATTTTATATTTATAAAAATTCTGTGATATAAAAGGAAAGGCCAGGGGTGTCTGGGTGGCTCAGTCGTTAAGTGTCTTCCTTCGGCTGGGGTCGAGATCCTGGGGTCCTGGGATCGAGCCAGTACCTCATAGAGTTTCCTGCTCAGCGAGAAGCCTGCTTCTCCCTTCTTCTCCCCCTCCCACTTCGCTGCTTGTGTTCCCTCTCTCGCCATGCCTCTCTCTGTCAAATAAATAAAATCTTAAAAAAAAAAGGAAAGGCTATTATTTCCCTTTTACAGATGATTAATAGGTTGAACCACATGGGAATGATGTAAGTCAAAAACGGTCAACTCTTGGCAACTTCAAAATGAAACTAAGAAACATCAAAATCTTTTTGTTTTTGTTTTTTAATATCATTAGTGATAAGTTAAGATTTGAACCCAGGTCTTCAGTCTTCCACTAATCCATTCTCAAGTGGACTGGAGTAAAGTCATGAACTCGTCTTCTTGGCTTTTTTGCAATACACTTATGATCAAGTAAGGCTGGAGAAATCTCCTAGTGAATGTTGAGCTTTTGGATTAATAAGAAAGTAAGAAATCTTTTATCTTTGAGATCAGGGATGACATTTTGATTAATACTGTAATCCTAGTACCTATTATTATGCCTAGTATATAGGAGATGCCCAAGAGCATATTATCAAATATTGAATGACTATGAAGTTAGGTTTGATCAAATTACAATGGCTTCAATGTACTTTACATGAACACTGGCCAAACTAAGGAGTAATAGTCCCACTATATTCTGTTCCATCAAAATCACACCTAGAGGACCAAGCTAACTAAAGGTTTGGGGGTAGATAATGACAACCATAATGGTTAAAAGTCCCATGTAGAGTTGCTGAAGGAGCTAAGAGGGTATCTAATTTGGAAAAGAAGTTTGAGGTTAGGGTCTCATCCCAGACCAGTTAGAATTTCTGGAGAGGTGGTTATGGGCAATGGTGTTTATAAACTTTCTCCAGGTTCTTCTTTTTTCTTAAATTTAATTTTGTTTTTTCAGTGTCCCAAGATTCATTCTTCAGGTTATTCTAATGGGAACCAGGGTTGAGAATGACCAGGCTGGAATATCCTAAAGTTGCCTCTCAGTTTCAAGGGTGTCTGATGCTATGACTTGATTGTAATAAGAGATAGTTCAGTTTTTAAATCCACGAGAATAAAGTTGCAGTGACACATAATTCACAACCCCTTGGATAAGCTTAAAAATTTTTGTGCCTTCAGATGCTATCTGAGAGGTCAAAGAAGCTTAAATTAAGTCTGAAATAGAAGTAAAGGGACACAATGCTTCTTGTTCACACAATACACATGCTCCACCTTTCCTCTTGCAGATAAGAAATACCGCATTAGATTATGTTCTAAGATTAATACAATAATTAAAGAAACCTGTAGATATCATCTAGAAGATGCTAATTTAAGGAGGTTATGAGAGTGCTTGAGTGTGTGCGCGTGTGTCTGTGAGCGTGCCTAGAAGCAGCAAGTGGGAGTGCCTTCAAACCTTTACCAGACCTCTCCTGGATGCTGAACACTCAGCCCAGCACATCATTAGGAACAACAGCTACTTAACAACAAGCACTTACCTGGATTGTAAAATTTCTGGGGGAGCCCCTCCAATATATATGTCTGTAAAAGGTATCTTCATCTTTTCATTGTCCATGCTCTTGACATGTCGTCTGTCCACCACCAAAATCATTTTCTTATCGTTGTGGTAAATGATTGAGATCTAGGAGACATAATATATAGTTAAGTCTTGATCATTGTTTAATAATCAGCTTTTTGAAGATGACTATATATTTTAATTATTCTGGTTTTAACAGTGGGGTCCCCATGTTCCTGTGCTTGTTTGTTCACAAAATGGGGAATAGCTTTTCCTTTCTTACAGACATGCACACTCATGCTTAAATAACCAGAAGATCACATTTTTTGGAGAAGGATTTCCACATGGAGAAGGAGCTAGACCCAAAAATATTTTTGTCATGATACCAATTGTTTTCTTTCGCCCCTTTGAGGGGATTCAGGAAAAAACTATAAACACGGACCTTTTGGACTCAGAGGGCTTGTTACCAGGTGTCATCGTTTTAGTGACACAGTGAAAGGTTTTAATGATTCTGCCAAAATGCTAGTCAGCGATATAGTTATTCTTCTATTGTAGACTATCCTCATTGAGGCCATGGACTTTGAACTGAAAAAAGAAATACAGCCTCCTACTCTGCATTTTGGTTCAACTTAAGAGCTATGCCTTTTATACATTTTACTCAATTGTAGATTCAAAGTAGTTGTTACTGAAAATATATGAAGTATATCATCAGTATGTTGTACAACTGTTTCAAAGTTAAAGAGCATTCCCTGGGGGCTCTCTTTATAAGGAAATCTGTGTTAGTATTTTCTAAGTTCTGGATAAATGGTTTACAAGGAAATTCTCTATTTGCTTACTATCTACTCTTTTTACATTTAGTAGTGCTCAAAGGATACATTTAAAATGGCTGTGTATCCACACTCTAGCATTTTCAACAGATGTATAAAAGTATTCTAAGGAGTGTCATTGTAATCAAGACATTGAGCAGGAGTCTTTCAGTCAATGAAACAATTAAAATGAATCTTTCAGTGACTCTTTTATTAGAAAACATCAATATGACAAAAACATCCATTCTTTTAAAGCAAATGTTATCCTGGAGTTGAGTATATGGGGTCCTGCTGTTGGTTTTTAGAAGTGAAGGTGCTCAGTTTAATTACTTTCCCACCTATGTCATTTGGCCATCTGATTAGATCAATAGGTCTAAGTACAAGTGAAACAAAATAAAACAAACCACACAAATCGCAATGATATATACCTCATGGTATTTTGCATCATTAATCTGGGCTTTCTTCAATGTGTCCTCAAGATGCACAGGGCCATTGCTAAACCCAAAGTCATAGAACACATGTAGGTAACCATTGCGCATTTCCAAGCTGAAAAACATACTCTGTGGAGAGAAAGAAGAAGTTATAAGATGCAAACATCTGCTATTAGGAAGGTGCAGATTTAGCTAACTTTGAGAAATAACACTGTATTCTTTATTATTGAAACTGAAGACTAAGGAAGTCTCATGAAATTCTTATTAAAAAAATAAAATTGCAACTTATCCATATCAGCAGTTAGGTCTCATGTTAATATATCAAAATGTTAATATTTATACACAGTTTAAAACAACTATCTTCTGTTTCATATTTACCTGATGAATTAATGAAATTTTAAGTTTGCCTTATTGACCTTTTAAAAATCTTGAGAACGTCTGAAAATTGTAACAGGCTAACAGATTTGAGTGCATTGCATTTAAAGAGGAAAACTGGCAATTCTGAAAAATAATTCCAAGGTTTACTGAAAAGAATCTGAAAAAATTATCAGCAAATAGGGATATAAGGAAAAGGATATTTCTGTATTATTTGGAAACACTGGATTTATGTAAACAAACATGAAATGATTATGCACTTGGGCCATATGATGTTTGAGAACCAAAGTAATTCTGTAGCACTGAAGTAATTTACTGGTCAGGTTTGCTTGTTTTGGAAGATAGTTTGCAGACAGAAGAACTGGATGGATTTGAGAAATGAGGTATTATGGTAAAGTTCCTATTTATCAGAAAGTGATCTCTCGAGTGGAGTCTGTATATTCGTGAGATATGGAAAATAATCCATTGGGGGAAAGAAAGAAAATATTTCAACTCCCATTTATACTAATTTTAAAAACTCTAAAATAGAGAAACAAATTAACTTTTAGCATTTAATACATGGCCTGAGCTGGGCCTCCATTTTGTCCTTCAGACAGATTTTCGTGGGCTTTACATGGTGTGTGAGGCTTTGAGAGCACAGTTTCACACTTGAAGGCTGGTGGTGGCCCCTCACCCATCTTTGCTTTTAGCCATATTGCAATTTATTGCAGCTTATATGTGTCTGGCTACGTGGATTTGCATGTGAGAAGACTTAAATAATAGAATATTTATAATAATTTTCTCTTGAGATGCAGTGATGTGAAAATATTTTCGAGACACTGATGTTTGCAGATTACTTCCTGCAAATGACTAAAAATGCTGTCAAGTTTAAAGAGGGATATACATTTTCTTTATAAAATGAGTAATTATAAATTTGTTGACCTTCATTTGTCATGACAAATGTCTTTCAGTACCACGAAAGTTACTGGTTATTTAAAAAAAATACTTGATCTGTTATTTCAGGAGAGGGGTATTATTATAACATGGCATGAAAAAGTAACTTTAAAATTTTTGTTATTTTTTATTTTAATTCCAGTATAGTTAACAAACAGTATTATATTAGTTTCAGGTATACAATATAGTGATTCAACACTTCCATACATCAACTGGTGCTCATTGCAAGTGCATGCCCTAATCCCCATCCCCCATCCCCAAACCCACTTCCTCTTTGGTAACCATCAGTTTGTTCTCTATGGTTAAGAGTCTGTTTCTTGGTTTGTCTCTCTCTCTCTTTTGTTTTCCCTTTGCTTGTTTGTTTTGTTCCTTAAATTCCACATGAGTGAAATCATCTGGTATTTGTCTTTCTCTGACCGACTTATATCACTTAATATATTCTCTAGCTCCATCCATGTCATTGCAAATGGCAAGATTTCATTCTTTTTTAAGGTTGAATAATAGTCCATTGTATATATAAACCACATCTTCTTTATCCATGCACCTATCAATGGATACGTGGGCTGCTTCCATAATTTGGTTACTGTAGATAATGCTGCTATAAACATAGGGGTGCGTGTATCCCTTTGAATTAGTGTTTTTGTATTTTTTGTGTAAATACCCAGTAGTGATAACTGGATCATAGAGTAGTTCTATTTTTAATTTTTAAAGGAAACTCCATACTGTTTTCTACAGTGGCTGCACTAGTTTGCATTCCCACCAACAGTGCAAGAGGGTCCCTTTTTTTCCACTTCTTTGCCAACACCTGTTTCTTGTTTGACTTCAGCCATTCTGACAAGTGTGAAGTGACACGTAGTTTTTCTTTCTTCTCATTATAGTTTTGATTTACATTTACCTGTTCATGAGTGATATTGAGCATCTTTTCATGTGTCTGTTGGCCATCTGGATGTCTTCTTTGGAGAAATGTCATTTCATGTCTTCTGCCCATTTTTTAATTGGATTATTTGTTTTTTTGGGTGTTGAGTTGTATCAGTTCCTTATATATTTTGGATACTAATCCTTTATCAGATATGTCATTTGCAAATATCTTCTCCCATTCTGTAGGCTGCCTTTCAGTTTTGTTGCTTGTTTCCTTCATTGTGTGGAAGCTTTTTATTTTGGTGTGGTCCCAATAGTTTATTTTTGCTTTTCCCCCTTGCCTCAGGAGACACATCTAGAAAAATGTTGCTATGGTCAATGTCAGAGACATTACTGCTGGTGCTCTCTTCTAGAATTTTTATGGTTTCAGGTCTCACATTTAGGTCTTTAAAACCATATTGAATTTATTTTTGTGTTTGGTATAGGAATGTGGTCTAGTGGGGCACCTGGGTGGCTCAGTGGTTAAGTGTCTGCCTTTGGCTCAGGTCATGATCCCAGGGTCGTGGGATGGAGCCCCGCATCCGGCTCCCTGCTCGGCAGGAAGCCTGCTTCTCCCGCTACCATTCTCTCTGCTTGTGTTCCCTCTCTCGCTGTGTTTCTCTCTGTCAAATAAATAAAATCTTTAAAAAAAAAAAAAGAATGTGGTCTAGTTTTATTCTTCTGCATGTAGCTGTCCAATTTTTCCATTGCCATTTGTTGAAGGGACTGTCTTTTACCTATTGTATATTCATTTCTCCTATGTTGAATATTAATTGACCATATAGTTGTGAGTTTATTTCTGGATTTTATATTCTGTTCCATTGATCTATGTGTCTATTTTTGTGCCAGCACCATACACTCGATTACTACAACTTTGTAATATCACTTGCACTGGAATTATGAGACCTCTAGTTTTGTTTTTCTTTTTCAAGATTCCTTTGGCTATTCAGGTCTTTTCTGGTTCCATACAAATTTTAGGATTGTTTTTTCTAGTTTTGTGAAAAATGCTGTTGGCATTTTGATAATGATTGCATTAAATCTATAGACTGCTTTGAGTAGTATAATTTTTAACAATATTTGTTCTTTAATCCATGAGCATGGAATGTCTTCCTATTTCTTTGTTTTTGTCTTCAATTTCTTTCATCAGTGCTTTATAGTTTTCAGAGTACAGACCTTTTGCCTCTTTGGTTAAGTTTATTTCTAGATATTTTATTATTTTTTGTGAAATTGTAAATTTTTTCTTAATTTCTCTTTCTGCTGCATCATTATTAATTATAGAAATGCAATAGATTCCTGAAGAGAAAGTAACTTTTCTGAAGAAAGTTGTACTCTGGAGAGATGGTTTTTAAAAAATGTATTTGTAAAATTTTCTAATGTTAAATGAATTTGTTGATGAAAACAATGTGTACTACCTATAAAAACTCTCATATATGCACTATTAAAATAATTTTAGAAAAACATTTCTAAGCTGTTTAAAAATCTTTCAAATAAAGATTTCAATGGTCTTGAGTTCTTTTGTTAAAGTTTACAAAATGATGCAATATATGATTAGCTAGCAAGAATCGACATCAGAAAAGCTGGAAATGTACCAGCCAAATTCAAAGATAACTTTTGCCAATTAGTGATGGAGACTGAAAAATGGTATCATAATTTAGTAAGCATAGCCAATGATACACATCTTACACTTTTATTTTTGAGGTACTTTGTTTAGTTTTGACAGCCAATAAAATTTAATATTGAAAGCAACTGGACTTAGGATAAGACTTTTGAGTAACTGTATCTCAAAGAGTTAATGAGATGTCCAAAAATACATAAGCATATTTAATTACATTGTTCTTACTAGCACTGCTATTAATATTTGTACCATTAACAAATAGAAAACAATTTTATTTTATTTCATCTTTATTTTAAACTTGTATTTATTTTATTCAATATTTTATCTTTATACAAATTGTCTTTTATTCCTAGTTTTGAATATTATCTCTATAATAAAGTATGGATTATTACTATTAATAATCATTAATAAAGCATAATTATAATTATATTATAATTTATAATTATATTATAAAGTACACATTATAAATGTGTGTTTACATACACGCTTTTTAAAAAAAGATTTTATTTATTTATTTGACAGAGAGAAAGAGAGAGAGATCACAAGTAGGCAGAGAGGCAGGCAGAGAGAGAGGGTAGCAGGCTCCCCGCTGAGCAGAGAGCCTGATACGGGGATTGATCCCAGGACCCTGAGATCATGACCTAAGCCGAAGGCAGAGGCTTTAATCCACTGAGCCACCCAGGCGCCCCTATATATACACTTTTATGTATATTATTAAGAAATGCATAATTTATGGTAAGCATGTAAATTTTTTTTTTTACTGATAAAGGCATATAATGTAAAAAATTATATGTAATTTTCTGTAAATTTCTGCAGACACACTACCCACCTAGATCCTGGTACTGATTTTCTGCAAAATTCCCTAGTTTATTAAAGGGGGTTATATTTAATATATATACAAACATACATTTTAGAATTTCAGTAATTACTTATGGCTGACATCACTTCCCTAAAGAAAAAGAAATCCAATTTTGCTTTCTAAACTAAAACTTCAGTTTGGTGGCATAACGCCTCAACCTGGGAAGGTTCCTAAGAACATGCTTAGCAGAAAGTAAAGGGGATAACGGAGAAGATCAAGAACTTTTATATTTACTCACTCCATTGACCATCAGGAGCACGAGGCCATTGTCCGCTGGTGTTCGAACTTCTATGTCAAAGCGAGTCACCTGACCAAATTTCCCTCTCCTTGTGATATCTCTTACCACGGCATAACTAGAGCCATCGAAGAAATAGCTGGCAGCTCGACTCTGAGTGAAGGCCAGTTTGTCTCTGAAATTAAAACGGAAGGATCGTATAAACATGACAGTTTGCATCATGCATTTCATGTGAGGCCCTTTCAACCCATTGTCATGACATCTTCCATGGAACTTTGTTTTTTTTTTTTTTTTTAATTTTTTTTTTAAAATTTTATTTATTTGACAGAGAGAGAGAGCGAGATCACAAGTAGGCAGAGAGAGGGGGGGAAGCAGGCTCCCTGCTGAGCAGAGAGCCCCATGCGGGGCTCGATCCCAGGACCCTGAGATCAGGACCTGAGCCAAAGGCAGAGGCTTTAACCCACTGAGCCACCCAGGCGCCCCTTCCATGGAACTTTGAGCACTTAAATATGTGGAACTTGAGAAACAAAACAGAAACATGGGGGTGGGGAAAGAGAGGCAAACCAGAAAACAGACTCTTAACTAGAGAGGACAAACTGAGAGTTGCTGGAGGGGAGGTGTGGGGGGAGATGGGCTGGATGAGTTTTGGGCGTTAAGGAAGGCACTCGCTGTGATGTGTTGTATGTAAGTGATGAAGCGCTAAATTCTACACCTGGAACTAATATTACGTTGTTTGTTAACTAACTGGAATTTAAATAAAAACTTGAAAAAAAGAATAAATGAAGTTCTGATGTCTACCTGGGAGACATAGAGAAGCATTTATAGGTAAGTTAAATGAATGGTTTTATTCTTTATTTTTTTATTTTCAGATTTAGAATATATATATATATTTAGAATATATTATAATTATAATATAATTATAGTATATATAATCTAATTCTAATCTACTTCTAATATAATATTCTAATATATTAGAATATGGAATATATATATTCTAATAGAATATATATCGGATTTAGAATATATATATATTATATATATATATATATATATATAATATATATATCTCACATCTTCCTTATCCAAATCAGTTATTTTGAATGGATTTCTTTTCTACCCTTTGTGCTAAGACAACAGAAGTTTCCAGTGAGACCAAAGTCTCTGGAATCCTAAATTAAAGCTGCAAACAAGTTGTTTAATACTTTTCATAATTGTACATGCTTGTCTGTGGCAGAAAAGAACTGAAATGATTTTTGCAGGCATGACTATTATGCAAGTTCAAGACTGAGTTCTCCAAAGAAAAAAACTGAGAACCTGAGTGTTGATCCGCGGTTGTCTCATCTGCTGCTTTCACATGGCTATTAAAGTCTTTAGTACTCTTAACACTTTCTTACCTGGCACAGGGTACTGACTTGGAGGGATCCATGTTATAGATGTGCTTAAAGTTGTACAAGCTGATCACATCATTATTCAAAGTGGCCAATTCCAGGCAGCCCACGAAACCGGGCAGGTTTAAGCTTGCTGGGAGCTACGCAACAGACAAAGTCAATTACCCCATGATAGCATTTCACCCAGATGATACAGAACAAACAATGAAATAGATAACAGATCAAGGGGAAACTGCCCATACAGATAAATATCTTTCCAGACCTGTGTCTCCTCTGGGTCAGATAATTTAGATAAACAATGATTTTTCAGTTGTGCCTATCTAGCAGAGAGGATGGGATTTGTTGAGTATATACAATGCATCAGTCACAAACCAAATAGTGAATTCAGGACCAAAATCAATTCTTTCAGCAGCTCTTTGATATATGTATTCTTGTTTTCATATCAACAGAAGGAGAGTAATTCTCAGAGAGGTTCAATAATATTTTTATAATTAGTAAGTAATAGCCTTGGTTTGAAACCCTACATCAACTCCCTATCTCCCTATCTGGGCCTTTCATTTATTTGCTCTTCACCAGGTCTCATAGTCCGCCCCTAGATTCACCCCTTTCCTCATCCCAAGTATTTTATTTCATGTCTATATTAGTTGAAATAACTGAGTTTTTGAAATTGTGATTGTGAACCTAGCAAACCCACAAGGTCCACACTCCTGCACACACCTGTGGGTGGGCATAATATAAATTACATATGCATGTATCGGAATGAAATGAGTTGATATACAAGTGGTAGCTATAGCTTGATAGAATTTGACACCGTGAAAATATGGGTAGCAGAGACCAGATTTATATGCTAGATTTATAGATCAGAATTTTATCACTCATCTAGCTAACTTCTCTCTTGAAGCGTCAAGATTTTGATACCACCCCCAAATCACTGTAGAGCTTATGGATTTTTAAAAAACAGTCAGTGTAGATTTTCAGTAAGTCCAAATCTGGCTGGATAGCTTACCTTGAAGTTTGAAGGCACGCCACCGACATAAAACACAGTGTCCTCAGGGTCCAGATCCAACAACGAGTCCTCTCCTGCAAATTCTCCCTTTTTAATAAACTTTTCCTCTGCAGTGCTACTCAGACTTGGGACTGTCAAAAACACCTTTCCGTGTTTTCCTACCCTGTTAAGAATTTTCAGTCTTTATTAGCCAGATAATTTGTAGAAAATATGTTTTTTTAAACATCATGTGAATGTTCCCTCATCACAGAATCGGCAATTTGATTTTATCACATGCGTAAACTTTTACAGAATGTCAACAATCAATGGAAAGAGGAAAAAAAAGAATATTCCATCTTGGAATTAAGGCATGGATTGGCCAGATAAAAAGATGTAATAATCAGATTTCTATTTAGAAATAGAAATGATGATTTCTAGAAATTTTAGAAATTTCTAAAAATTTCTAAAAAATTTCAGCAATTTAGAAATGATGAGTTTTTTTTCTAATCTTTTGTTTTCCACTTAGGTATTTGGAAAGGAGTATAGGAATGAATACTGGGGGGAAAAAGGAGCAGCAATAAAGGGAAGAAAATGCTATTTAAACATCCACAGGAAGACTGTGTATGTGTGTGTTTGTGCACACACATGTGTGCATGCATGCGTTCCCCAAATCTCTTGTGAAATGTGCATGGAAGCCCTGTATTATGAATTCACTTTACCTTTCAATCTTGACAATGCTGAAGTAAGCAGGCCAGGAACTGACGGGTTTGGAGTCCAGGGGAATCTCTACATCCTTAGCTCCCAGATTATAAACATACACCAGGTTATCATTTTTGATTGCAAGACCCATGTATTCTTTTTTGGCCTGAAATGTCAAGAAGTCACTTAAAGAAAATCCATATGAATGAACATTATATTTTGTTTTCCTTTCTTTAAGGGACAATCATCAATCCAAGTGCTTGGCTGTCCACAAGGCACATCCGGCCTGAATTATTACGAAGTTCCTATCAGATTGGGCAGTGCCTCCTCCTTCCCAGCCTCCCTGTGGCTACATCGATCTGCTGCCCCCCTCCCCCACCCCCCGTGTTTGTCCAAGTGCATCCCGGACAGGGAGATGGGCAACTGCAGGCATGTGGAAATTTGACGGGTTCCAGGAGCAGGCTAATCCCATCTGGTTAACCCACGGATATAACGCAGCCTGCTGAGACCCATTGCCGTGCCTCTCCAAACAGGGCGAGCATCAAATATAACAAGCCTCTGGGTTCTGAAAGTCCTTGAAATTCAATGAGCAGTAGGAGACTGATAATGAAGCAGGCCCAGAAACATCCCACACAGAGAAGGAATTACTTATCTTTAAAAAACTACTTGAGTCTTGGCATTAAAGCGGTCTGTCCTTTTTGGGTTATCAGAATGGGAATTTTGTTTGTTTGCATAGGTAGTTTTATTTCAGGGCAAGAGGAAAACACCTGTCTTCCCTTTGACTATTATTCTCTCTTTTCAAATGTGTGTTCTCCTGGGTGTTATACGCAACTGCTGAATTATTGAACTCTCCATCTGAAACTAATGATGTACTTTATGTTGGCTAATTGAATTTAAATTTAAGAAAAAGGAAAAAGTGAAAATAAATAAATTTACTAGGAAAAAAAATCACATCATGCACTTACATGTTTGCTTCCAAGGTACAGGATGAACCGGTCTGTAGCCCCAGCCAGCTCTGGCTGCTTCATAGGCGGAGGTTTCATGTACAGGCTCAGGGACGTGAAGGTCTTTAAGTCATCCATACTGGTTTTGGGGTGCACCTCAACTGCTGACTGGCCGTCAAACATCATGGAGACTTGGATCTGGAGTTAAGAGAATGTTTCTGTTAAAAGCATCCTGCAGAAATGGGCACAGCTCTCTCCCATGGTTCCCAACAGGCTTCCCTCAGTCCTTATAGGCTCTCTGAGTCCTACTCCCTTCCCTGTCCTTGTTTCCTGATGTCCTCACTTTGTTGGAGAAAGAGGTTAAGGCAGAGCATAATACAGTCATTTACATTTAAAGTGGGGTGAAAGGAAGCCAAAAAAGGGTGACAAAGCAGATCTACCATGAGGATAAATACAAATCCTACAATGAATTACACACTTGGTTGGGAGTGAACTAAATAGCTTGATGGGATTTGTAACTTTGTAACTGACCAGTTACATAGTTGAGGCCCATAAAATTAACAAGGACTAGGCATTGCCAAGACTCTCTCTAGAAGACAGTTTAGGTGATTAAGTTCCTCAAACTTTTTTCCATTTAAATCAAATTACCAGAAAGCACTCATAGAAACCTAGCTTTGGAAATAACGTTTCTTTACACTAAGCTTTTCTTGAAACGTTCCCCAAAGTATCTAACAAAGGTAATTTGTGGTGTGGGACCTATTATCACATATCATTTAAATGCTGAATATATTTACCAAAAACAACCTCCTCCATTATAAAATAGCTGATTTCCAACTGTTCTTTCAGTCAGTACTTAGGGCCCATGGTCTGTTCAGGCCAATTTGCAATTAGAAAATAAAGCCATATAATTTGGCTGTAAAAATGATGCTGGTCCATACATCAATAAAAAGTAAATGAAAAAGAGGGCCAAGAATGAGCCCTATTTGCCACACTGAAAATGTTAATTGAGTTTTGGTGTTGCTGTGTGGTCTCTGTGCAAAGATTGTTCAGTTTAGGTGGTCTGTGATTCCCCACTGACACCTGTGAGGAGTCAGTGAAGGCTCCCTATATCAGTGTTATACCAGAGAATTCCTTGAAGAGGTAGATGGGCAAGATTATTCCACCTAGTAATTGCACTAAAACACCTGTTCCAATAATTAATAATAACGACAAGAATAAACCATGTCTTCTTTTGGTGTTTGCTTTACTCAATTTCTTTTGTTCTACGAACTTTGTTGACTAGCTTAACCCTGTGACCCGTAACCTTGGCTATCCATAAGGATCACGGGGAAGCTTTTTAAGAAACACAGTTATCGAGCCCGTCCTCTAGAGAGCCTGAGTGATGGCTTTGAGGTCAGGACTGGGAACTGGTTTAGTTTTCAAAGCTCTTTATGTAATTCTAATGAACAGATTCAGATGGTGCTTTAGAACTACTGAAGTAGAGGGGTTGCCTGGTGGCTCAGTGTGTTACACGGCTGCCTTCGGCTCAGGTCATGATCCCAGGGTCCTGGGATTGAGTCCTGCCTGGGGGGTGTCCCTACTGGGCAGGGAGTTTGCTTCTCTCTTTGCCTCTGCCCCTCCCCCTGCTTGTGTTCTCTCTCTCTCTCTCTCTCTCTCTTGCTTGCTCAAATAAATTTAAAAAAAAGAAAAAGAACAATTGAAGTGGAAAGGTTCCAGGCTCTGGCAGCTGCCGAAGAGCTGCGGTTCAGTTTCCTGATCAGCGAGCACCGATGAAGACTCCCTCCATGGTTACCTTGCTGGCGACACTTCTGGTCTGTGCGATTAGCTCCCGGATCCTCTGGATGCTGGCAGAGACGTTGCTCGCAGGCCGCTTCTGTTCTACGGTGCGGAGCTGATCCAGGAGCTGAGGGACAACCTCCGTCAGATTTCTTACTGCAGTTAATAAAAATTAATCACTTGAGTAAATATCTCAACTATGTTAACTAATATTAACTATGCTTAAGGAATCAGCTGGAGACAACAAACACAGGGCTACTTCTGTGCAAACTATAATCATTTGTAATCCTGCCAAAGGAAGAGTGAAGCCCACCGTATAAGTGATTCTCATTTTGTGGCATTTATAATGTCTATTGGTCTACACGTTGTATGTAGAGTAAGCTGACTTATAAGGTACAGTTCTGAAGGGCGGGGCCCACGACAAATGTACAGATGTTCCTGTCACCATATAGCACAAGGTCTGCTTGCATTTCTAGTGGAACTGATACAACAAGTCTAAAGGAAGGCTGGGCAAAAGGAGGTGGGAAGGTTGTTTCCCTGGATGCCTATTCCCACATCACACCGCTGCTGCAATGGTCCATGTGGAGGCAGAGCTACTTGGAGGAAACAACGGAGCGTCCAGAAGAGTGGCAGTTGTGCCAAGGAGAGGGTGGGCACCATGGTCTATGGCCCCATAAGGGTGATGATACAAACACATCATACTGACTTTGTAGGTTTTTTTTTTTTAAATTTTAATTTTTTAAGGTATGAGGTACATGTAGAAAAGAGAATAAAGGCACCTGGGTGGCTCCATTGGTTAAGCATCCAACCCTTGATTTCAGCTCAGGTCATGATCTCAGAGACGTGAGATGGAGCCCCGCTCCCTCTCTGTGCTCAGTGGGGAGTCTGCTTGTCCCTCTCCCTCTATCTTCCCCCTGCTCACATGCTCTCTTTCTAAAATAAACAAAAGCTTAAAAAAGAGAGAATAAATCATATTTACACAACTAGGTGAGGGAAGCCCAAAAGAGGGAGAATGGCGTAACTTTCTGTAAGGTTTCATGAACCAGACCAGTGGTTCCCAACGTACCGTCCACAGACTAGCAACGTTGGCATCATCAGGGAACTTGTTAGAAATGCAAAATCTGTGGCTCCAACCCAAACCTGCTGAATTAGAAACTCTGGGAGTGAGGCCCGGGTGCTTCTGAAGCACACAAAGGTTACGAACCACAGGACTAGAGAATGAATATCTCTGCCCTAGAGAAGGGCAGAGCCATGGTCATTGAGCAGTAGCAGCTGGAAAAGAGGAAGCCTCTTACCGGAGCCAAACTAAACTCAGATTCAGGAGAATATGTCTGTGAGGACCAAGGATAAATCTCTTTTCTGATTTAGGAGCAGGGTACTTCTCTATCTTAAGGAGTGGAATTAAGGAAAATAATAGCAATTATCACTTTATCATGTTGATTAATACAGAGATAAATATTTGTTGTTTGGATAACTGACCACAATAGCCACTTTACAGTATAATAGTCTTTAAAAATTATAGGTAATAAAGTATATTTCATGTGTTACATTAAATTTTGATTATGGAAATGTATGTAAAACAGGGTTTCCCTGTCTTCAATTCTCTGAGAAAGGGAGCCACCTTTTCTTAGAGTATAAAGTCTCTTATGTTGTGGTAGGCTCTTTCATTTACTTTGATTTGAACCACAAAATGCTATCTGAGGAAAACACAGAGGACTGAAACAGTTTCAATTAATGGTAGCTCTGGATGCTTATTGGTAGTTCTGGATGCTTATTGGAATCACGGATTGGACTGAAAAAGGAAGAAAACAATTTAAAACAGATTTAGTAAACATTCCTGAGGCTCTGTCTTTATAAATGTAAATGATAGATGTCACGTAGGCAAATCTTTTAAAGATCAAGTTCTAAATGCAATTAGGTGAGTGGTTACATGGGAAAACTCACAAACATATACTTAAGAGACGAACAAAACTGTTAATCTTCTTGTTCCGGGAATGAGTATTTGTGACCTGGGATAAAATTTCTAGTGACAGACAGATCAAATATGGATCGATAAAGTTCTTCCTTAATTCAGATGGAAGTGGACGTAACACGTTCTGCAAAATCATGCTGGAGAACAGAAAGTTCTAATCATGACAAAGGCATTGATATTTCAAAGGTAGAAGAGATCAAATAAACATGGTAATATGTGATTTAAATATCTGTGTATAACTAAACAAATTAGGTAGATAACAGAGTATCTCATTATCATTGCTGTAAATTTGCAATCAAGCTGGCCAACAACCTCTTCTTCTATCATTATTTTTAAAAATTAATTAATTTATTTGAGAGCAACAGAGAGAGAGCACACCCAAGCAGGAGGGGCAGAGGGAGAGGGAGAGAAAATCTCAAGCAGATTCAGTGCTGAGCGGGGAGCCCGATGTGGGGCTCGAGATCACGACCTGAGATCGTGACCTGAGAGTGGAAACCAAGAGTTGGAAGTTTAACTGACTATGCCACCTAGGTGCTCCCAAACTGTTCTTCATGGGAACCTTCACTTATGATTGGCCGTAGTCAGCACCTGTTGGTAATAACCTGCATTTCTCAGGTAAGGACAAAGCAATGCAGTTTAGTAAATATTTTTCCTCAAAGTAAACCATTATTTTGTGATTGACGTTCTTCCCCCAAGGAACAGACTTACCACTGACAAACATCAGTGCTCCCATTATTTCATGTAGAAAAAAAAGAATTCTTAACCAATCTTTCTTGTATTTTTATGTGAAATATATATATTTCATATATATATATATATGATATAGATATATTCTAAGCAGACTTCTACAATATTCCAATCTCATGCCCAAATGAAAACAACCACTTCTTAATGAAAAACGTGTTGAGCTGAATGGCCAATTCATCTGGATGCAAACTGTGATACCTGCATCTCGGGCAGAGTCCACTGCAGTGTTGTAAGCAGAAGAGTCAAAACTCTGAAGGTTCTGTGACCAGTTGGTTAGATTGTTAACCATGGGGGCGGCTGCCCGCTGGACTTCCACGGTGGTCTTGTTAGCTTCCTCTGTGATCAGCTTCGACTGATCCAGGCGCTGCTGGGCGTCACCTTCATACAGAGCACAGGGACACTCACATTGCAGAGAAGCAGGACATTTGTTGGGAACATCAACGTCCATTTAATCGTTGGGATAAAATAGACCTCAAGTTTTGGGTTTTTAAGCTGAACAAAGATTTTTTCTTTTGAACAAAGATCTTTAAATAGATGTTAATGATGGTATAAGTTAGAAAATTGTTAAGGTAGCATTACAAAGTGAGCTTGAAAGACTCTAGGGCCTCATTAAAATCAGGTAGCCCACTTAAAACATTTTCAAATTAGAGGTAAATTTTTTAAAAAAGTAATTAGTATTTCTTCAGATTAGAGACCTGATGAGAAAGCCACCAAAAACATATATGAGATTTTAAGTCATACTCCATTTACTTAGATCATCTTTAATTTCTTTCAGATGTCTGAAATCATTGTATCAGTTTCTTCACTGTGGTACAAAATTTTGCCGTAAAAATGATATTCTACTACAGAAGTAAATCAGTAAGGAAAATTATTTTTAAATAGTAAAAGCAAGTTGCCAATAGCATGTATAGTGACTTTCTATTTTTATTAAAAAGTTATGTATTTAAAAGAAAAAGAATGTCAGTTTAAAACAAAATGTTTTTTCATAGGTAATGAGATTACAAAAGATTTTTCTTCTTTTGTTCTTTGTTTTCTTATCTGTATTTTCTACTCTTTCTATAATAATCATGTATTACTTTGGTAATAAAAGTCACGGGTGAGGTTGTAGTTTTACTTTTTCCTAAGTAGAGAAATGTTTAATTCATCCTCACACGATTTGAGCTCTGATGGATGCAACTTTGAATCCTGTGTCCACTTCTTTTTGGAGCTGTGCCTTTGGAACAAGTTCCCAAACCTTGACAAGCCTTGGGGTTCACCACCATCTAAAGGCAATGGTGGTACTTTCCCACATGACATAAAGTATATAAACCACAGCCCAGTGCCCAGCATGAGGCGGCTCTGATGGTGGGGATGACACCATCCTGGCTGGGGCTTTGGTGAACTAGGAGACAGTAAACGGATTTGCTCCGTGTAGGAGAAAACGCACACCCAGCAGTCTGGTTCCCAGCCCATCTGGTTCCCAGCCCATCTTTTAAAGATACCACTGTAGTCCCAGATTGGGCAAAATGAGTGCTCCTGTGTCTCCATTTGGCTTGGTGGTCTCCTTATTTGTACCATTGGAACGAAACAGAGGCAGCTACTTACAGTTGGGGCAAGACAGACCCAGTAACCAAATTAGGGCATATTTATTAACGAAGAAGGAATGCTCACTAGGAAGTGGGTTACAAAATAGTATAAGCAGCCTGATTGCATTAAAGTACCTGCACACGTGCATGCACACAAGTACACACACACACACACACACACACACACACACACACACACGATTAGAGGAAAATGCTCTCAAGTGTAATGATCACCCCTAGGAGGTATGATTATAGCTTTTACAATTATTTTCCAGAGTGTGTGTGTGATGAACACAGTTCCTTTTGTCACCAGAAAACAATATTTATTTACAGAAGGATTGACAAGTAAGGAATCATGCACTCCTTCCTCAAGGGTTTAGTTTAATCCCAGCAAACAAACAGATGAGGGTTACATTCTTGTCTGTGACCCTTACCTCTCTCTGTGGCTTGTAGTCGCTTAATGGCATCATTCAATCTGTTTTTGAGAGCGCTCTTCCTTGCTAGAGCCCCATCCACACGCCTACTGGTGTCAGCCACTGCCTCATCATTGCCTATGGAGAAGAAGCCAAAAAAAGTATCAGCAGAGCCAAGATGCTGGGGGAAAAAAAAAAATCTCCATTTCAACAAGGAAAATTCTGACCTGTGCTACGGGGTCATCTGTGATATTCTGAATATGGTGTGAATATAGAATAGCAGCTCTGGAAAGTGGCATTCCAGTTAAGAGGTACAGGACTATAGAAGACTAGTAACACTGCTTGGGAGTGATTTAGGATGCCATAAAGTAACTCATAAAAGGTGCAGGGATAATGGCTAACTTCTTGGAAAAATATAGCACTGCTGTGACTTACAGCTAGCAGCACACTTGATAAAGAGCTGAAAAGAAAAAAGTCTATCTTCTTTTTTCTTAATTTTTCTTTCTCTATTATTTATTCTTTTTTTCTTAATTTTTAAATACACTTTTAATTGATATACAACATACATCTAGAAAAGGGCGCCCATTATAAACAAATCTTCACAAACTGAGCACGGAATATAAGCCACGCCAAGTCAAGAAAGTAGAACACTTTTGCTGCTCAGTTTCCTGGGTCCTCTATGATTCCCCACAGATGACCACTATTCTGAATTCTTTTTTTTTTTTTTTTCACTATTCTGAATTCTATCTCCATCTGTTAGTTGTGTCTGTTCTTAAACTTTATTAAGAAGAAATGGTACAGTAGTATAATTTTTTTTAAATTTTATTTATTTTTTTTCCCAGTGTTACAAGATTTATTGTTTTGCACTACACCCAGTGCTCCATGCAGTACGTGCCCTCCTCAATACCCACCACCAGGCCCGTCCAACTCCCACCCCCCTCCCCTCCAAAACCCTCAGTTTGTTACTCATAGTCCACAGTCTCTCATGGTTCATCTCCCCCTCTGGTTTCCCCCCATTCACTTTATATCTAAATTCTCATTTTGGTCTCCATTTACTTAGATCATCTTTAATTTCTTTCAGTAGTGTAGTATAGTTTTATGTGTAGAGATCTTCTCTTTCATCAGCTTTATTCCTAGGTATTTTATGCTATTGCAAATGGTGTTAATGGTGGTAATTATATTCTACATAGAATTAAACTGGGTTTTTATACATTGAACTGGTAATTTGGGGTATCTTTGTCTTGTTTCCAGTTTTAGTGGGCAAACTTTAAATATTTCAGTATTAATATGCTTGTTTAATATTTTATTTTATTTTTCTTTCTTAGGTTTCAGAAGTTGCTTTTTATTCTTAGTTTGCTATGAGTTTTTTAAAACATAAATGGACACTGAGTTTTGTTAAATGATTTTCCTGCATGTGGTGAGATAATCATATGAGATTTCTGATATATTCTTTAAATGTGGTGAATTACTATTGATGTTTTAAATGTTACGATGTTCCTAAAATCCCAGAATAAACTTAACTTGGTCATGTATTACCATTTCTATGTGTGTTAGATTTGATTTGCTAATGTCTTGATTAGGATTTTCACATTTCTATTTGTGAGAGAATTTGGCTTATAATCTTCCTTTTTTTTTTTTTTTTTACAATGTCCTTATCAAGTTTTGTATCTTAGTTTTGTTGGCTTCATAGAACAAGTTAGACAATATTTCCCCTTTTTTTATTTTCTGGAAGAATTTATATACGAGTAGTGTCATTTGTTTAGATGATTGGAAGAATTCACTGGGGAAGCCATGTGAGCCTTGAGATTTCCTTGTGGAAAGGGTTTAATTACTGATTAAACTTATATATGTACATATAGGTACAGCATATTTTCTATTTGTTCTTGTATCAGGTTTGATAGTCTTTTTCTTATAAAACTATTCTTGAAAGTACACTTATAACATAGTCTCAAAATGGATTATTTTGGAGCAAATCCAAACAAATCATGATGTAATATCTTGATTCTTGGTTTATGCTTCATTTACTTCCAAAGCATCAGGAAATTTATGCTTTTTGACAGAGAAATCATTTTCTTTCACTTCCTATCATACTTTTCTCTTTCTTTCCAGTAGGCTTGTAAATATATACTCTCCCATGGTGTACTTTCTCATTTCTATTATACAGTCTTTGGGTGCTTGCTTTTTTGTTCGGTTGTCTTTCCCCACTTGTGTATAGTGGGTATAAGATGAGTGGTACTGAGTTGATTCTGTCACCAAGTACAATGTAAACAAAGTACAAGCACTTCTTTCTTATTTCCTCTGGGGAATGCCAAAAATTTCCCAGAATTCAAGGAGGGACTTATACATACTTTGTACTTGTATTACACCCCCTTCTCCCTCTTTTACTTTCAATTTTTGAATACTGTAATACAATCTTTTCAGCCCTTCCTTTTGGTTTTTGTAGCTGCAAAAAATGCTGATTGATACACTGAGAAAGAATATATTTAACTCTATATTTGGAGTCCTTGATAAAAATAGGTGAAAAAAATTCTATTTTGGGCTGGATGTTTATAAGAAAAAA
>CM053608.1:42212353-42228128 GCA_028646535.1 Procyon lotor | reverse complement strand
AGCCATTCAGGCACCCCAAACATATTCATTTAAAATAACCATTTATTTCCTCATGATTTCACTGGTAATTTGGGCTTAACTCAACCTGGACAGCTCATCTCTGCTCCATGTAGCAGGAGGTGGGTTCCCTCAGATGTCTGGGGCCTTAGCCAGGATTGTTGGGCCTCCCCTCCTTGTACGTGTTACCCTCAAGGAGTCTCACCCAGGCTCACTCACATGGCAGCAGCCTTCCAGGAAGGCAAGAATGGAACTCAACCATGTCATATCTATCCTACTGGCCCAGATCGGCCCAGATTAATGGTGTGAGGAAACAGACTCTACCCTTGATGGGAACAGCTGCAAAGAATTTGTGTCCATTTTAATCCACACAATCAACAAGAGAAGCCATGGATCTGGGTATTGGATTTTAGCTGTATTCTGATCTCACAGCATTCAGATCATCAGTAATTCAAAATTATATAGTTATAGTCCCACCTCTAGATCTTGTTATCTCAGACTTAATAAAAAAGCACATGTGTTGTTATATCACCAATTTGTTTTTTAATATCTTGGTGTTCGTTTTAAGTCTATGTATTTTATTTTACATATTTTTTTAAGATTTTATTTATTTATTTGACAGCGAGAGAGGGAACACAAGGAGGAGGAGTGGGAGAGGGAGAAGCAGGCTTCTGGCTGAGCAGGGAGCCTGATGCAGGGCTCTATCCCAGGACCCCAGCATCATGACCTGAGCTGAAGGCAGACGCTTAATGACTGAGCCACCCAGGCGCCCCTGGTTATTTTTTGATAGTAAAACTACAGTATATCCAAACCCCTTTGTCTGGTAAAATTATTAATAATCTGGGTAAAATTAAACACCGTATAATGACTTGGTTTTCTCAAAAAAAAAAATGATCTCGTTGGAAAACCTAATCAGACTCTTTTTGGCTGACTGTCATCCAGGGACTCTCAAACCCTACAACCTAGTATTTCTTTCTTCAAATATAAAACACGGGGCTATTTTGATGAACAACAGCTTCAGTCTCTATTGCTAAGGAAGGCATGTTGTGACAAGTTTGTGTTTTTGCTACATGCTGAATGGAACGAGAGGAGGCAGGAGAAGCCCAGCCTAAAGTGGATTCTGTGTCCGTTTCTTCCCAGTGTTGAACCAGGCTGAGAATTGGCAGCGGCTATACAATGATACTCGCTCTCTGTTTCCTGTCGTCCTGGAGCAGCTGGACGACTATAGCGCTAAGTTGTCAGACCTCCAGGAATCACTGGACCAGGCTCTTGACCACGTCAGGGATGCCGAAGACATGAACAGAGCCACAGGAGCGAGGCAGCGGGACCACGAGGTACAGCGGGCACGTTCCCTGCAAATGCATTTCAGACGTATATAACACAAAGCTATAATAAAGAAGGGACGGTCGGCATACAGTATTTTAAAATATCTATATATTCAAGTATTTGTATCTTTAAAATACTTATGCATTTTTGCCACTGTAATTTGCTAATGTCATTGCATGCACCTAAAATCGAGTTGAAAGCATTACAATTGTTTAGCTTCTGCAGTTAAGAATGCAATTGTTCTTGGTGTTTGTGTCTGTGCGTATGGATATGTCGTTCTTGCAAGTGAGTTAGCAATGTGCTATTCCCAGGCCTACCTTTTTTTTTTTTTTAACTGAGAGCACTAGAACACCAAAGCAACCCAAAACCATGTTTTTAGAAGGGTATTGTAATTTTTGGAAAGGTATGATAAGCAAATCCCACAGCCTGACTGGTCAGCAGCCACGGGAATAGAGAGTCTAATTCAAGCCAAGGGTCATGCAAATACAAAGAGGTGAGAGAAATTCCCAGACATAGCCATAGCTTGCAAAGGCAGGCATCTGTATGGGGCCAGGATCTGTGCATGGCCACCTTGGGGGACTTAGATCTAGTGGTGGTCACAGCTGTTCCAAGCAACGCAGGCACTCACAACCACCACCATCGAGAGGGGCAATCTTCTTATAGGAAGACATGTGCATCTCAGACATATTTATAAAGATCAGAGTGACGAAGCAATGTCAAAAACTAGGAAGCAACTATGAGCAAATTCATCAATTCAGTTATATTTGCTTTTATTGTCTGCAAAACCAACTTAAGTGGGACTCTGGGCCCAGTCGTCACCATCTCTCAGTAAGTCAGTGGAAATTTTCCTAAATGAAAGTGAATTACCCTTATCACCACCATTTTCTAACAGGAGCAATCCCTCAGCCAGAATTTTTTTTTTAGAATAACAATGGCCAAGATAGGGACCAAAAGAGCCTCCCGTTTTCTCCCCTCCATTCCTGCTCCCTTCCCACCTGCCCGCCCCACTCAACCTGAGCAGCTGCCCCCGCATCACAGTTCTGACGGCCTACTCGCTCTGGTAAAACCCTTCATCTTTTTCTTCTGGCCCTATTGCAGTGCCTTTGACTCTGCAACTTGTGAACCCCTGGGTGATCATAAAGTAAGTTTGGGCGGTTGTAAGCAGCTTTTTTTTTTTAAATTGAAGTATAGTTGAATAACCAGCATTTTCTAAAAAGAAAAGAAAGAATAGAAAAGAAACTATCAAAGCGCATCACCTATAAGAAAGTATGGTTTCATCGCATTTCTGCTTCAGAGTTGCAACATAAATCTCATTTTTTCCTGTGGCTCCCAGTTAAGAACATTTGAGACCCTATCCGATAGGACAGCTTATGCCCCTTCACATGCCACGAGGGACGCTCTCTGATCCACCCTTTGCCAGCCTCTTTGGCCTCACCTGTTTCAGAGTCCCTGCCTCCCGAGTTCAGGTCAGGCAATATCACACTCCAGTAATGAATCCCATGGGCCTGGATCGCAGACTTCCTTTTCTTTTCTCCTTCACAGGGATGGCCCCTGGCGTCACCTCCTCTGGGAGGCCTCCCCAACCCCTCCCCATGCCCAGCCCCAGGTTAACAGGTGCTCTCCTCCGCAATCCCATAATGCACCTTGTGACATTCCCGTTTGGGTATTGCGGTCATCCCTTAAAGGACCTGTCTTCCCTACTCGCCTAAGTGTTGTAATTTCACATTTCACTGTTAGACCTACAACACAGCTTAGAAAAGAATAACAGCAAATTTCCAATCCTTTTACAAAGCCAAAAATAACCACACAGTTTAATCATTTTGATATGTGCAAGCGGTAGCCACACAACTAATAATTCCGTGATTTATTTCACCATCCCACTCTCATTCCAAAGGGTACTAGAATGATAAAAATCTTTGTCAGATGAATGAAAGATTCTGTATTTTAGAAAGCACTCTTTAGAGAGTCTCTTAAAGCGAGGCTCTGCCTTCCCAGGACTTTTTCTTTCATTTTTTGTAAGGATCAGAAAATTTATTATTCTTTGTATCTGTGAGATGGAGACTGAACATGCCTGACAGTGCTAATTGTGTGTCATTTTCATATTATTGTGTTCGTATTGACCTTCTTTCTGTGGGAGTATCTTTGTTTCAAAGCTAATTTTATTCATTTCCATCTAACACTATCCGTGATGAGCACGGTATATGATAAGTCCCTTCACTTGAAGCATATCATTTTCCAGCTACTACAAATGACCTTATCATCAGTGTTGTTAGCACAGGGCTTTGAAATTTGGCTTTGACTTCAGGGCGTTAGCCATATTCCCTTAAGGCGACCCAGATACAAGAGCTTCCGGCTGGGGTCAAATCTCAGACTCTGTAAAAGGAAAACTGCTCTGAAGGAGCTAAATAATACCAACCTTTTTTTTTTTTCCACCTCCTTTCCTTACCTAGTTCAATACCCATGCTTTAAAATATTGCTTTTGTGTAGCGCTGTGTATCTACCTCTCCTTTAAGAGACAAGAATAATTAACCCAAGATAGTCGCACTGTATTAAGCTTGATGGATTTTGAGGGGAAATTGATTTTGTAATGTTCTTGCATTAGCAAGATGTTCGAATGGGATTCTTTCCTGTCCTTGGACCTATGTCTTCCCCTCTAGCAATGCGTCTGGAGAAGATGGCTTCCGTCTTCCTTCCCACTAAATTAGAAAATACTTCAGGCAGCATGAAAGACACTAAGATGAACTTCGGAAGTTTTAAAGTATGTCCCTCTATATCTGGGCTTCTGTAATTATTCCCATGATATCTTAGATTATACCGTAAATCATATATTTTAACTCCCATTCAAATTACCATTTCTAAAGTAACTTCAACTCATTTTTTACTCAGACTGTGAAATGAGTCTTACTTTTCCCTCTTGAAGTATCATTCTGGCTGCTTTCAAACTCCAGACTCATTTGAAGTTTTCTAATATTTCTTCAGAATCACGACATGCCTGCTTCTAGAACCCAACTGTGAAGGTAGAAATTAAAGCATTCATCAAAAAACCCTTGGGCCATTTCCCTCCTCAAAAAAGTCTGAGCATCTGAAATAAAGAGCTCAGAGTGCTAGGATGGAAGATCACAATTTTATGATTTAATAGTAGGGCCATTTACATTTTTTAAAGGGCTTTAAGATTGTTTTGTATATGCTTTATTCCTACCCAAATGAGCTATTTGTGCCTGGCCCAAAGTCAGCACATGATAAATGGTTTTTTGAAGTACTTCATTTTCCACTCACTGCAAATATAGAGTGAAATCCTGCATCCACTGTCAGACTTTACATCTATGGAGAAAAAGTCAACAGCTCCCTCTGAAGTGGTCACTCTCTTTGAGATGATGGTGTTATGAGTAAAAACATAACTAAGTGCTTCAAAGCTCCCAAAGTGCTCACTTTTGTTATCTCCATATTATAAGTGAGAAAACTATGCGTGACACTGGTAGAATTCCCCAGTCACACGGCAGTTAGATGGTAGAGCTGGGATAGGAACCCAGACTTATCTGAGCACAAAGACAGGAGGTGACATTGACCACTCTCCCTGATGCTTTCTCTAAAGTGACCTTCTCTTTCACTCTCTCTTACTCTTCGTTCCCGTAGAAACAACACGAGAGAGTGAGGGAACAAATGGAAGGGGTGAACGTTTCTCTGAAGATGTCTTTGGATTCTCTCACCACACCTCGTCTGACCCTTTCAGAACTTGATGAGACAATAAAGGTAGGGATGCATGTGACTTTTACGTTTGTACTTATAGCAGATTGGAACAGCGGCTCGGTGTCACAGAACAATAATGGAATCCAATTCAAATCTGTCAAGTTAACCAGCACTATAGAAGCAAGATTGGGTGCCTGAGTTTTTCAGTTTCTTTCATCATATGGTGGCACTACTCACATATGGCTATTTACATTTAAATTTAATGACTTAAAGTGAAATAAATTAAAATTGAATTCCTCAGTTGAATTGACCATATTTCAAGGGTTCCATAGCACCATGTGTAGCTAATGGCTACTAAATTGGACAGCATAGATCTCCTGGCAGAATATGCAACTTAGAGCCATCCAACTAACTCTTTACTCATAAGTTGTGTATTTAATAAAGCTAGCATTCAAATCAATAAGAGACACATTTTTAAGGTAAAAAATTTCCAGTAAAATGCAGTGAACCAGACAATCCCAAAATTACTCTTAACTCATCTGTATTACCTTTAAAAGGATACCATTTTAAAGTCATCTGATCACCAACCCCTCCTTTGATGATTTCAGCAGCAAGCTCTCTGTCTTCCTCTCTGTCCCTAATCCCATCACTATCTTGGTGACAACAAAATCCAGATGGACGAGCCCACTAGCTTTCATACTTCTGACTCCTATAACTTCTGTCCGACAGGATTTTCCTCCAGCCCACCGTGGTTATCCCAGCCATGGCCATACTCAAGTCTTGTCATCAATAACAGTACCTCCTTCCAAGTCCCAGTATCAAGCCCCTCCGTCTATTATCTCGCTTACTCTGGAATAGCCACTCCAAATTCTCTGACCACATGGAGACCTCCTCCAGCTCATGATGCTGCTCCTCTCATATCCTCTCTTCCCTCCTTAAGTAGCTAAAATCAGTACCGTAGTCCCTCTTATCCATGGTTTTGCTTTCCATGGTTTCAGTTACCCACAGTCAAACTCTGTCTAGAAGCAGATGATCCTGCTTCTCACATGTCCTCACAAGGTCACTTGTAGACTAACGCTACAGCATAATGCCTGCATCAGTCACCTCACTTCAGCTCCTCACTCAGGCATTTGATCATCTCACATCATCACAAGAGGGGTGAGTACTGTGTAATAAGATATTTTGAGAGAGAGATCACATTCTCATAACTTTTATTACAGTATATTATTATAATTGCTCTATTTTATTATTAGTTACTGTGGTGAAGCTCTTACTGAGCCTAATTCATAAATTAAACTTTATCATAGGTTTGTGTGCATAGGAAAACCATAGTATATATAGTATTTCATACCATCCAGAGTTTCAGGTACCCATCAAAGGTTTTGTAATGTCTCCCCCATAGATAAAAGAGGACCATTGTATAACCATTATTTGCAAACATCCTTAACTTGTACACCCACCTTTTCCCCTACTGTACTCACATGAGAATTCTATTCCCATATCCTAGTAAACCCAAGTATCCCCAGCATCATGGCCATACCAGAGAAGCTAACATAATGGACAGCCCGCTTCCTCTTCTGTCAGTCTGGAGGCTTCATGCTGCACTGAGAAAGAGCAAAGAGAGGAAAACTTCCATAATCTTTCCTCCCCAGTTCTACCAGCCCACCAACATCTGTATTTACCCTTGTACCTTCCTTCCTCATATAATTAATGAACTGTCCCTTCTCCTGTCGAAGTCCCATCTCCCCACTTGTGTTCTGAACCCAATCCTTTCTCAGCTCAATACTCCCCAAAGTATTCCCTCTCTCTTCTGTGTCGTCCAATTCTTATTCTCTATTGGACCATTACTACCAAAATGTTAACATGCTCTAAGTATTTCCTGTCCTTTAAAAAAGGAAAGACCTTGCTTGCATCCCCTCTAATCTCTGCCCCATTACTCTATTCTGCTCAGCTTCACAGCAAAACACCTCAAGAATCATTCACCATTGTCATTTCCTCCCAGCCCCCTACTGTCTGTTAGACCCAACCACCTCAAATGGGATTTCATGCCCTTCCACCGAGACTTTTATCCAGGTCAGCAGCAAACTCAACATAGCCAAAACTGTGGTTGCTTCACCCTCAGCATTCTTAGCTTCCCTGCTGATTAACCTTTCCTCCCTATTTAAACACTCAGAGCCTTCATCCTGGCTCCTCCAGTACCCCATTCACCTGGTCCTCCTCCCACCTCATTGGCCATGTTTTCCCAGCCTCTCTTGCTAGCTTCACCTCTACACATCCTCTATATAGTAAATATTTTAGGCTCTGTGGCCACATATAACCATTCTCTTGTCTTCTTTTTGTTTGTTTTTATTTTCTACAAAAAAGCAATACTCTTTTCAAATGTAAATAATATTCTTAGCTAGGAGCTATATAAAAATAGGCCTTGAGCCATTTTTGGCCCAGAACTCTGTCCATCCCTACTCTGGTATAAGGACTGGCTCAGTTCTCAGTCCTAGGCCCTCTTTGGTACTTACACTTTCTCCCTAGTTGATCCCATTGAATCCTATGGCTTTAAAGAACAATTATATGCATGATCCCACAATTCCTACCTCCAACTTTCATACTTCCACTGAGTTCCAAACTCTTATATCCAAATGCTTACTTGAAGTTTTCAAGGAAGAACTCAGTGTGGTGAATAGAAGAATCATAATTTTATCTACCACTCAGATGTGTAATAGGCATATCAAACTTACCATATTCTGAATAAAATCTGTTCCTTCCCCAGTCTTCCCCCACTTCAGTAAGTGACACAGCCCCATTTGCTCAAATCAAAATTCTGGAGTCATTGTTGATTTCGCCTTTCCCCTCCCTCCCATTTCAACAAGATTTATTGACCTTATCTCCAAAATGAGTCCTGATTTCTGACCACTCCCTTCTCTGCTGCTGTTCTGTAGTCCAAGCCACCTCATTGCCAGCATGAACTGTGAATGGTGCCTCCTACTGATTCATTTGCCTCCACTCTTGCCCCTCAAGACTCATTCACTATGCAGTAGCAGAACAGTCTCTTAAAAACATAGTCAAATCAAATTATTTCTCCTTCAGAAAACCTCCAGTGACAGAGTAAGAAACAAGCTCATTTTACCATGGCTCATGAGACCCTAAGTGACCTGGCTCTGGCCCAACTCTCTACTTCTTTCTGTATATCTCTCCCCAACTCACTACCCTCCAGCCCACTTCTCTCTGTTACCCTCCAACTCTGCTCTGTTTTTCAATCACACCATACTTTTCCTTGACTCCAGACCTTTGCACCTGCTGTCTCCAGATCTTCAAGTGGCTGTTATCCTTGTGAACATTCAAGTGGGTTTCTTACCTTCAATCATCCTCCAACCCAACCCACCTATTGTATTTTATTCAAAAGGCTTTTTACTCCCTGAAATTAACTTGTTCAATTATTTGATCACTTGTTTACCATCAATATATTCTCACTAGGTTTTAAATTACTGGAAAGCAGAGACTACATTAATAGCTGTGTATTCTGTCTCCTAAAAGAGTGCCTGGCACATAATGGGCATATGATGAATGAGTTTTTGTTGAGCGAGTTAATAAGTAAAAGTGGAATGTCCATGGTATTCTTCCTGTTTATACAACTAAATATAATTTTTTTCAAAGTATTATTCCCCAGGTGACCTACCAAATGGCTAGAGACTTAATACTGTCTCCATAGAAATAAGCCCTCTGTGCTAGGAACTGTGCTACATTCTGGAAATACAAAAATAAATTAGACCCAGTTCTTGCCTTCTGCAATCATGTAGTCTGGTGGGTGGAATAACCAGGTAAAATGATTATAGTAGTGTGGTACATAGACAATAAAAATATATGGCAACACTGAACTCATCCTGGAGAAATTAGGGATGGCTTCATAAAGGAATTGATATTTGAGCTGAAATTGGAAGGATGAGTAGAACTTTTCCAGGTGGGTCAGACAAAAAAGAAAACAAAGTTGTTCTATACAGAGAAAATATTATGTGAAACGGGCACAGGGGGTCAGAAAAAACCATGGAGCATTAAAACATCAGTTAGTGAAGTTTCAGCCATGGTATAAAATGGGGTACGGGGACGTGAGAGATGATGAGATTGGTGAAAGAAGAGGGACCAGTTGATGAAGCCACCTGAGTAATCAGATTTGTTCCTGCAGAGTTGATTGGCTATTTTGAGAGGGAAAATAACACGATCAGATTTGCTTAATAGAAATATCACCACTCTTGTAGGAGAGTTCAGAGTGGGTTAAAGGTTCAAAGTCGGGGCTGGGAGAGAGGAGTTAGATTATTCAGAAAAGGAAGGGCTGAGTCAAGTCTGAGCAACACCAACTTTTAAAGTCTCCTTCCTGGGCAGTGAAACAGGGGACCCAGGAGAAAGCAGTGTCACAGAAGCTAGGGGAAGAGAGTTTTAAGACAAAGGCAGTGACCAACACTGTCACAAACCAGATATGAATCTAGTAAATAAAGACAGGAAAGTGGGCCAAATGGATCTGGCAACATGGTGTCTGACACTGGGGACCTTGGCAAGAACCATTTTTGTGGAATGCACTGCATCAACAAAGAAAAGAAGCTAGAGGGGAAGCTAGAGTCAAGGAATAGGTTTTGTTTGTTTTCAATGGGAGAGGTTAACTGGGGCATGTTTACATCTGAGAGGGGAGCCAGTAGCTAGGGAGCGAGAACAGAAAACAGGGCAGCATGCCTTATACAGAAAAGGAACACTTTGCTTCTTAAAGTATGAAGAAGATATACATAAAGTTGTAGCTATAAATAAGTGTATAGGGGGGTTTTGGTGGGGGAAGGGACTGGAGGATGGTGGCAAAGAGTTTTTTGCAATTCTTCTTTGTTGGTATTAGAGTCTCTGAGTAGAATAGTACCCCCTTTCAGCTCCCAAGTTCTAAACAAGTTGAAAAATAAATAAAATAGTAAATATAAAGTCCAAGAATATTAACTTCCTTTCTGATGCATTTAAGATGAGGGCATGGTTTTAGCCGATTGGGGTCACTAATATTCAATCCCAGAATTAGGCAGAGCTGCCTACTCAGGCAGGCAACATTGCAGGGTTCATGGAGGGGTTCTGCCCAGAACAGCTTTCATTAGGGACAAACACAAGAAAACTCAGGCTTTCTGCTGGCAGCTTGCTACCGAGAGGCAAAAGGCAGAATTGAACAGAGCTTACACAGTTATTCCCCCAAAATTTACCAATCAAATAAACCAGTCCCTCTCTCAGGAGCAAAGTGAGGAGAGGGGTGGAGAGGTCTGAGGTTTCACTAGTTGAGCTCCCTTTATAGGGAGGAAACTTCAGGAGTACGGAAAAAAATGATCCCTGCTACAGTTAGTTGATGTCTCCTAAATAAAAAAAGAAAAATTCAGTGATCTATTTAGAATCAGATGATGATGGAGGAAGGAAATATGATTGGCTTAAGAATGGTGACAATGTTTAGAATCACCACCACTTGAGTGACTGGGGAAAATGAATGATGCTCATTAGATTCATTCATAGATATCATTAGTTTGAATCTCTGTTTTGTTGGAGTAGTAAAATAAAAAACAGACTGTAGTGGGTCAAAGAGTGAATTAAAAAGTGAGGGAATAGACAGCTAACATAAGCACTTTTTTGGCTATATATTGCTATGGAGGGAAAGAAAAGTAAGGTAATAACACTGGGGAGATGTATGGGTAATGGAGGTTTTTTTGTTTAGCTTCATTTTGTTTTGTTTTCAGATGGGAGAAGGCAGAGCATGTCTGAAAGCTAGGGAAGCAATCAGTAGAAAAGGAGTTGTTGAAGATGCAAGAGAAATTGATAAGAGTTTACTTAAAGTACTTTAGACTCCTGTAGACCTGGCCTAAAACTTACTGAACCTCATAATAAGGAAGACTAGAGATTATCTTTTGGTGCTCCCTGGGGAGAAGATTTTAAGTTATCCTATATTCAATTCACTTTTTAAAATATTTTCTTTAGAATGCATCTGGGATTTATGCAGAAATAGATGGAGCCAAAAATGAACTACAAGGAAAACTGTCCAACCTAAGTAACCTTAGTCATGATTTAGTCCAAGAAGCTGTTGACCATGCACAGAACCTTCAACAAGAGGCTGATGAATTGAGCAGGTAATATCCTGGTTTCAGAAATGCAAATATCTATGAAGTCTGAATAACTCATTTTTATTTAATTCCACGTGCCAGAGTTACTGGGATATACGTTAGCACGTTGCGTTAGAGACCTGTGTTGTGGGGGGTGGTTCTGCTCCATAATTATTAATAGGGCGACCTAAGACATTTTGGCTAGGGGCATAATGCTGCCCAAAATGTTATCAAGAAAAGACACCTGGGTGGCTCTGTCAGTTAAGCAACCAACTCTTGATTTTGGCTCAGGTCATGATCTCAGGGTCATGAGATTGAGCCTCGCATCTGAGATTGAGCCTCGCATCTGGCTCTAAGCTCAGGTAGAGTCTATTTGAGATTCTTGACATTCTCTCTCACCCTCTAATCCTGTCCCTCCTCCCTCTCTCTCAAATAATAAATAAGTAAACTGTTTTAAAAGTTATCAAGTAAATCAGATCCCTCTACAAGGCCTAATTCTACCACCATCACATTATTTATTTCACATGCATCATTAGCTTTCCCTGCCCATGGGTCTTAAGTAAAGCTGGTTGGAAGTTAGCAATACAATTGATTTCTGGTAAATACTCAACACTCTACAGTGCCCAGCAGGAAATGTTTGATTTCAACACCTGATTAAGAGAAAATCAATTGACAATTTTCCTCACAGCCTCTAGAAGAGAGTCACTCACCCTTTGGGCACTCAATTAATTTTACTTGAAATGTACTGAAAGATTGGAATTGAATTCATGACCTTAAAATGATAGGTAAATGATGAGATAATTATAGAGAAAGACTACAAACCTGGCAATTAGAAACAAGGATCAGTAAAAGTCATGAATAAAATAAGAACGAATAATAACTCTTGTTCAAACTTAAACTACCTTTTTATTCCTGATTGTCAAAATTTTCAAATATCCCTCCAAATCTTCTGAGTATTGAAAGGAAGAGAGGAGACAGACAGAGAGAAATAGATGTTTTATAAAGTGTTGGTGTCCGAGATGGCTTTGTATCCACCTAGTGTCATGCTTCCAGGAAATTTGCTTTTGATCAAACCAATAAAATGAAGCTTACATAAAATATGACTTGGACAATATGCTGTATTGAAATAATACTGTTTTCGAGATCCCTCCTGTGGCTCTCTTCATTGCTCTTTTGTCCTCTTAGTGAATATGTCCTGTTGATTGGGATCTTAACACATACCTTCACTAAATGCAACAAACAGTGTTCTGGCATGATTTTAAGAAAGTTACCCATGCTTTATATGAAAAAATCATCAGAAATATCATCACCCTGAGGTCCCTTTTGCATCTAGGATATTTCAGACTGGATATATTCAGGGAAATATCGAAATTTATAGATGTCTTTCCCTCAAAATCTGAATATTCTCCATCATCTATCTGGTGACCCAGTGATTTGCTTCTTGTGCATAAAACAGAAATAAACATAATTCATCAGGAAACTTCCATTTCAAAAGCACATTTTTTTTAAGATTTTATTTATTTGACAGAGAGAAACACAGCGAGAGAGGGAACACAAGCAGAGGGAATGATAGCAGGAGAAGCAGGCCTCCTGCAGAGCAGAGAGCCTGATGCGGGGCTCGATCCCAGGCCCCTGGGATCTGACCTGGGCCGAAGGCAGACGCTTAACGACTGAGCCACCCAGGCGCCCCAAAAGCACATTTTTATATTATGTATTGATGCAGTACCTCTTTTGTGCCTCGTAATGAAAACAGTACTAAAGACTCTTTTAATCATTTTCTTGCATCTTAACATTAGCCAGCAAAATTGTAAAATACTAATGAATGCTTGTAACATTTTTTCTATGTATCTCTTTCTTTTAAAATTTCCTTAGATTTTCCTCTCTGTGCCATTTCTGTAAACAAGGGGTTGTGGGTAGGAAGAAGTGGCAAGTATGTGGATTAGAATTACCTCTGTAGAGCAGAGCTGCTTTATGGCTTTCTTTGGTCCTAGGTACTTTTGCCTCTGTGGGCCCCTTCCTCCATAAAAAAATTTTAAATTACACGTCATGATAGCATTGCTATAAAGACTAATGTAATCATTGTTGGTATCCTCGTTGTTCTGATTTTAAAAAAGTGAAAATGAAAAATTCTTTGTGGGGCCCTCTTATGCCTAAGGGATAAGTCAGCCCTCCCACAAAGGAGCCCAGTGATCATGAACTTGGACAAAAGAGAAGAAAGTAGTGAAGGAAATACAGAGAAGTTACTCTTAGCCTAAGAGAGCACACCAGGACTGAAAGTGGATGGAGAAAATTGAGAATGAATTGAGCTCAATAGTTCAGAACAGTTGGAAGAGATGAGCCAGTGTGGGATCCTCAGTGTCACATACTGGGTGACAGAGAATCTTCTGGAAGTTATTGATGAATCAAGTGATAGTAGTCATCAAGGTCTGGGACTGAGAAGAAAACATGCAACTGATGTATTTAAAACTGAGTAAAATTGAGGCAAAGGATTCAGATGAGCTACGGCAGTGAGGGAATGTTTATGTTGGAGAGGAGGAAGAAGTATATGTCAATAAATTGAATTATTCTACGAATACACTTAGAATTTGAAGTTCCAATTCAGGAAATAGTTTAGGCTCAATAACGAAGCTTGATGTTTATTGGATGACAGGCACGGGACCAAGCATGTAGCATAGTTTATCCCTGTTGTACCTCACATCAGTCCTCTGAGGCATATACGTTATTAGGCACTAGGTAAGAGTGACCAGTGCATGATGGGCACCCAGTAAATACTGGATGAACCTTACAGAGGCCAGAAAGGGGGTAAAGGCAGAAAACATGGTGTATAGGGCAAGGGTGAAAATGGGCTTGAGTAGGGCTTTGCACTTTAAGGAAGCAGCTGGGCCCCACAAGCGAGACAAACCATAACAACATGCGCCCTGGTTCCCTCTATGAAAAGGGAATAACAATGGCTACTTCATGAGTGCGGTAAGAGTTAAAGACATATTATACACCACAAGGCTAGCCCAGAATCTGCACATAGATGCTCAGTATGTATCATGCCCTTTCTTAAGAGAAAATACGATGTTTTATAAAGTGAACAAAAGGTTGAATAAATAGAGTGAAACCGACTCATAACTAACACCATGCTGAGGCTTGCACCTTCTCTGAGGGCCTTGGTTTCTTTGATGGAAAGGAAATACCAATGCTGATCTGGGTAAGCAGGTGGGGGTGGACTGTGGGTTCGTTCCTGGGCCTGACCGCTTCCAAAACAAACTGTTGCTTGAAGAGTTGCAGAGCTGTTTTTAAATCATCAGTCCCTTCTCCCGTGGCCACTGCCCGGCAAACAGCTCCCATGGAGCCAAAATGGGGCAAAGTCCTGGGGGCACCAAAGGCAGAGGAGAGCAAAGAAGATGTGCTCCTAGGAGAAGCAGCTCAGGGAAAACCTCACAAAGCCAGGAGGTGGCTTTGAAGAACAGGAGGGAGGTCCCTGGGGTCCCGGAAGTATTCAAATCAAGCTGCAAAAATGGGCCCATTTCCCACAAAAGTAAGAAAGAGGAATAATGACACGTGTGTTCTTTAACAGGAATTTGCACAGTTCCGATATGAATGGGCTGGTACAGAAAGCTTTGGATGCTTCAAATGTCTATGAAAATATTGCCAATTATATTAGTGAAGCCAATGAAACAGCAGAATTGGCTTTGAACATCACCGACCGAGTTTACGATGTGAGTATTCCCTTAATTTTTTGTAAGATTTTTGTTTTTAAGTAATCTCTACACCCCAGCGTGGGGCTCGAACTCACAACCCCAAGATCAATAGTCACATGCTCCGCTGACTGAGCCAGCCAGGCATACTCTCGCACCCCAAGTAGTCCCTTATTTTAAAGTTCATTTATATGTTGCCTTTTTCCAGCTTACGACTTTTCTGTTTTCTAATGTCGCTGGAGCTTCCACTGTAATGCAAATGGCAGGAAGGGCAGGAGAACTAAGATAAGGTCATTTTATTTGTGTTACGAAGGTTTCCGTAGCACAACTTCTTCAGAATGTGCCATACTCCTGTCAGCAAATGCCAATTCCTCTGACAGCTTTTTTAAATCATGGTCCCTGAATAAAACATATTTAAGATGAGTTCGTGATGATAGAGAAGATGCTTTATGCATACATTCATATTTTTTCAAGTCAAAAATTGTTCATTGAGTGGCTTCTGCTTGACAAGCACTTTGGTGGGGCCTTGGCTGGATGCTGTTCTAGATTGACTGAATTCACCTTGAAGAATATTTGTCTTGAGATCATCATGGACTCTATTCCCTCGTGTTCCCATTTGACCTTGATTTTGAGCTATGGAAATGAAGTTATATGAATTTTGCTTTGTATTTAGCAAATAAACGGTGTCGTTTATATCCTCAATCCATGAAAAGTAGATTTTTTTTTCTGTCATTCTTATTCTTTCCACGCAATGCCTTTGCAGGCTGTCAGTGGGATTGATACTCAAATCATTTACCATAAGGATGAGAGTGAGAACCTCCTCAATCAAGCCAGAGAACTGCAAGCCAAGACAGATCCTAGTAAGCATCTTCCCTTTCCTACCTTCCTTTTGATTTATAGCTGCTTCTCCCTTTTCATATAGTACTTCTGCATATGGATAGAGATTTCAAAAGTCTAGGATTAAAGAACAAATGATCTTTT